>JAOXNR010000022.1:14396903-14419220 GCA_028571225.1 Parsonsia alboflavescens
AGAAGTTTCAATTCTGCATATTCAAAGATAAAGGAAAAAAGCAGATTAAAAGTTTATAAACTTGACGGAGACACTAGAAAATTTTAACGAATATTCATTAACATTTATGAATAATTACCTACAAAGCACTGCTGGGGCGAAAGATTAACTGTTCGTTCTAATGTTCTTGGCCGGAGGGAGTTTATGTCCATGAACTTTCTTTCTTCAACCACCGACTGTGTCTTTTGAGATTGAAATAGCCGTTTTATCAAGATTGAATTTTTCTCTTCTAATCGAGAGAGAAGACTGGCAGAGGGCTATAAGATTTTCAACAAAGCTTGAAGATTCAGTCGCGGCTTGAAGATTTTTCACAAAGCTTCAAACCCTGGAACAAAAGGAAACTTCAGCCTTGAAGCGTGGAAATGCCGCGTCAAATTCTTTTCTTCTGGGCTAGACCGCAGGATGTGGCCAACTCCTTTCTGGCCTGTTGTCCGGAATCTTCCCGCAACACTGATCTTTGAGCTGGAAGTGAGGTTTTCTGCCAAAATCGCGACCTCAGATGGTTTTGGGGAGCTCTGCCCTTTTCTGTGATAGAAATGAAAAATGGCACCGTTTTGAGGGGAGACAATTCCCCTCAAAACGGCGTCGTTTTATTTTAGCAAAAATGTTGATGTTTCCTCTGTTACGGCACTGACGGTTGGGTTTCCTAAGGAAAGCACCATTTCTTTCCATAGCATCTCTCTCTCTCTCTCTCTCTATATATATATATATATATATATATATACATATTTTAAGATTTTATAACTTTATATTATTTTTCGATCTAATTGGTTATCGATAAAAAGTTATAAGACATACTCGGTTCTCGATAAAAAGTTACAAGATCTTAAATGATTAAAAAAAACATATGGACTTACATGATCAAATCAAAAAAGTTACAAGACTTTGAAAAAAAAAATGTGGACCTATACGATCAAAACAAAAGAGTTACGGGATTAAATTGACCATTTAGTCACTAAGAAAAAAACTAAATTTTGAAAGAAAAGAAATGAACTAAAAAAAAAAGGCCCAACTAAATATGGGGAATATATATTATGGGAAAATACACGTTTTCTTTATATAAACCCAGTCATTACATATTGACAAGTGGTGTTACGTAGAGACAATGAATTTCCTATTCGGAAGTAAGTTGGAAGAATATTTAAGAGCAGTCTCCGTAGTAGTAGTTTATGCCTACCATGCAAATTTGATTTCCACAGCCGTTTCCAAGCTCTCCTTGAGACATTAGAATTCAAATGAAATCTCCCCTTGATCTGTTCTAGGTAGGTAGTCCTAAATCCTAATAGAAATGCACCTTGGCTTGCCGTAAGTGAGCTAGCTTTCGAGTGGGTTGATCTTGTGGTTTGCATTGGCAATTGCTGATCGTTTATTCAAATGAGTGAAGTTGGGGTTTTGTGAACATTGCTTGGCCTAAATTTTAATAAAAAAAGGCAACCACAAATCATTCAAAATATACAGTTGAGAGTTGTTTTCAAGGATTAAACAGGCTCCTTTAATGAGTAGGTTTTTGCAATCAAGGATCCTATTTCTTGACTATGATCCTCTTCTCAGATTAACCTCCTATTTTAAGGGCATCTCCAATGGAGAGGTGCCTAATGGCAGTCCCACATGCCATATCGTGATTTTTATGCATCCTTTTTTTATACATCCAAATTCTCCAATAATTACCTTTTTTACATCATTTAAAGTAGGCTTCAGCCTTCACATTGTTAATTCATTTAATATTTGATTTTTTTTTTTTACATTGTATTTACTTTACTTTATACATCATGAATTGGCAAAAATAAATTATGCAAAAAGAAAAACAAATCTTCTAAATTAATAGTTTAAAGCAAATTTAACTAAGCAAAAAATAAGTTATGAAATTATTTGCTATTTAACTATTTCTTAAATTATAATTAATTAAATTTATAAAAATTGAAAAACAAACCAAAATTAAACACATTAATTGGCATCAAATTGATAAGCAGATAATGAAATTGAAATTACAAACAAATGACAACAAAGATCACACAATAAGAAAAAATGCCCCTTTATATGCTACGTCTCTGCTTGATCGATGCCAAATTTCATCCATATATGTTCCACCAAGTTTGCTTGTAGATGATAATGTATTTGTTGGTCATGAAGACTGAGATTTGTTTGCAGAATTTCTAAAAAATTTGGTAGAGGCCAATGATTCACATTTGCTATTGTTGAAGTATTTTGTCCATCGATGGTATCATATTCAAAATCAAAGTTGGTCTCGTTTATATCTTGTTCGTCCTCAACTATCATGTTGTGAAAAATAATAAATGCTAACGTGATATCACTAAGTACTTTTTGATCTCATATTCTTTTAGGACCACGAACTATTGGAAAAAGTGTATTTCAAATACTCTAAATTATATTCTTAAGATAAATAACACTATTGATAAATTATATTCTAAATTTATTAATGATTATGGATGATTATTTGTCTTTATGTAGATGATATGCTGACTTTTAGTACCAATATGATTGGTATAAATGAAACTAAGAAATTCCTTACTTTTAAAATGAAAGATGAGGTAGGCATAATTATAGGAATTAAAGTTATAAAGCATAAGAGTGGATTCATGTTGAGTCAAAGTCACCATATAGAAAAATTATTAGATAAGTATTCTTATATGAAATTTAAAGATTATAATGCTCCATTTGATGCTAATGTTAAACTTGAAAAGAATGATAGAAAGCCCATTGAACAATTAAAATGTGGCTAGTGTTATTGGTAGTTTAATGTATCCAATGTATTGTACAAGATTTGATATAGCTTTTACCATTAATAAATTGTCAAGATTTACTAGAAATTCTAGTATAGCATATTGGAAAGCAATAAAAAGAGTAATTGGATACCTTAAGAGAACATCAAACTTAAAATTATGTTATACATAATTCCCTACCGTACTAGAAGGTTATACTAACGCGAGTTGGATAACAAAAGTTAGTGATAATATTTCTAACTTCGGATTGGATATTTACACTAGTTGGAGGAGCAAGAAGTTGAGCATCAAAGAAAAAAACTTCCTTGCTCACTCAACTATGGAAGCTGAATTCATAGCTTTAGAAGTTGCTGGTAAAAAAGTGAGTGGTTAAAAAATATATTATTAGAAATTGACTTTCGGTCTTAGCTTATGCCACCTATTGCTTCAACATAAGTTTTAGAGAGTTTTACTTATAAAAATATACATATAAATTTGGATTGCTAACACATGGCCATTAAAACATGCTAGGAGTATTAAAGAAACTTAGTGGAAATAAAATAAATATAATATATGGAAGTATTTTTTATCCTAATAATACGGAGTCATGGTTTAATCCTAGGACACCATGTACTTCATTAGCATCCTAAAGTATTTATACTAATTGAAGGTTTAATCTATATAAGACACCTTTTTGTATGTATTATATTTTATTGTGAACAATGAATTCTTGATATTAACAAAGTAGTGTTGGGATGTCAAATAGTTTGTTAATTTAATATATGAAAAGTTTCTTAAATTTTGCTTATAATATGGTTTTATTTATTTATTTTTAAAACCAATTTATTTTAAAAGAAAAGTTATGTCTGCAAACATATTTTTGAAAGATGATAACTTTTCATAAGAGTCTTTTGAATTTTTATAAATGAGATACTTATTCATTGTTGATTTATGTAGAAAAATATATTATTGAGTAGAGAGTTTAATTGTTTTATTCCATCATAGTGTTCTTGAGTAGGCTTTATTGTATCTTGATATAACTTCATTTCGTCAGGAAAGTGACATTACACTCAAGAAAGTAATTCATGCCTTAAAGCCAATTCCTTGTACTATTGTTTTTGAATTTCCTAACACACGAGGGAAGCCATGTGCCTCTCCAATATGAATCAAAAAATGTATGCCGTCAGCATTTGCCCTCTTAAATAGTGAGATCCAAAGACCTCGTTCACTCCTTAAACAAAATTAATTGTTATGCTTTCAGCAATTTACAAGTTTTCATCAAACTTATTAGTAGCTGTTCAACATGCCAACATTCAAATGCGACAATGCATTTTGTTTTTGGTAGAAGAGAATGATCACTCCTCCCCGTTCCATTATACCTCCTTTGGATAAAAGGATAATAGTTTTCAAACTCATTCACTATATGAAGGAATACATGCCTTTGAATTCTGAATTTTCTTCGAAATTGGGCATATGTACACACTAGTTGATCGGAAAAGTAGTCATTGAACAAACATACATGTCCATCTTCACAATCCTTATCTATGTAGGTTCGTCGACTAGCAAGCCTATAAGAGCCACAAATAGATTGTTGCCTTCACCGTTGGTAATGTTGCTTGACCAATTCATCAAAATTATTATCCATTTCTTCAACAATAATTTCAACTATGCTCATGCAATTATAAGGGTTTGGATCCTTTGACATTTTCGAGATAATAGAGGTGTTTGAGATGTTGAGATTGATGGTTCAAAGGAGTGAACAGAGAAGAAGAGTGGCCTTTCATATATATATATATATATTTATTTATTTATTTATATGTTCCAACTACTGCTTTTTGTAAAATAACTTTTTCCAATGGCTATTTCCCAATCACCATTTTTGCAACAGGACAATTTTTCCAACTTCTAAATTTCAAATAAATAATATTTGATACTAAAAAGTACTTGCACGATTACTAAAAAAATAATCATCTAAACAAGAGAAATATGTTAAACTTAAAATAATTGCATTATAGTCAATGATATTTAAAATACATGCAAAATGAAAATACTAGACACAATTACATGCAACGAATGTCTATAATAAATTGGACGACCTAACTGAAATATTTGGCCCTCAAGAAATTACACATCTGTTGTTAGTTGATCTTTTGCTCCTTTGTCTAATTGGATATGTCAATCATTATGAATTCCATGACACTTTTATCATCTCCATATCTATTGGTGCTTTCAATGCATTTGCCCTTGCTTGCTCCACATCCACCCTTGCTTTCTCTACATTTGCTTTTGCCTTCTCTATCTCAGCTCTTGCTTGTTTTGCAAGGACTAGATTCTCCAAGGTAAAAACTTTTCTACTTTGAATTTCTAGTAGATCTGGATCAACTTGACTCGTATGACTTTTTTTTCCCTTTTCCTTCCTCTTGAATGCTTTTTAACCTTCACTTGAGTCCAGGTTCAACGTGGTTTTGTATGCCCTCGATTCAAATGTTCATGCTCTCTTCGAACCTTTTTGAACATACATCTGGTACCATTTTAACTCATGTTTCAACTCATCCTTCCAATAAGTAAGATTACAATTTTTATCTTTCTCTTGTCGGTATAATTCATGAGCCTTATTCATATAATCTAAATCAAATCATCCACTAGGATTGAGGTAACTTGCTGGTTTATAGCAGCCGTTGAGATGTGTTACTAGCGCGTTTTGGTCTAATGTCCCTTGCACCGTTTCTATATTTTGGACTCTCTACCATTTCATAATAATCTTTATATAAAGTGGTAATTTTCTCCCAATACGCACAAAAGATCTGTTCATTATCGACAATTGCATTTTTGGTTGTGTTTAGCCAGGAACTCACCAAAAGAAGGTTTCCTTCCTTCTTCCATTGACTTTGTGGTAGCTTTTCGTCTCTAAGAACTTACACTTCATTATTTGCATTGGCATTCAAATTAATATTTCCCAACATCTCTTTGGAGAAAAATGCAAGATTATAATCTGAAGAAATACATCCTGTAAGAATTTTCTAGAACACCATCAAGGTCAAAATTCATAGAGGATTGAGTTGAGCCCAGAGAAGGACATATTCGCGTTGCAATATAGCAAGTATTTTGGACATTTTCGGGATAATTATGTTAAGAATAATACAAAGGAAAATAGAGAATATATATATTGTGGATGTGAATATGGAAATAGAAATTGATGATTTGGTGGTGGTATATTATATTGTGAATTGTGACTAAATTGTGTGCATTGGACGTTTAGATTTTGAGAATTTTCTAGATCTTGTAAATAGGAGAAAATATCTCTATTGAAATGTAAATCCATTTGTTGCATAAGAAGACGTAGAAAAATAAGATAAGTGTACAAATGAAACATTAGTGTCTCAATCTTGTATTTATAAAGTGAAAGTAAAAAGTGAAAATATAAACTAGCCGCTAAAGAAAAAAACTACTAAAAAAAAGACTCGTTAAAGAAATACAGTTGAAAGTAAACAAAGCAAAAGACACCAATTCACATCACTAATTCTACTTTTTTAAATGAAAGTTTAATACGAAAGACAACGGGCCAATTCTGCTTTTTCCAGAGATGCATTAGTGCATATACAAGTATCGACTCTCTCTCTCTCTCTCTCGCCCCTAGTAAACAATTTAGGCACCCCTTAACCCACCACCACCACTCCAATGGTTCCCCATTCTCTCTCTCCCTATCATCTTTATTCATCCCATGAGTCATTTCCATCGGAACTGTCCTAACAGGATCAGACCATTCATGTTGTTTAGACATTTTGCAGAGACAAGTTTGACCCAAGGCTTTGTTGGCTGCGTGTACACTTGCCACCCAAGTTTTGTAATGAAAGTCACGTTGAAATCCAAGGTTCTCCAAAATCCTAAACCTCTAGCATCCTTTGACATACATATTGATCTAAATAATTTTAAGTAAAAATGCTGAGACTTGTCATCATCAAAATCTCGGAAAAAAAAAAAATCCTAGGAGCTTTGTTGATTCTGTTGCATGCATTTACAGGGAGCAGTTGAGATATATGATGGTATCGTCTGGGCAATTGATTTAATGAGAATGCATCTACATACTAGGGAAAGTGTCTGTTTTTTCTACACCATCAATTTCCTTCGTACCTTTTCTATGAAAACAAGGCTTTCATTAGAAAAATATTAAAGATATTAAGCAAAAAGATTTCAAAATTATACTTAAAAAAACTAAAAAGATTTAAAATGTGTAAAGCAGATTCATGTATACATTTCAAATCAAGACTTGTGCTCAAATGGTAAATGCAGCAAATACTAGTCTATAAAAAATGTCAATTCTTAGGAATTGAAATATTACATTCCAACCAATGTTTAAAGGACCAGTCCAGACCAATAGATTGAACCAAATGGATTGTGAATCGATCCTCATATCGGTCCAATCTAGTTCATTAACTAGTTTCTAGAGAGAATCGTAATAAATTTTTTTTTTTTTTAAAAAAAAAAAACTTATTTTTGACCGCTTTGTTTGACTTATAAAACAGTGAACCGACTGATCAAATATTGAACCATCCAGTTTCTATGAAAGTAAAAAATAAATAAAGAGTTCATATGATAAAAGAATTTTGATATAAAATCCAGATGAAGGGTTTTAATTAATTTATCACAAGAGAAAAGAAATTTCACCCAAATTTCGAACACAAGCAATAAACCAACATAATAGGTATGAAGTAAATAGTAGTATGAGAGAAAAGGAATTGTGAAATAATAAGGGAGATAGGAGAAAAAAGAGAAGGAAGGAGGAAAAAAAGATAAAAGAGAGAGATCTGGGTGAGAGAGTTGAGAGTAGTATTAGAGTTAAGGTGGGAAGGCGTCAAATATCAAGAATTCGTTTTTCTTTCTTTTTTAAAGTAAATAAGACGTACAATTCAATATCTACTCTTTTACTTGCTTTAACCATGAATAGACATGCATTCACCTAGGTAAATCCAATAATATAACTATAAAAGCCCATAGTAATAATATAAGTCTATATTAATAAATTTATAGGTATACGATCTTTTCTCTTCTTTTTTTTCCCACTCATTTTGTAGATATCACTATTAATATTATGATATATTTTATTTTGATTATAATATAATAGATTTAATTATAAATGAACCAGTAAATTTTTCTAGTTTTAAAATAATTTATTCCAACCAAGCATACCATTGTTGATTAGAAAATCAAATGACGGCCTCATGCGTCGGGAATCACTTCAACCCCGCAGTCTTTTCGTTTCGACTCCAACGAGCCCCATCGGACACTAAGAATTTTGTCTTCCTTTCCCAGCAAAGATTTAAAAGAATCCAATTAGCCTTTTATAAGGTGGGACGGACTGGTTTTTCATGGAGTTCCCAGACTACTAAGTTTTGGTTGGATGCAATATACTTGGGATCACCCTCTATTAGAAATTAATTAGATATTTCATATTTGTTCACAGAAAGACTTAAAAATGATTTTCTGGCAGGAAAGTAGGAGCTGGAATTGAGATGATGACAACCTTATGTGTTTGCGAAGGGAATTATCTGATATACTCCAGGGTTGAATGTCGGCACAATGGTCTAATTTCTTGAGCATGTTAATGCAGCTGTAGGTAGTAATCCTTTTGAGCAAAATGCATGAAATATAAGAAGAGGTAGAATAGACCTGTTTTATGCCAAAATTTAGTGTTGCAAAAAGACAAGCATCTGTACTGTGCGACCACATGAATAAGTAAGTCACTGGCAAAACCCTAAAAGAATTATATGCATACGAATGCAAAGGGTGAGTGGGGCTCAACAAGTGGTTCCTCAATTTTTTCTTTTTTTCACCAGACTTTTTCCCAGGAAGCTCTGTTCTGCGTAGTTAATTCAATTCCAACCTCCTAAAGATCGCTCGCAAGAAATCCACGGGAACACATGACAGACTGCTTGGATTTGCTAGTAATGGGAAAACTTCTTTAATATCTGATTCCTGTTATCAAGTTGAATAAAGTCAGGTCAGAATGCAAGCAACTTCTATCGAATAAACAGCAAGTAAATTATCAATCATTCCGTTTAAAATTCTGCTAGAATCATACCTTCAGCATAATCTTCGGTCAGCTGAGGTCGTTCCCAAAAGAACCTACTTGTACGGAGCCAACAATATTGATGAGTTGTGGCCACCAAATCCAAAGGAGTTGGACAATGCCACATTAATGTTTAGTCGTTCTTTCTTTGGCCCCAACAACACATTAGAGTCCTAGTTTCAAGTGAGCAGAAAAAAGCCAGTCATGGTAGTATTTATAAAGTAAGTTCTGTAGAGACCATTTTTTACTACATACATTGCTGGTGGAGATAAAAGATAGTTCTTCCACTATCTATTTAGGTATGGCATACTGATATACATATCAAGTGATCAAACTATCTTGGAATACAACGCTAGACTAATTAAACTTTTTTTCCCCAATGTTATATATGAAAATTCAAGTCAAGACTTCCATAATATTCTGATCTCTCGTTACGCATCTTTAATGTACAGGAGAATCAACACAAAGTAAACAATCTTACAGCTGCAGAACCATCAAGAGAAGAAGAAAGCTAACAATGATGAATAAAAAACAAACATACCACACCATCATCTGGGTTCTCAAGATTGATATTAGGATGCACCCAACCTGTCCGTATTGCCTGCAAGAGAACAGAAAATCCATCTCAAGCCAAAGTTGAGAGTATTGATTTGCCACTTGCCGGAAGAAACTCTAAGAATTCTATAACAGTTGAATTTCAAAAATACATGAAGGAGAAAACTTCAGCTTTTGATTAATCAACCAACCTGACATTACCATTATGATAAACAACAAAATGACACAGTAAACTTATCTAAACATGGACATCCCACACAGAATCAATCACATTACATAACGGCATGCTTTGATTAAATTAAGGAAAGACAGTGACATGAAGAATGGCTAAGAAACTTCCTGCAATTAAACAAACTTCGAATGATGCAAATCTGAATTCAATGACAGAAGTCTTGCAAAACAGATTAGATTTAGGGAAAAGAAGAAACAGAAAATGTTGACCATTTTTACCAGATGTCATAATGTAAACTAAAATTCATGTCCTCAGATGCAGAAATAACTAGTTAACATGTAATAGTCCCTCTATTTCAAATTTAATATTATATTTTGACTTGGCACAGATTTAAAGAGCATTTGGCAAGAGTCACGTTACCACCTTACTTGGCAGTGGGAACCATGTGACCATGCATTAGTGGAACTTATATGTCTTTATTCTTTTTTAAATTAAGGAGATTTAGTTGTACAGGTTTAGATGAAAATATACATTATGACATCCGAAATACAACGATATGATCAATTCAAGGAGGGATAGACAAAAGAAAATTTTTTTTTTTTCTTTCTTTCTTCTTCTATTACTAGGGTCAACTGAAATTTGCTGATCTTGACTAAAAACAAACACTTCACTCAGAGATGAGCAAACCCAGGCTAATCTGACTCTTATCTTTCTTATTTAAAATCCCTCATCAAAGAAAACATTTGAAGAAATCAGATCATCCATAAAAGAGAAATATCCCACAGGTTTTCCAAGAATAGAGGCCCTCAGACTGCCTAGATGTCAGGTACAGGGGCTATGTAGCTAAAGGTGGCAAGATGTTTGTCATTCGGATGTTAAACAGTGCATACCCAAACCAAATTTGACACGTATCATATAGAGCAATACATCGATTTTTCAAATTGTGCCCAAGGAGCACATATTCAAGTGGATAAAATGAAATATTCATTGCAAATCAAATATATGAGGAAAAAAAACCTCCAAGAAGATCTTTAGACTACCATTATTCTTCCAATACATCCTTTTCAATCAACCAAAATTTGGCATCTATGCTAGTCCACCCTTGTCCCACAGCAGCCACCCACTCATTTGGGCAAACAATTTTTCTGTTTACACTTCTTTCTTTCTTTCCTAATGGTTACAAATTACATCCATTCCATAATAAGAGTCATGTTTAGTATTTGCTCAATATTAAAAAAAAAATGATTAGATTGTTTTAATTTCTAGTAGAAAAGGATAAATTACCTACATTGGAATTTGAGAAACAGAAAAATCAATTAATGCAGCTGTGTATATCAATAAGCATAGGGATAGTATTGGAAAAAGAACAATCAATACCCTCTGATTTCCTATACATGATAAATAATTTTGGAACAAATTAAATCTTCAAATGTGACCAATTATGCAATGAAGGTATTAAAAAAATTAAAAGTCTCTCTAGCTCTCCTTTCTATTTTTTCATTGGTTTCTTGGTTAAAAAAGAACAATCTTCTTCTTAGCCAATCAAGTGGGAAAAATGAGAGATTGCGAGATATTTAAGAAGATTTCTTGTTTATGGTAAAAAATATTATCAGAAAAGATTCTAAAAACATTTATGGTAAATAAATTTACTGTAATTAATAGACCAGAAATCTCCAAGCAGATCTTTTGTGAATTTGAGTTACCAACTACTCATATCGTGTTCATTCAAGGCAAGTTTAAAAACCCCTAAATATAACAAAGGGGGGAAAAAGGGTAAAATCATGATTCATGGAAAAGCTAAAAAAATCACTTGCAATGGTTCAATGAAGATAATTAATTAAAAAAAAAAAACAGAAGTAGGTACTCAGGTGCAAAAGTGAATCCAAGTCTATCTTTAACAAAAATGGGAGAAACCTTGTTCAGGCAGTCAGTGCTAAGTTCCCATTAGAAACTTTATACGCTCTACGAACACTCCTGATGAAGGACTAAAAGTTTTCTAAGTTTTCCCAGCTTGCAGATATGTTTCTAAATCTTATAAGTTACCAAACTTGTAGTATACAGAAGAAGTACAAGAGAAATGAGGTTAAGAAAAGCAAGCATTCTGGAATATTATATCAAAGTGATTTGCCATTCGTACTAAAGCAGCCTGAAGTTGTACATGTCACACATAGCCAGACAGAAAATTCTTTGAAGCACCACATGGTATAGTAATTGGTTACTCTTCCCATACTCTTCTAAATCCAATTATATAAAAATAAAAATTGAGATGCTTTTCTAAAGAGCCTATCAATCAAATACAAGAAACTCAATCATAGATGTAATAAACAAAATTCTAGATTTCTCAGGGATTGCATGAAATGAAATTGCAAGCAAACCTGCACAGTGGCAACAGCTTCAACAGCACCAGCTGCTCCCAACAGATGGCCAATCATAGATTTTGTGGAGTTGACTCGTAACTGCAAGATTGAAAAGAATGATATTTCAAATGAATATTATAGAAAGAACCCTAAATGATACTCCCTCCATCCAAAATTGAATATCCACTTTTGATTTAGACCAAAAATAAAGGGAAATAACTTATCTGATTATCCTTATTAATATAATTAGTAGTAGGAACCACATGTTAGTGAGAATAAATCTCTTAATTAAGTTATATGTGGCAATTTTTGGATAGAATATTATTATTTTAAAAAATTAGACATTTAGTTTTGAACTTCCCAAAAAGAGAACATAGCAATGCAATTTTTGACAGAGGGACATCTATAAAGATATCCTACAAAGAACTTGATATTATACCTTTTGGTTCTGGCCAAAACAGTGAACGAGTGCCTGATATTCCTTAATATCTCCAGCTGGTGTGGACGTAGCATGTGCATTTATATAGTTGACATCTTCCCTAGCCACGCCAGACTGGGCTAATGCCTTTTCTATACAAAGAATAATGCCGGTTCCTGCAGAAAGGTAGAAGTTTAACATCAATTCCGGCATTTTCAAACAACTTAGTTCATCACATTTAAACCAACAAACTCAATGTAGCTGTTGGAACTCTTTTCTGAACCAAATGAGTGCAAGAGAACCAAAAAGTGAGAATAGTGTCATATATTTATCATAACCTAGCACAAGTAGTTTGTCATAATACCATTTGGATGAGGCTCAGTCATGTGATAAGCATCACAAGTAAAGCTACCACCCAAAAATTCTGCATAAATATTGGCACCTCTTCTCTGTCCGTTTGGATACAAATGAAAAGATCATCAGGAAAAACTAGAATAATAATTTCTACTAGATGCTAGATGCAGATTACTTATACAGTGTAATTTCAAGTCACCTTGGCATGCTCAAGTTCTTCCAACAGTAGAACTCCAGAACCTTCTCCCATAACAAATCCATCACGATTCTGTTCAACATCCAGTTAAAGTTTAATGCAGACTCTAAAGAAGGACCAGACTCCAAAATCTGAAATATTGAAAATCGTACTTTCAGTATAAGGACCTTTTCAACTTAAAAACTAAGATGTTTCATAGTCAAAAAATTTATAGCCAATTCTAGAATCTAGATGTGAAATTAAAAAGTCCAAGATTTCAAAGCAGCACCAAACATTCACTTTATAATTTCTAGAAGATGATGAGATGTAATAAAGCATTCATATTAAATCATAAAGCACACTGAACAAGATGTAAATTGGCATAAACACACAGAAGCAAAATCATCAGCTATACCTTTTTCTAGACTGGTTATAGTTCATTTAACCTAAAACACCAGGGAGAAAGAAAGAAAGAAAAGAAGGAAAGGGAGAGAAAAAGGGTGCAAAACCATGAGATAATTTAAGAGCATTACACTGTCCCAAGGGCGTGAAGCTTTAGCTGGGTCGCAGTTTCTTTGAGAAAGTGCTCTACAAGCCACAAAACCACCCAATCCTGCAAACAAAATATGATGGGTATATACATTCCCAAATTACTAAAAGAATATCCTGAAAGAAGAAATAAGTACCAATTGGTATGATAGCAGCATCAGAACCCCCACAAAGCATCATATCCTATAATTCCTCGAGATAATAGATATAAGAGATTGATAGTCAGCTCCAATGCATTAATAAACACTAGAACAACCAAAATGTTGAAACTAAAATATGAGACTTACAGCTTCCCCTCTAATTATGTGATTCGCCGCATTCAGTATACAGAAGTTGCTGGTAGCACAAGCAGTAGAGATTGAATAGTTTGGGCCCATCCATCCCTGAATTTTAGTGAAGTACATAACTTAAGAGAGCACACTGAACATGATTTAAAAAATAAAAAAAAAAACTGTTGATTCAGTATTCAAAATGCATACCAGATCCATGGCCAGTATGGCAGACCCCATGTTTGTAGTTGCAAAAGGTACACAGAAAGGGTTCATCTTCCTGTATGAGATCCGCAAAGCTTCTATAGCATCATAAAAAACCTGCTCCAATCAGAAAAGGAGTCTGAGAAAGAAATTTGTTGATAAGTCTCACCAAACACCAGAAAAAGAACCCCAACAGAAAATTTGGAATGAAGGAAAAAAAATCAGATAAGGATTCTGAGAAAAATAAATTTGTTGACAATATTCATTAAATGCTAGAAAAGGAACCCCAATTGGAATGAGGTAAAAGAAAATTATTAAAAAGAAAAAGGATGGTGTATGAAACTTTGATTTTAGCCATAGAAGAGCTAGATACATGGTTCCTGCAAGAAATGTTTCTTGAGAACATCCACAACACTTGCAGCAAGAGACATTGCTGCATCAGACTGCATGCTTGCCCATTCTCATGAGCTAGATGGTGTGGGAGATTTGAATTCTACAGGACAAGAAGAATCAACTGAATTTCTCGGTGTGAAGATGAGAAATCATGAGGGACTATACATAATTGTCCCATCTATACATGAAGTATGATATTTATATCATACTCTCAGAAGCATAGCATATCTAATTCAAAAACAAGCACTGCATACAACTTCGGTGTTGTGATTGGAAAATCTAAAACCTCAAGAACACAGTAAAAACGTGCAACAAGAGTCACGATCATAGAAATCAGAATCCATCAATAGAACCTCTGGCAACAACAGGAAGAAAGAAGTTACCTTCATGCCTCCCATAGCAGAACCAATTAATACACCACATCTAGTTTTATCCAATTCATCCATGACATCTTCTGTAACTCCTCCATCTACTAGTGCCTTCTTCCCAGCTGTAAGCATGTAAAGCATGAAGTTGTCCAACCTTTTAGAAAGTTTAGGTGCAACATAACCATCTGTAGAGAATGACTTAATCTCTCCAGCAATTTTCTGCATGAAGCCTAAGTACATTAAATTCTAAACCCATATTCTTTAAAAAAAACTAAAGGAAAAAACTTTAAAAGAAGAAAAAAGGTAATTAACAAAACATACTGTTGGATAATGAGAGCAATCAAAAGCCTCTATCTCGGTTATTCCACTAACACCTTCAAGCAAATTAGTGTAAAATACATTTGGATCATCACCAAGTGGAGTCTCTACACCCATTCCTGTAACAACCACTCGTCTTTGATTTATTGAAGGTTTTTTCTTGGGGGCTACTTCCATTGAAGGTTGCACTGCCACAGCTGTAACTTGTCCTGAAATAGAAATACTCCTTGAGTAGAAATGAGAACATGTAAAAACGACAAGGCAATTTTGCAAAAAAATTAATAAATCAATAAAAATAAAAATAAAAAATATTGTGCCATCTCGATCTCATGCCAACCACATCAATAAATATTACAAGCTTAAGAAAACACACATGTGATGATAACAAAGACAGAAAATGCTGAACAAGGAACCTAAAGTTCAATTCAGATGGGCAAGGGCTCCTTAGGCCATCTCAGCTATGAGGAACTAGCATCTGGCTTTCTAAGTCAAACAGGATTCCAACAGACTCTTTCTCCATATCTTATGCTTCCATTGCCTACCTCCTCCTGAACTAACCTCTAGGTTTTCTCTGGTACCTACCATTCCCACCTCTCAAGTTAAAAATTCCCCTAATAAAACAGGTAACAGTAACATGAGTGAGACCATTCCAGGGGAGTATCTAGCATTGTGTGCAATTTATTGATCAAAAAGATCAACAAGCATCCCCAAGATCAGCAAACCAAATTGACCAACTTCTCTGACTCCATTTACAGTCATATACAGGATATTTGAAGAGTTGAGATATATAATGCTTGGGCAGCAAAAAATTAAGAAGCTACTACACTTCTGACACCATGTTCTCCCTTGCTATATGGACAAGAAGATTCTACTGACATATTAAAATATATGAATGACGATCGATCTTGGAAGAGGCCTTTCAAAATAATCAAATGCAACAAACTACTATCAGCTGAAATCTTACAATTTTGTAATGTCCATGGACAGGTAGTAACAAATGGAAAACAGAGCACTAATGCAATCCAAAATCTTTTTTGTAGCTGCACTGATCTTTTATAGAACTCTTCGTGGAATTATAGCAACCCGCACACATCACCAATAGTAACAGCCAATTGCACATATAACAAATAAGTCATTCTATTTTTCAGTTCAGTTCTTTCCCATAGTCAGTCCACAGGCAACAGAGTTGACAAATAACCAATTTCATATTTTTCTCATGATCAATGTTTACCTAAGCATAAAATTCATCCACTCCACAAAATTATGGGAAGTCATTCTTTTTGGTGAAAACAAAAAATCAGAGAAACAATGAATTCTTGATTTCCCCAGAAACAATGGAGCCGCCTTTTTTATTCTGTCACACCAAAAACCCCTAAGCTTGGCCAAGATCCCAAATCCAAAATGTCTGGGACAGAGTGCTCCGTCTAACGCGCTTAAAAATTAAAAACCACCTGAAAAATGTGAATAGAGTGCAAATAATAAAGGAGAAAAGACATACCGGAATGTGCAGGTCGGTTAAGCTTATTCCGCCTACGACGCAAAGAAGGAGCTCCATTGTTACCAGAGAAGAACGGGGTAGAAGGAAGCCCCAAGGAAGTAAAAGAAGTAGTAGTTGCTTTATAGAAATCATCGCAAGGCTCGAAAGATAAGCAGGAGGACATGAGGTTACGAATTCTTGAAAACTCCGGGGTACATTTAGAAACAGCCAAAGCCCTCTTCCTCTTACGAGCAGCCCATTTGGTAAATCTTGAAGAGAATGATGGGTTCGAACTCAAGATAGAAACGGAGCTCAATGATTCATTTTCACAAGCAACTGACATGCATGCCGCCATTAGCCAAGAACACACCACCGACGACGCCATCCTTTCTGAAACGCCTCAACTCCCCAGAATTAACCAAAAAAAAAAAAACCCAATCCAACCCACTCAAAACCTTAACGTAGAAACTCAACCTTGAATCTATCTATAACCCTTTACTCATCAAGAATTCATCCCAACACCAAAAACTCAATCCAAATTGCAAGAAACCAAAAAAAGTTGGTTTCGGGTCGGACTAAAAAGAGAATGGGTAGGACTAAAATACACTCTGAATCTGAGGAAGGAGGAGGGAGAAAAGATTGAGGATGGTGAGAGAAACAAAGTGGGGTCGTTTCTCCCTGTGGATCTCTACAACTCCAAGTAATGAGGCTTAATAAATTGGTGGGTAATAAATATACTATCTTATGAGCAAGAGTTGACAGTATCTGAGTAGAGTTCCACAGGAACAATAGACTGTTGAGACTTGGGGGATTGGGAAACTTGGGAGGGGGAGTGATGCCAAGTGTTGGGGGAACTGTGTCTTTTTCTCTCACGGTTTGTGTGGCTTTAACAAGATGGATGGTCCATGGACTGGGACACGTAAATTTTTTTTGATAATTTCATTATCCCCATCTTCTTTTTCATCTTGGTCATCTTGTGCTATGCAACATTGAACATTGACATGAGGGATATGTCCTAAATTTTCATGTCATCAAGATGAAGAAATTGAAATGTAGGACTAACAATCACATATGCTCACAGAAAAACATGCAATGTATACATAAAAGCTTGATTCCAAATTACTCTCTCATGCCCACATTATTTGTCCTATGTACAAAAAAAAAAAAAAAATCCCAAAACAATTGCCCAATTCAACATTCGACGGAACACTTAACATGTTTTTTCTATTATTTTCACTATGTAAAAAATAAAAATAAAACTCTACTACTAGCCATGTGTATTATCACCGTAAAAATGAACTCCAAATTTCTAGCACATCCTCTAATACATTCTCTTCGCGAAGGTAGGGAGACATGGAGGAAAGGATTCAATTTGCTTCTCCAAGTGGAAGATGTTACTCTCTTGATAAGATTTGAAATTTTTGAAATAAATTACATAAAAACTTAATAATTAGTGAACGTATATGATAATTCTTATGAATTAGAAAGAGACTTAATTCAATCACAATGGTTATGGTAATTGAATGTTTATGGGATTTTGACATCTTCTCCTTTCATGTTAATTCCTCTTCTGGCCTAATATGGATACCTTAGAATAAGTTGATCTGGATGGGTGGCCTATTCCAATCTGTATGGCCAATCGTATGAGGTGTCTAATTGTATAAATAAAGTTTAGGTTTGAGGACCCAATCAACCAAGGCTAACCCAAACAAAAGTAAAATTATATTCCATCTATCAGGAATTGAATATCCATATTTTCATTTTGAATTGTTCAGAAATAAATTTCTAATTTATTAAATTAATTAAAATTTTCTTACGAAATTGATATTATTAAGTGTAAAATGAACTAAGTCAACTAATTTTCTTAAAATTTGAACAAGTCAAAATAAGACATTTAATTCTAGACGTAAGAGTATTATATTATTTTGATTTTACTTAGTAGGAGTGGAGGGAACGTAAATTTTAAGAAGGGTTCTGTTTGGTTCTATGGCAAAGCAGAGGGAAAAAATGGAGTATTTGACTTTTATATCCTTACTATAAATGAAGTAAAAGAAAATGATTAAAAAAAATGTTCAAAATTGTACTTACAAGTTTACAACAGGAGCATTTGTCTAATCCGTCCAAAATGGCAATGGGAAGGGAAAGAAAAATGTGGTGTGAAAGGAAATTGAAATCCCTCTGCATTTACTTCTCTTCCATATTTACATCTTAAAAACCAAAATATTTATTTATTTTATTTCCCTTTTTCCTTCACTTTTAATTCTTACCAAACATACACTTGAGATAATTTTATTATAATTTTTGAAAGGAATTTATTTTCATTGAAAACTCAAAACTCCATCCCTTTTTTGTCTTTCCAAAAATTAATGCATACATGATATAGCACAAGAAAAATTCAACATTTATTAAAAGGAAATAATTGAATGGAAATGACAACCTCAAGCTAACAAAGTTACTAAAAGATTATATGTGCTAGATATGCTATTTTGATCTTGATTAACCGTAACAAATGAACATTCTGATTTTCTTAATACACACAATTAGGCTTTGCTTGGTGTCTAAAGGGGAAAGGGAAGGGGAGGGAGATGGAGATATAAAGAGCGAAGACTCAATTTACTTCCCGAAGTGAAAGTTTATTTTGACTTTATTTGTTATGAGTGTATTATAAATATTTACACTTGTTTGGCACTATTGAAAAGTGAAGGGAAAAGTAAATTATTTTATTAAATTGGTTATTATATCCTTACCATAAGTGACGTAAATGTAAAATAGAAAAAATTTAGGGTGAGAGTATTTGTCCAATCCTTCCAAAATAGGATCCCTCAAGTTTACTTTCCTTCATGTTTACATGTTGTCAAACAAGGTTCTCCCTTCATCATTAAATATAAGTCACCAAGCAGCATTTTGTAAAAATTAAGGTAATTTTTTTCTCCCCTAAAATGCCCTCTAATCACCTCTCTCAAAATACTCATATGCTTTTGGACATTTAACAAAGAGGGGTAATATAGAAAAAAAATATATATATACATTCAAATTCTTAATTAACTAACAAAAATGACTTATAATTAGTGACAAGAAAAATTAAAAAGAATGACTTATATTCAGCGACGGAAGCAATATACATTTACTTCCCCTTTTCTTTTCACTCCTACCAAACATACCCTTAAACTTCTTGTTATACTAATATTTCAATAAAAATTTTGGCTTTTGGAATTCAATTTATAAAATATAATATACTAAAAGTAATAAAAGCACATGCATAAGTTTTTTTTTAAAAAAGTATAATAGAGGATATAATATAAATTATGTGCTTAGAAATTCATTATGATCACTTTTTTTAAAAATCATGACATTTATAAATTCTATAAAATTTGTTATTAAAAATTTTATTAATATTTAATAATTATATGTCATCATTATTCACTAACACTATTGTGATTGTAAATGAAAGTTGTATGAATTTCTTCAACAAAAATGAAATACTTTAACACGGTTATTTCGTCCCATTTGGCCTTTAACTTTGTCAAACATAATCCTTGAAGTTTGACCCGAGATTTATTTACATCCTTAATCATTGTTTTCTACCTTTTACACCCTTGAATAATTAACGATCTACTGATATTAGTTTCATACAATTTGTTAGTTAGTTTAGTCAAACTTTGTTGGTGGTTTTTTTTTTAACACTTACCCCTTCTTTTGAAGATCAACAGTAATATCACACCTACCCTTGTCTTTCTCAAACTTAAGACCTTCCGATCTCAAGTATTGTTATTTACCACAAAGCTAATAAGACTTAACTCTGTTAGTGGTTTTTGGAAAGATTTGAATAGGAGACTTAAAAAAGGAATTAGCCAAACCAGACAAGAAAAGGGAAGGCTCATATATTGTTCAAGAAGCTTACTTCTATTTGACTTTGAATTTAAGTATCATGCCTTGGACCCTTGGACTCGAAACGCGACCGTGGGCCCAGTAGCACCCACAGTCAACTCCCTCGCTATGCCAAAAGAATATTTCAAGTTGACAATGGTTACTTAAGTCCATCCTTATCGATACATATCATAACCATACATAATCCTGATATGAGACGAGCTATCACATTCACTCCCTTTTAAATACCTATTGCATTAACCTAGATTCACAACCATACTCGGATATCAATTGTCACGCCCCGGACCCATAGGCGTGAAACATGACTATGGGTATGATAGCACCCACAGCCAATCACTTGGCAATCATCCTTGCCATGCTAAAAGGATGTCTCAAGTTGACAATGGATACTTAAGCCCATCCTTATCAATATATATTATAACCATACATAATCTCGATGTGGGACAGGGTATCATAGTCAAGTACTTTTTGTGAACATAGAATGCTATTCACCTCTAGAAGTTTTATGCTTAGATAAGTCCTACTTTGTTCCTTGCTTGAATTTTATTCAAATAGAATTATCTCTGATTTGTCTTTGGCAGTTGGAGCCAATTAGATTTCATCTTTGAATATACAAAAGAAGGAAAAAAGACAAGTAATTTACAAAATACTTGTCAAAAAAGAAATTTTCCAATATGTACAAAGTATTACACAAGTTTCCTACCATCACAAAGCTATAGAATTGAAGTTGTTCATTGGAGTGCTAGTACACCATTACAATAGAAACTGGAGTTGGAGTTCACCATTACAACGAAAGTTGGAGTTGGTGTTCACTATTACAATGAAAATCGAGTTGGAAACATTACATTAATAGAAACCATGTTTGACATTGGAACAACATGTGAAAACTTGTTCGTCCAAAAGGTTAGTAAGCCTGTCATATTTTGATATGGTATGCAAGTGGAAAAGGAAAATAAGAGAACGAGTCCTAGACTGTCTCTAGAGCAGTTTCCTGAATAGGAGATTATCGTCCTCAACATATACTATCTACAATTCACTGGGGTGGCTGGCTATGGTCTTTTGACATCGGAGGAGTTGAATGGGGCTATAGTGCTTCAGGAGGGTCGTTTGTCCTGCCTAAGAAGCAAATTTGAAAATTTAACTCCATTCTCCACTATTAAATTATAGAATAAGGCAAACCATGTTAACTAAACTACTTCAAAAAGATCTAGATCTACATGAGGAACACCAAGGATTGGGGACCACTGCTCAAGAGAAAAAATAGAGATAAAAATAGCCTTGATAACCACTATTACTACTATTGGTGCTAGATTATAGCCCTCGAGAACAGGGAGGGGTACTATAGAAGATTTTCCTTGGCCAAGTCTAGTTTGTTAAGTATACCATCCAATCTAAGGTTGAGTGCCACACTAGGGATGAGCTCTTTTAACTTAGAAATGATGTCAACACACTTCAAACGGGTAGTGAGCACTAATTACTTCTCCACCATAGGTTGCACGACTAATTCCTCCACTTTGTAGTCCTCTTTAATGCTTAACTAACCCAAGAAAGCTTCCAACTTGTTATTGCAACCAAGCTCTCAACCCTCAAAGGGTTATATATTGTAAACAATTTGTTATGCTCATCTCTAGTTGTTATCCCTTCTTAAACTTTTTATTTTGAGTATCTAAGAGGCTCAAGTCATATTTAAGCTTTGAAATAGTGGTCATATGACTCTGAACCTTCTTCTAATTGAAGGTCAGCTAAGACTTTGTGGATGTTTTCCCATGAAGAGTCTACCCGAAACATTTCAACCTATTGGTTCAAGGAGTCCAGGACTGCCCCAAACTCTATTGACTCTTTTTGTAGAGTTGTCAATCTCACAAGTTTTTCCCTCAATGGAGCATGGTTCCACAAACAAAGGATAATGAGTATAATATGTTGGATTTATTCCAATTAATCCCGTTCAGTGGGCTAGATTAATTAATCATTAAAGGCCAGTTAATTAAGTGAGA
>JAOXNR010000022.1:14419320-14449004 GCA_028571225.1 Parsonsia alboflavescens
ACTAGAAGTTCTATATTCCCAATCAAACTAGGAAGTAGAATCCAAGTAAACTACTAAAGCTAAGTATTGTTTTCCTAATCAAACTAGGAAATAAAAAAATAAAAAAATTAGGAAGAAAACAATAAAAAAATAAAACAAGTTTCTAAATAAAATTCTATCTAATTCAAGAAGTAAAATTATTAAACAATCCTAATCTTGCTCGTCTACTTGTACTGCATCACCACCCCTTTGTTTTTGATAGTTACCTTATCCTTTGTAGCTAGGGTGAATCAAGGTAACAGGAACTATTGCAACTAAAGAGGGTGAAAGTGTAGGAACTATTGCAACTAGAGAGGGTGGAAGTGTTTTGACGGGTGGAGACATTGATAAAATAGAACTTGGATATAGTGCTAGGGAGACTTGATGTATTAGAGAGTGTTACACAAAAGTATATTAGAAAAATCTGGAGTCAATTCAAAGTACACATGGGTTCCCACCCTCAAATACCTTTGTACACCAAAATTTATTTGACATTACACGTCTTATTTTGAAAATTAATTAAAAATTTATTGAAAGATATTGCTATTCTAAAAGTAAATTATGTCAAACTTCATTTGAAAAAACTAAATTAAATTAAAAAAAATTCATTTTCAAACAATGAAAGTGTTAAATATATTTTTTAAAAAATATAAATATTTATATACATATATATATGGGTGAAAAATAAGCTTTATCTTTAAAAGCAAAGGAAGTTTAGACTTACAAAAACTGATGACGCTTGATTTGTTTTGAATCCTTGACATCTTGCATTGGGTATATGGAAGTGGCTGAATTAACAAGAAGTGGCATGAATTGAGTTCTACATTTATCTATTAAAAAAGGGTAATTATTTTCAGGTATCCCTAAACTTTCTCAAAATCTAATTTTAAACTCCCAACTATAAATCTTCTAATTTTAACCCTTCAATAATGAAAATGGATAAAAAAGAGCCCATCCATCAATTTATTGCTTTAGAGCTTAACGAAAAGGCTCCATGTGCCATTTTCAAGGATATTTTGAACCTTCAATTTTTATTTTTTTCAAAAAAATTTGCCTCTTCTTCCTCCTCCTTTCTTCTTCGCCTTCTCCTCCTCCTTGAAGTGAACCAGATCCATTTTGACTTAAATCCAAAATTATCATCTCAAAACACATTATACAACCAACTAATCATCATAAAATTTGTTCTGAACCCAACAGCAACAGTACTTGTGGTAGCGGCAGAGAAGAAAGTAGGCCATTCCAGCCACAACAACCCCAATTTTCAATGTATCAAGGAATCCCCATTTTCAATTTTATGTTTTCAATGCAGCCTAATTTTAGAGTAAATTTCTCTAGTGGTGGCAATGACGAGAGGAGTGTGGAAAACCAAGGACAGGTGGGTTTAAGAAAAAGGCAGACAAGTTTTCAACCATGCCTCTAATGTTTTCAACCTGAAATTGAAATACATACTACTGCCACCTCTAACAAGGCCTCCTCGGTTAACCCAACCTGCTGCAATCCCAAATCTGACCTTCAACTTGCCATATCACAATTTTGATTCACCCCCTCCTTTTACTCCATGGCGGCCCTTTCCAACTCTGTTTGAAACAACGAAGCCACCTCTCTGCCATCCTTCATCAACGAAGTGCAGGCAAGTTGGGTTGAGCCATACCCCAGTGGAGAAGAAAAAAAAAGAAAAGGAAGAAGAGGAAGGAGCAAATCTGGTGGAGAAGAAAGGAAAAGGAAAAAGATTTTAAAAAAAAATTAAAGATCCAAAATACCCCTGAAAATGGTACGTGAGTGGCACATGTGGCCTTTCCATTAAGCCCTAAAGCTCAAAATTAACGAAAGGGCCTTTTTTTTATATATATATTTTTTCATTGTTGTAGGACTAAAATCAGATGATTTATAATTGGGGGCTACAACCAAATTTTGAAAAAGTTCAGAGAAACCTGAAAAATTACCCATTAAGAAAACTTTTTTTAAAAAAAGGGCACAAATCGACATTAAAATACAATATCACATGGTGGATGTTTTCTTTCTTTTTCTTTTTCTTTTTTCTTTTTTCTTTTTTGAAAAAATGTCTCAAATGTGTTTTGACACATGAATCACATGGTCAATTTAATGGGGCTTTTAATAAAGTGGTATGCAAAGCATATATTTGTTCAATTATAAATACATATCTACACCTTATCGATGTGAAACATTCTACTAGAAAAGAAAAGAAGGTAATGCATTTTATTAAGATAAAATAAGTATATGAAAAAAAATAAAATAAATGCTCATTTTTAACTATATTACCTAATTCAATCAAGAATAGACGACAAATTTAACGTAGACAATTTGATAACTTAAGTTGGTTCTCACGCTTACTTTGACAGTTTCATTAAGAGATACAACTCACTAAGAATAAATATTGTAGTAAGATCGAGTCGATATGTATAAATTACCTCTGAGTCACTCGGTCACACCCTTGGGTGTTGATAACCTAAGTTAATATCAAATATACTATTTAATTATTATGGGGAAAAAAATGAATATTCAATTATGGGTAAAAAGATATAAAATAAAAGAAATTGTCATTCGGTATTTTCAAAAAAATATTTAATATATGTAAGAATTTATTTTCGATCAAAATTTATAAATGTAATTGCTTTGCTAACTGTGTTTCTTTTCTAAATCTCATCAAGCTTCAGATAAAAAGTTCTCATTTTGTTATTTCATTTCTTAAACTATCTAAAAGCTAATTAATCTGCTATAACATAGAGAAAAGAGAAAATGTTTATTATTTTTACTTCCATGCAAAAAAAAAAAAATTAAAAAAAAAAATACTAGAAGAAGTCATTTGATTTTACAATGACATACACTAATCAAGACAACTTGATAGTAGTCTATAACTAATTAGTAATGTTTTATAATTTACAATCTAATTGAAATCTAAAATAAAAAAAGGAGTAGTTGGAGTCTATGATACAGTCATGCTACATGCATGTATATGTTATGCTTCCAGTTTTTCACTATTTAAGGATTCGTATTAGTTCTCTCTTAACTAAAGTTTACCATATAATTTTTTATTTTAGAATTTAATTTATAAAATATATCTACATTAAAAAAGTTAATAATTACATAATGTAGCAAAGAATATAATAAAGAATTTGATGTTAGTCTATGACTAATTAGGAATGTTTTATGATTTACAATCTAATTGAAATCTAAAATAAAAAAAAATGAGTAGTTGGAGTCTATGATACAGACATGCCACATGCATGTATATGCTATGCTTCTAGTTTTTCACTATTTTAGGATTCGTATTAGTTCTCTCTTAACTAAGGTTTATCATATAATTTTTATTTTAGAATTTAATTTATAAAATATATCTATATTATAAAAAAAAATAATAATTACATCATGTAGCAAAGAGTATAATAAAGAATTTGAAACGTTCATGATTTAATCTTAATTTTTTATTATATTAGAATATGATATAATAAATTGCATAATGTAATGCATCCAAGGATGTAATTGAGTGATTTCGATGTGAGACTTACATGACGCAGGTGGTGAGTTTGATTAGATCTTTGCGCACTAGAATTGATCCGGACACTAAAATAGAATTAAAAAAACAATAAAAAAAATCCAAAAATGGGGAAAATGAAATTTACAGGTGTCGTGTTGTTTAACATGCCATGAACGTCTCCATGTGTTATATAAGAACTGGTACCACTTGAGTATTGCGTTCCCCCAATTAGTATTTATTCGATGCGTACGGGAAAACAAAATCTTCTAAAGGCAGTTTGGTTTTTATTTTCGAAATAGTTTTTTTAAAAAGAAAAAAAACCTTTTTTTTGTTATATTTTGGATAGCTTTGGAAAACCACTTTTAATTTTTTCCTTTTGAGAGAATGATCACTTTCGTTCCTATTGTTTGACTCAAAGTTCATTATGATCCCTAATGGGTTTTTCTTTCTTCTGTCATTAACACCCTCGAACATTTTACAAATTTGTCATTAATGGTACTTCATCCAATTTAGCTATTACCTCCCTTCCATTATTTGTTTTCTAAAAAAATTGACTATTTTCATCCCTAAAATTTGGTCCACAATTCATTTACATTATTAATTTCTTTTTCCTACATTTAATGTCCTTGAACATTTTATAACTTGTTAATATGGGTATTCTTACAATTTCTAAGTTAACTCTATCAAAAAATTTGTATTTTTCTCAAATAGTTAGAGTTAAATATTTTATTAGTATTTTTTAAAAGAAAACGGTCAAAATCACTTTTCACCATGATGCATTATCTTTTGATAACTATCATACTCCTCTCATCACTATCATTATTTACAATAATAATTATAAAAAAAAATGCAATTGACTTGGTCAAGTGGTCTCTCCTTCTACCAGTGTCACTTTAGGCTAAATTTTTAACGTCACACATCAGTAGAACTTTTTTTTATTATTTTCCAATCAATAAACTTTTACGGATTTCATGCAAGAGATATATGTACTATTTCAAAAGATTTGATATAAAATAGGGTTTGATTTTCATAGTGAGTTTGGACATCATCAAGGAACATTCACATTTTAAAATTTTAATTACAATCATCCCAGAAAACAATGACATTTTCACAAAGTTAGTATGCTAGTCACTCGTTGAATTTTAAGTTTCTTAAGATTCATTACCTGCAAATGCATTGTAAGGGAAATGTTAAATATTGATAGGTTACAAAATATTTATGGATATCAATAGGAAAAAAAAATTATTAGGGATGTAATCAAATTTTGGACCTAACTTCAGGGATGAAAGTGACTTACGTCTTCTAGGAAAAAAAGGTAAACTTTGACAGAGTTAACAATCAAATTGGATCAAATACCAATGATGACAAATTCACAAAATGTTCGAGGATGTTAATGATAGAAAAAAATCATCAAGGAAAGAATAAACTTTAGGGATGAAAGTGGTCATCCTCCCTTTTTTTATTATTATTTTGTTCTTTTGTTTTGTTTTCTATAAATTGTCAATTATCATCACAAATTTTTTATTTTTTCAAGGTATTTTTTTTAGACATTTTACATTCCTAAATTATTTTTATCTTTCAAAGTAGGTTCCCATTTTTTTTTCCTAAACCTTTTAGGTCTCCAAACTATTTTCAACTTACACAAAAGGTCCTTTTTGCCTTGCAAAATAATCTTTTCGACCAAGTTGAAAAAATAATTTCACAGATCAAAGTAAGGGAAATTTTAAAAATCTATTATTCTACTTGTTAAATGAATTTCTAAAATAAATGGAGACAAAAGGGCACTTTTTCTAAAGATCTCATCATCTCTTTCACATAATTATTTGTGTTATGTATTTTCCTATTGTTATAATTCATTTAATGGCCTATTCGAAGCTTTACATAATTTTTCTTATTACTTAAAGCTATTTTATTATAGATTTTATACCAGAGATTTTTTTTTTAAAAAAAAATATAAGATCGATATTAGGTCTTGTATATATGAAAATAGTAAACAAATAAACATAGATGAAAGAATAACGAGCAATAACCAAACAACTGGAAACAAACAAGCTTGTCTTTAGCAAAATTAATCTTTTTTTTTTATTGACTTTATTTATTTATTTTAAATTGATTTCTAAAAAATTGCTTATTCTAAATGATGAAAAAACAAGTTAACTTAGTTAGAGAAAGTATTTTTCTAGCTAAAAGAACTTTTTGTGTGAGTTGAAAATAGTTTGATAACTGGAAATGTATTCATTATCTTTTGCATTGCAAATCACAAATCTGCAAATATGTCAACATTAATTTCATATGTCACTTATACTTGCACTATCTTGAAGGATTCAGGTAAGAGATTTCAGTGAGGGTTTTGATTTCAAAAGCAAAAATTATAATAGGTTTGCAGATTGTTAAGAAACATTCACATATTAATTACAATCACCATTGTAAAAAAGTAATGTATTTTCATAGGAGTTGGTATGCTAATCGAAGTCACCCACGAAAATTTTAGTTTCTCGAAAGTCATTCCCTATAAACTTATTTTCATGAAGAAATGTTAAACATAATAGTGTAAAGAACTATATTACATCAAGATAAGGGAGAGGATGTATATTCTTTAAAAATTTATTTTCTTTCATATATGAGATTGTATTTCTAATAAAAGAATTCATAGGATAAAATATTGTAATGATTATAACTCAATAGATTTAAGAGGAAGGAGAATAGAGGAACAAGAAGAAGCAAGTTCTTCAAAAGTTGTGTTTTGATCGAGAGAAGGAGATAGATGGTCAACCAAGAAGCAGATGCACTACATATGTTTTTCTTCCTTTTTCTTTAATAACAAATTATAAATATTGAGAAACATATAATTTTTTTATGGAGATAAAAACTAAATTGAATATATATTCAATATTGATAGGTCATAAAATGATTTTGAGTGCTAATAGAAAAAGAAATATATTTAGGGATGTAAATGAACTGTAAGTCAAACTTTAGGAACAGAAATGGTAAGTTGTCCAAAAAAAAAAAAAAAAATGATGGTGTTAACTGCCAAATTGGATGGAATAACAATACTAATATATTCATAAATGTTTAAGGACGTTAATGGCAGAAAAAATCCATTTGAGATAATGATAAACATTGGCCTACTGTAGGGATGAAAATGACTATTCTCCCTTAAAAAAAGAGATAAAAACAAAAACAAAAACAAAACCAAACATACTTCAAATTTTGATTCAAATCTAACTTGGCTTGGTATCAACTAAAATTCAAATTCACGAGAGATTTAAGCATTAGCCATTTTATATTTTATCTCACTGTAATGAAGTGAGAAAATTTCTATATTTCATCCCTAATCTTTTTCACTTTGTCCATTTAGCTCCTAAATCATATTTTTTTAACTTTTAAGGTCCTTATTATTTTTAACTTGGTCCAAGTAGATTCCAAATCTTTATATTGAACTCTTGAAATCCCTTAAGTGCATTTGGATAGAATGGTTTTTTTTTTTTCAAAAACTGAGAAGAGAAAATGACAACTAATATTTGGTCAAATGTTGACCAAGCTCAGTTTTTGAAAAATGAACCCAAATAGGTGGAAAAACATAAAACTAGCAATAGTTTTGAGGTTTTCTTTTCACTTATTTCTTTTTTCCTTTCCTTTCTCTCTTCTTCATCCTCCTCTTTTCTCTCTCTCTCTCTTGTTCCCTTCATGAATTGCAAAAATCATCTTGGGCAGTTTTCTTTCTTTTTCTCTTCTTCTTCCTCACCTCTTCGCTCTCCTCTTCCCTTCAGAATCTTCTCCTTGGTTATCAATTTCTTCTTCCCATTCTGCTTTCATCAACCACTTTTTTTTTGCCTCCTTTTCTTTTCACCTATTTCTATAATAGTGGTGATGAATTCTACATCCTCTGTTTTTTCCATTGATGACTTCCCCGAACCCAAGTTCTTCCGTCTTTTTTCTTTTTCTTAACTTCTCTTGTATCTGTCTCTGTAATTCTATTAA
This sequence comes from Parsonsia alboflavescens, assembly GCA_028571225.1. Taxonomy (NCBI): domain Eukaryota; kingdom Viridiplantae; phylum Streptophyta; class Magnoliopsida; order Gentianales; family Apocynaceae; genus Parsonsia; species Parsonsia alboflavescens. Next base: position 14,426,816 of record JAOXNR010000022.1, read on the forward strand.
GCCTTTCAATTGACATCTTTGTCAAGAGCCCCTTTCACATCAAAGGCATGACTACTTATTTCCTATGCAAGAATTTCACCTTTGTAAAGGCAATGGTTTCTGTTCTTTTATCTTGGACCATTTACGATAATATTTTACTTCTTCTTTGTCTACAAGAGCATTGATTTATTTTCTTCTAGGCTTATCTAAAACTATAGACAAGAATGAGTAATTGCTTGTTTAGATTTCGGTTTATTTTGGTGGTGATAGAGGTTGATTAGGGTTGCCTCTCTTTTTTGACTAAAGAGTTGTAATTTGAAATTTTTTTAACCTTTTAACCTAAAAGTTATCCAAATACATTTTGAATTTTAAACATTCAAGACACTCCTGTCAAAAATTGAAAGATAACCACTTTTAAATTTTTTAAACTTTGAGCGTTTGTCCAAATGCAGTAAAGCAAGTCACCACAACCGTTATGTCTTTTTCAATGGACTTGTGTGTCCTCGTTGATACACATAAACTAATTCTTTGAGAAACATGTGTTCATCTAAAATCTGTAGAAGCATGAATCAATGTTATCAACTCAAATAGATTAAACCAATTATATAAGGTTTAAAAATCTTCTAATTTCATTCTTTGATATCAAGCTACAAGTATCCTGTTTGGTTAAATCAATGGCACATTTATAAGCATGTATGAATCAAGAAAATCATAAAATTGTTAAATAAAAATCAAATATTTATTTCAAACATAGAAACTCATCATACTAGAGGGCCAAATTTCAAGTACATTTTTTTCTTTTATCTTTCAATTTATTGTTTTTTAAATGCATAGTTTTCTTCAAATATTAAGATCACTATATTATAAAATGTATGCTCTTTCTACAAAATACTTAACATTTTGAAATCAACCATCAAGAGGGCATGTATTGTAAAATCGCTTCGTGCGGGTCTCATACTAGTGATGATTCAAAGGACAGAAGTTGGAATGTTTTTGTTGGTGTGCAACAATAGACAAATCAAGGATCTAGCGTAGGGTAACATTTATATGTTAATTACTATTTCCATGCCATAAAGACATCCCTTGGTTTTGTTTTTTGTTTGTCCCAAATTATAATCCCTTTTATTTTTTTGAGGAGAGATAGTTATGAATTAAAAGATTAAATTACTCACATTAATTCTTTCTTGATATCTAATACTTTTAATTCCAATATACTCCATTAAATGTTCCTATGAATTGAATGCAGGGTATAAAAGTAAAATTACCCTTAAAAACAATGAGATTAACTACATTAATTACTTCCTTAATCTGTGTAAAAAAAAAGAAAGTAAGCTATCTTTATAGGACAGAGGTAGTACTTTATTAATACCTGGAAGGTTATTACACATAATAATTTTATTATAAGCATTGTAAAGTAATTATTGTCATAAACAATAAAGAAAACATATACAAGAGGACCAAGAGATAGAAAGTATTTCAAATTCCAAAATTCTTGTGTTTCTGACTATTTTTGCTGATGACGAGGAGTGGTCATGTGTATAACCATAAAATAAAATGATGTTTAGGCACTACAACAAATGAATAACACGATTCACAAATGACCGTTTATACAGCAATCTTGTATAGGCACTACAGCAATCTTGTATAGGCACTACAGCAAATGAATGATCGTGATCTAAGCCTACGTCTGTAGGATCAAACTCTATGATCCAATCCACTAGTTCTTCCAAGTTATAAGAGTTGTCAACAAGTCAATCAATATATACTCAATGGAATAACACAATTGCTCTCTGTAACTATTTGTAATGCCTTAACTAGTACAGTTGGACACCTATGTTGAACTTCCTCTCACAATACTCTATTCTCTTTTGATCACAATGTCTGATTTCTTTTTTCAATGAAAGAATCATTGCTAAACCATTCCATCAAATGAGCTTAAATAGCCGTCTACTTTAATCCATTGATACCAAGAAGGTAAGTTATCGTTTAAATTCAAAAAATCAAATTTGCTTCCAACAATCAAGCTAATCGGTAGAACAAAATAGGCAGAAGTCCATTAAGGTCCATAATCAATCACGTTGGATTATAAGTCGATTCATCACAGAAGGATAAGCACATAATAAAAGGTAACTTGATTCCTTAAGAAGATAAATTTTCCAAATAAAGGCAAATCAATTAATCTCATCAATTTCCACATAATATTCAATCAATTATCCTCATCAAGCTCCCTTCCAAAAAATATGCCAATCAATTCCATCCTTAACGTGCATAAATTTGAAAATGCCATGGCCTTATTTAATTTACAGGAGTAATAACACAAATCACAAAAGAGAGAATCTAGAGAAGAGGTATGGGTGGCAAAATGAGTATTAATTTAATGAAATATAAGAATAAAAAATTAAAAAATGAAAGAGAAATAATAAGAAATGATTAAAAAGGGTGACTAATGAAAATTGAAAGGTTGGAGTGTTTTTTTTTTTATATAAGTTATTTTTTAATTTAAAAGAAAAGTCGAATGGATAATCATGTTTAAATCATTAACAAATCATAATTTAAATAATTAATATATGATTTGAATGTAAATGAGAATAATTTATTTATTATTAATTTAAATGAGCCACCTCCGGTGATGGAGTGAGTGCTCATTCAGGAAAGTATTTTTTATGACGAAAAAGATAAGCTTCCGGAATCTATGATCATCAATTCTCCAGCCGAAATATAAATCATGTCGACTTCATCATCACTCAATGATATGGATTCGGAAGACTTCATTCTCCATCAGAATTTCAAGGAGACCAAATTCTAACGGTCTTTGGTTCAAGGGAAAAGCTCCTTGCGGGCGAAACCCCTATCACTGATCATAGAGGTCCCTTGTATTAATGGGGTGTAAATTGAGGGATGTATATGAATTGGAAGAGGATGTAATGAGTAGGCTGCCAGCTCGGAACATTACCCTTACCGAGACAGTCACTTGCCCTTATCGAGGTTCAAACCCTCGCCTATCGTTGGAGTTAACCAAACTTCATGCCTGCCTTGCTAGCCTGTCTATGTCCCTAGGGGCACCAAATTTGGACAGTCATCTCTCCAGAAAAAGTGAAGAAAAGTCGACCTGTCGAAAATTTTAAAATTGTGGGTTTTTACTTTTATACCAAATCTTGGGGTAAAGATCTGCAATCGTGAAAATACGACACATATAATATTTCTTTTTATGAGATAGAATTGTAATAGTAATAGAAATACATATTAAATAATTTGTTCATAACAGAATGCATGGTAGGGTAAGGTTTTAATGTATGCATAACTATGACTATGCTCCATGTCTCATCGAATTAATTTCAAAATCAAGAGTTAGGAATAGGTCTTGCTTGACAGACCATTCTGTCCCACAATTGTCACAATCAAGTCTCGGCAGGACACGTAGAATCCAAAAATTGGTACGCTGTCGGTATATTCATTCAAAGCGCTATTAAAAATTAAGAAGGTGAAGGACTAATTTAATTGTTTTTCCTCAATCTTCATAAGCAGTTTTTAATTTCTCATAAATGTAAGATTTAATTTTTACCAAATAATATTTTCTTTATAAAAAAGAACTTATTCCTTCATCCAGTCATTTGGAGTGAATTTGTTAATATTAAAATATTTTTTTTCCTCAAAATATCTTGTGAAAAAAGAATATTAAAAAAAAAAAGAGAAAAATATTTTATGAAGAGAATGGATATATTGGAAAAAAAAGTAAAATATATATTAAACTACAAAAAATAACTTATAATTAGAGATCCAAAAAAAAGTTCGAATGACTTATAAGTAGGAAATGTTTTTTATTAAAAAAAAATTAATAAGAAAATACAAATATTACTTTCCGTTTTCACTAAACTGTATTCATCAAAATACTAAATAATCGTAACAACTAATGAAAACATTATAGAACAAATTTTTGTGAACTATTTGATTTAAAATTAGTCACAATAACGTAAATTTTCATAAGATTATTATTATTATTGCAAATAACTCTCTCTTCATTTCATAAACAATTTACAAATCATTTATAATTTTATGTAGAAAAGTTATTTTAATAATAATATTATATATATATATATATATATATATATATAAAAAGTTAAAACAGTATATGAAGTATATTAATCCCTGTGGACCAAGTCATTAAAAATATATATTATTTTAGTTTCTTTCATACATATTAAGGATACGCCCAAAAAAAAAAAAAAAAAAAATTGCATTGATTCAATCAAAAGACTAAAAAAAAACCCTCAGTCAAACTAGTTAGAAAATTGGAGTAAGAAATAACTGCAAGGGTAAAAGTGAAAAAAAGTAATACATACTCATAAAATTTTATAGAGCGACTTCTGTTTTAAAACAAATTTGAAAATCTAAAGTGTCCAATATTATGAAACGGAGGGAGTATTAATTGTGTAAAAAAAATATATATAAAATGTTATTTATCTAAATATATAGAGACATATTCAACAAAAAGAAATTATACGTACTCATTTATAAATTTTTTCAAATGGGTAAAGAAGTAAACTTGACGTGATTTACTTTTTTTTCTCTTCTACTTTTCTATACAACGAAACAAAGAAAAGTATTTACCCTCTACTCATTCCAAACAAAATCAAAATAAATCTAATTACTTCATTGGGGAAGTCAATTGAGCAATTCCACCATCTCCTCCCTCTCTCCCTCCCCTTCGCTTACCAAACAAAGCCTAACATAATTTTTGTGGAGGGGGTTATAGTTGTTGGGAGTAAATCCTTAAATTAAGGAGGTGTTTAACCAAACTTTATACTCTCTCTATTATTATTTATAAGTCATTTAAACTCATTTATTTTATCCCTAAATATAAGTTAGTTTACTAGGTATTTTACTCATTTTTTTTAATATTACTCATTCTCTTCATAAAACATTTTTCACTCTTTTTGTTTTAATGTTCTTTTCCATAGGGATATTTTGGGGGGGAATCTTTATCTCAACATTGATCATCACTCCAAATGACTTATGGAAGGAGCATAATATAGAGTCACGTTGAAAAGTTTTTTTGGTATTTGCTGTTCAATATATGAATTCAATTATTTTCTATTAACTTAAGCTTTCATAACAAATGAAAATTTAACCAATCTCTATATTGTATTATAAGTAGAGATTCTACTCTGCTCAATGCCATGATGAGATAAAAACGACAAACTATACAAATCTGGACAACGACAACAAAACAATGTTGTAATAAGCCAAGTGAGAAGCATAATGTGCATTAGTTTTTGCTTCATTTTTTTAACGATAAATTAGATCGGCATCACGTGAGTCTGGAATGAATGAATAAATAAATAAATAAATAAAAGAGGAAAGAGATATGCAGGCATTGTGCATTAATAAAATTCCTTGGATATAATAGCATATTGGGAGCCAATAGAATTGAGTATCGAAATTTTGTATTCGGATATATGTTTAATCAGATTCTGTATTCATGTTTAACGTATCTTTAAGATTTTTGCGAGTTAATGTGTCACCCAACAATTTGCTTTGATTTTTATTTATTTATTGAAGTTTTTAGAATTTAGTTATAATAGTTTCTCCAACTTTTTAAGTAAACAGATTGACCCTTAAATCTGAATCTGCTTACTGCTTATACAATTAACCATTAAAATATTTGAGTTTACAAAGTTTGTTGAAGGATTTAATAAGATAAATGATTTCCCATTAAATAAACAGAGGAAATACGTTTTCTTTTTTTTCCTTTTTTTTTTTTATACATAATGAATTTATTTCATGTATTTGTGAGTTCAAAGTTAAATATGCTGGACTTTCCAAGCAAAGAGGGGGAAAAAAAGGGTTAAATCCTTGACTAATCATATCATTGACTTAATGGTTTCAAGAGGTGGCTCGGCCACAAGTTTTATAACCACCACCACCACCCCCAATTTGGAAAATTCGAATCAGAAAATCAAGGGTTTGGTAGTAGAGGATACTTTTGAGTGTAGTATTTGCATAAGCTTCTAAAATGGTAAATCATGAATCGATAATTCAATCCTCTTTCTTTCTTGACCCCTTTGGGAAGTCAAGATATTTTTCTTTGAGGTCTCACAACCAGAACATAAAAATATGTCGACACCATGGCCTCTGGCTTGTTCATCCACCAGCAACTGCCCCCAATCAACATTTTGAGGAAATTAAAGTTGTAAGCTATTCAAAATGGTCAAAAGACAAATGTGGAAATTAGAGAATTTAAGAAATCAGGAAGAACAGATAGGGAAGTTAAGTTTTGGTAAGCCAGAGTTGATCAGTTTGCAATTTACTCAAAACACAAGAAATCACCTAATCAGCAAATTAATACTCTAGCTAGCTAAGTATTGCACACCCTTCTCTCAACCAATGCTAACCTTCCTAGTGAGTAGGAACTTTCTTTATGCCCCAAAAGTAGAGCACAGAATGGATGGTTGGCCTCCGTTAGCCTGTGTTTCTAATTTTGTCCTTCACTTTTTTGGATGATTTGTTGGTCGTAGGTGTTTCTGATGCGAAGGATCAAAAGATGGTATGGGAGTTACCAGAAGAGCCCAATTTTTATAATGCGATTTGATTCCTCGTAACTGGGGGAATAAATGGTACAGAAATGAAAACTATGAAGTGGTTACCAAAGATGTTAAAATAGAAGGAAGTAACAGGAGCAAAATTCACCCAATGAACAAAATGTTTTTTGCATAAAGTAATACAGGTTCAAACAATCAACAACTGGATCTAAAAAGGCTAACAAACAACACGAGTTTAACAGGATATATACAAGGAAATCTTATTATTTAAAGTGTGCGATGCTGCAAAGGCATGGGCAGGAATAATATTGATCCTCTATGAAATTTGAGGATGCAAAGCTATAAACCTTAGCAGCATGCAGAGCAGCACCATCCAAAATCAGGGGGGCAAGAGCAAGTGCAGATTCCCATCCCCAAAGTGTCCCGTCATCTTCATACAGTATCATGTTACAGGATAGTGGTGTGAACAAGTATATACACATTAGTTTCAATCTAAAGTATGATGATGTTACAGGGTGGTTGTGTCAACAAAGGAAATGAAATATGATATAAGAAATGAGAGAAATATGGAAATTCAAGATTCAAAATCCTGCCAGAATCCAGCTAATTGAAATGCAGTTTGACTATTATTGTGTCTCAACTTGTTTGAAATGTAGCTCTACATGGCTTTCAAAAGAGTAGGTCTAGATAGATTGGTTGTCTTTCTTTGGCCAAAAGATATGTCAACCACTAGGTTGTATCAGATTCATCCCCTAGTTCTGCATCATTAACGATTATGTGAGATACAGTAGCTCCATCCTCCAAGTATGTGCGACAATTCTGTAGTTGTAATGAAATAATGATGAGATTCAACACTGTTGGAGAACAGTGTAATGTCATTTTAAAAGTCATGTGCCCTTTTTAGTTCTCAATTAACTCACTAATTGTCATAGAGCTTACTCACTTAGGGGACTTGAACTACAAAAGTCAATTGTTAGAACATTCACAAACCAATCGCATAAACCTAGTTAGGTTGGTTAACAATTGATTGAGATAAACTTCAATGATCAACAAAGCAAAAGTTAAATGTAACACTAGATAGATAGATCTATCATAACAAAAGCTCAATGGTGAAAAGGCAACAATAGCTAGGCTAGTGGTAAACCATTATAACTGTTTGTACTGGTGAGTTGACAAACTGAAATCTAGATGGATGGTATTTAAATGTTAAGAGTTCAATGGTATAAAAGACCTTTTTCTGCAATTCTTCCCAACAGGTAAACATTCTCATCATAGCCAACTGATTAGTAACAAAATATGGTGGGCATATGCCCATAGGTCAAAAGAAGTTGAAATTTGCAATGAAAAGTTTCACCTGTAGAAATTTTAATAGACTGACTACATCTAAGATGTATATAAGATACCTTTAAATATTTAATTGGTTGAGACTTATCTGCATAAATCATCCTCATTATGTAAACCCAGACTTCAGCTTCTAGCATGTGACTCCATCATTAAATGTCCAAATTTAATTTTTGAGATGTTCAAAATTGAATATGCACTTTCTTAAGTAAATATATTTCCTGTAAAGTGCCACAAATAAAGAGATTATTCCTACTAATGCATGTGCCACCATAATATGCTAGTAATAAGGAAAATGGAGAACTCCCCTACCATTCTTAATGTTTAAACCAACTTAAAACTGGACATCCAATTGGTATCTGGGAGTCCTACTCAAAGTTTAATTGGATAAAACCAAATGATCCTGGGAGTGAATGAAAGTCTACTATTGTAATACCCCACCTTGTCCATCCATCTACTTACAGCCTTTAACAGGTATCAACAATAGACAATCAACTTTCTCATTTCTTACCACCCACAGTAATATCAAAGTGTTAATCTAATATGGCCCTTCAATATAATTAGCAAGAGATTTCTGCAAACAAGGTATTGCAATTTGTATCACTTACAAGTAAAATTTTGACTTCCCACTGCACGTTACTGAGTGCTTGATCTAATATAGAGCAAATGATCAAATATTCAAAATCCATGTTACTTGAATTTGACATTGTAAATATCTACTGGAATGCCAGAGAGTCTAATTAGGACAGAAGTTTAGCCCGGATATCCAATGGAACATAGTTTAAGGACTTGATGTCATAATTTAGATGCATTGGGTAGTTTGTAGTTTAACTTCCAAATAAGAATTCTGAGACCTGCATATTTATACTCTAATTGGAAGCCCAACGAGATAATGACACAAATTTTTAATATCAGAACCCTTAATAACACTAATCTCTGTCCTTGCAGAGTACAGAGAGGAGTTACTGTCATACAGATATTTCTCACCTCAAACTGTGGGTTTGAAACTGTTGGCCTTCAACAAGAGTTTGAACTTTCTGCAATTGAACCCGCATAAAATGTTTATAAATACAGTGAGGGGGTGAATAGCCAAGATAGAGTAAATGCATTTCTTATAGTTTTAAGACTATGGAGTGGGGTTCTTCAGACCTTCACTGAGCTGCCAACCTCCTCTAGCTTTTGCAAAATTACAAGCTCCCCAAGATGAGAAGAGGAATCTTGCCTGAGATATTTTGAAGGGGACATCTGGAAATTCCAAATAAATGAATAAATAGAAAGGCTTCTTTAAGAAAGTGCAGATCGTACAACAAGAAAGGCAAAGCAAGTAGCATCAATAATTAGTACAAGCAGACAAGATGGCAACTGAAAGAATTGGCATACCAAAGCAGCTGATGAATATCCTTGCCTCAAACTTGGTACATCTTCAATGTTTGAAACTTGCCTTGAGAATAATGCCTCATGTCTCATATTCGAGAGACGCATCAAAACAGCCTGGAGAATGTACACTAATCAATGAAACTGCTGGATTCAATGTAAAAGGGTTACTAATAGAAATCCATATGAAATTGAAGAATACCTTCCTGAAAGCAAGAGGATTGGCAACACCTTGGATTTGAACATCATCACTTGGTGGCCTTCTTACACCAACGTTCTCAATTCTCACAGAATAGACACCAAAGTGAGACTGCAAATGTCCTGCATAGAGTCAGATATGACTATTTAACGAATGTACCAAACACAGCAAATTTCAAAATGGAGTTTCGACGAGTACATGCTTGACATTTTTATGACAACAAAAGAAAACACCTTACCTCCATAGATTCATAAAGACAGGGAAACATATTTGGCAATCACAACTGTTTTGAATGGAAAACCAACCCATCCGTCATGACATTTCACTGCTTCTCATAAATAACATGAATGATCCCACATACAATACTTGATTATTTAATTTGAAACACGTGTTTTCCTTTGAAGAAATAGTTGAGTGAAAATGCCCAATATCAGCAGCAGTGAAGAAAAATTTTAATACAATACCAAAGACAGAAAAGAATCTAAGCCAACTAAACCAAGACTTCTACAAAACCCCCCCAGGGTGGGAACATATCCTGAAATTGGAAAGTCAAACATTGAGGCATAACATCATATATCTTCTGCACATTTAAAATATTTCCAAAATTCCAATTCATGAATGACATTCTCACTAAGTAATTCATCTGATTATTGATGAAATAAATAGGAGAAAGATTTTACCCTGTTCAATCACAATATCAGCCACTGAAGACAATAGAATATGCTTCTCTTTCCTCAAAACCCCAAAACAAGGAAATGGAACCGGCTTTGTCACCTAACCCAAAAAAGATATAATAAGTTATAAACAGCATAAATGAATCCCTTGATAAATCAATCAAAGTATTATGTCCAGCTAGTTCTGATTCAGAAACATCCAAAAAGAAGACTATAAATCATGTTCTTTTACCTAGCAAAATGAGGGGTTTAAATCTAAAAGTGCAATAAGAAACCTCCACCCCCGGCCGAAAACAAAAGATAGAATGAAAGAATGAAAAGTGCCAAATTCACTCTAACTTGTTATCTAGAGACTTGAGCAGATACCTAACTTGTTTCCATGAAGACAAAAACAAATCTAATAAAAACCTGCATATACAAAACTAGTAATTCAATTTAGTAAATATAACTCAAATCTTCTCCAATCATACTTTCAGCGACCAATAATCTTCATACATTTTCTCCTATTAAACTTTCATCCCTGAAAAATTTCAGAAAACTAATTCAATTTCATAAACAAAACCCCTCAATTATGCCAAAACTAAAAATTGAAAAAGCAAATTCTTGCGATTACATTTTTGCTTCAGCAAATTTCTCAGAAACGAACAGCACAATAACTTAAATGCACTACCATTGAGATAAAGCTAGGGCATCTATAGAAAACAGCAGAGAAATTACTCTGTACACAATTGCGTTAGGTGTGACATAAAGTTTTCTCGACCCAAAATCTTTGCGCAAAATATATCGTCGGACAGGCAAATAAAGAAGCATCAAAAGCCCAATTCCCCATGCTAATATTAGAAGCAACGAATACAAAACCCAGCGGGCTGTTTGATAATTTACGAAATTCTCTTCAGCTTCAAGAAATGAGGCCGTGTAGAGAACCTGCTCTTCATCGTCAAGATTATCATTTTCATTGGCTGGTTCAGAGCTTTCGTTCGAACCGCTACCCAGCAACAATCCCCTTTCCAAACGGTCAATTTCTTCTCCTCCTTCTCTCGTTTCCATTAAATGTAATTGGAATTAGCTGATCGTAGCATAAATCCCTATCAAGACATTGAACCATAACGAAGAAAATTTCAGTAGATTTTTCATTTTAAAGTGCAACAAATAATAATTTAAAAAAATTTAAAAAAAGGGCTTACCGCTAATTGAGAAACTTTCTTAGATTTAGCATGCTCGTATTTGATGCTGACTTTGCTCAGGAGTAGCAAAGGACAGGTAATCAGGGAAACGGTGATCGCCAGTGCTAACGTACACCGATGAGCTCATTTGTGTGGGGCTGGATTGAACTGTATTTCAAACTTCAAACTTCACACTCCACAGAAGGAATAAATAATTTCACTGTGACCCCACTCTTAGCCTAATCTTATTTTCGCCCCAACACTAAATATAATTCGATCATAATCATTTCTAATTTGCATATTGGCAATATAATTTGCCATACCATGAAGTGATCTAACTTTTAATTACATGTTTTATTTTTATTGATTGTGTAGTTTTTTTTTTTTTTTTTGTATAGCTAATACTTGATAAAAATAAATTTAATAAGAAAAATAAAATATCAAAATGGAAATAAATGTAAAATTAACTTTTCTATTTCTATTTCTCAAAATAATGTTAGAGTTTAATTTAATTGAATTTTTAATTCAATATTTCTCTTTTTGAAAAATAATTACTTTAACAATTTTTTAACAAATCAAGTCTAGGAATTTGGATTATAAATTTCAATTGTGATAAAAAATCGAAATTTTCCATATTTTTAGAATTAAAAAATTACGTGAATAAATTAAATAAGCAACTTTTATGCAATTCTCTTGTAATTATTATGTTGAGTTTCATATATTTTCTATTAGTTTTGGAGAATCTATTCTGAATTGCATTATCAAACCTTGTGATTGATTTTTCGTTAATAAAAAATCACTCTAAAATGTAAAAAAAGGTATAAATATTAAAAAATACATAATAAAAATTAAGTTTATATTAAGATTAATATAATACTATATTATTTGAAAACTAGTTTGTTTGGTGATTATAACTTTTAAAAATTAATATATTAATAAAGAAATCATCAAAATTTTTTTAACAAAAATTCGATTTTATTTTGTAATTTTGCTCATATGTGTGATAACATATTATGATTGACAATGAATTTGTTTATCTAATGAGTTGTTTTGGTAAATATCAAAAACTCTTAGGACTAAGCTAATAAAAGTATTTCTTGGATAGATCAAATATTGGTGGAGGACTAAAAAAACTAAAAAAACTAAAAACAAAAGGTTTTAGGCCAAACTTGCAAAAATAAAACAAATGAGAAACCTAAAATACCTATCTTTCGCCAAATTATCAAATATAGACCAATTTTTTAATGTTTATTTTTTATATATTTTAACTTTAAATAAAAATTTTTTCTCAAAAAAACTTTAAATAATTTTGAAACTTTTAATTCAAGTCTCTAAGAATTTTTCTTTTCTTTTTTTGTCTTTAGTTTATATTTTAATAAAAAAATCTTTAGTAGTAAAATAATTACTTTCTAGTCATATTATTTTAAGTAAGTAAAATAAAAAGATCAATTTTACACTTAAAAATTAAAATAATTGTTTGATGTAAAAATAGTTTTAATATTTAAAAAGGAAAAAATGGACTTATTCTAAACTTAAAAAATTATATAAAAACCTAAAACGGAAAAAGGAAAAACATTTGAAAGTCTAAAATTGTTCTACGACTATAATAAATTCATTAAGTTGTTTGAAGGAAAATTGTTGTATTTGATCCCTAAAATTTGTTTCTTTAATTTTGGTCTCTTTGTTTTTCTTTTCTTACTTTTTTGGTCTCTAAAATTTTAACTCTAATTTTGGTCCTAAAATATTTTATTAACATTTTTATCTTTGAAAAATTTTCAAGATGCAATTTTAGATTTTTTTTATAGTATTATTCAATCAAAAAAATCCAATTAAGTCAACGTGTTTTTTTCTTTCACCATCATCTTGTGTGGGTTTTTTTGTCCCCTATTTTTCATTTCCAATTGATAAAAATATAATCACAACCACAAACAAAAATCACTTAACACAAAAGCATACAAAACAAAACAATGTCAAAAATAATACAAGAACATTCAAATATAGTTCCAAACAAACCAAATCATCTTACTTTTGTTCAAATTTTTACACAATTCAAATAAAAAAAGATCGAAATTCTAACTCAAAGACATTATGAGGACAAAAAAAAATCCAAAAAAAAAAAATTAAGGACTTATAATTAAAAAAATTAATAATTTAGGGACTCTATTCAACAATTCTTAATTTTTTAAAAACCCAAAAAATTTAAAAAAATTGAAGCACCAAATTACCAAAAATAAATAATTTAGGGACTCTATTCAACAATTTTTCTTTGTCTAAATTGAAAATCAGTGTTTCTTAGGCTTTTAAGCGAACATTCAAAGTTCAAACCCAGATCAGAAAAACCAACATCCACTCACAAAACGGCGTCGTTCTTCTTGGGCTAAAACCCTAGGCTAGATTCTGTCCCCTAGCGTGGAAACTCCTGGCATAAACCCTCGGAAAATTTTGAAGGCAATTTTGCCAAAGAAAAAGGAAGCAACACCAGCTTCAGCAAAGTGAAGCAGAGTGGAACAGATAATGGAGGAAAAAGACCCTAATTCCGTTCAGTTTAAAAAGCAGAAGAAGAAGGTAGGAGACAACAAAACTAGCAATAAGAGTTCATCTGAACTGTTCGCTTCTTGTTCATTCTCTAGCCTTGGTCTTCATCCCACCTTATGTGAGCAGCTCAAAGGTATTTGCTTTTTTTTTTTTTTTTAATTAAGTATTTCCGAAGTAAAACATATATATGCAGTGAGTTTGGTACTTATTTTTGGACAGCATATGTAAAAATGTATCACATTTTAAGACAGACTTTATCTTTATGACAGAGAGGCTAGGATTCGAGACTCCGACCGCGGTCCAGGCTCAAGCAATTCCAGTTATTCTGTCGGGGAAACATGTGTATTTGTTCTGTTTCTTGGTCTCCTCCCCCCCCCCCCTGTTTCTGCCTAGTGATTTTGTATGCTGTAGTGAGTTCTGTGGGTTGGCCAACCTTGATTTTTTGTTTTTCTTATTTATTGGAAAATTTTAGGCTTGTGAATGCAGCCACTGGGACTGGAAAAACTGTGGCTTACTTGGCTCCAATTATTCATCACTTGCAGCAGTGTGATCCCCGGGTTCAGAGGTCTGACGGTACTTTTGGTATGTCTTTTCTGTTGTAAAATAATTCATTTTCTTCTTTTTTCCCCAGCCCCTTCAGTTAGGTTTGATGTAATGTAATATTTAATTGATTAGGCTCTTGTAATATTTGATGGGACATAGTGAAACACATAAAGTTGTTAGTAGAATAAAACTTTTAACTTTCTTCTTGATACCATTTTTATTCTTCTTTGTTGGCTTTACTACCATTTTTCTAAAATAGCTTTTGGATGGTATATGAATTCCTTCATGGCTTTGTTGAAGATGAAGTTTTATTTCCTTATTTTATTGGAGTGGTTTCATTTTTGGTTCATTAAAAGCTTACTTCGAGATTATAGCTGTTATTTTTTCAGGCTTTCATTATATAGAATGTGGGCAGATGGCAGCCCTTGCATAGAGTTTTTGTTTAATGATGGATCATTAGTAACTTCAACTGATAGTAGAAGGGTGACTTCTATATCAAAATCTGTTCAACTATATTTTGAGAGTTTAAAATATGCAACAGAATTGACATTCTAGACTCCCTACTTCTGTTCTGTACTTGGCAATTTGTTTCTTCAATCATAGTGCATTCCATCTATCCTTGAAAATGATATATACATACAACACTAAAGAATGAACTGTCACAACCTTCAGGGTATTCATATAAACTCATTTTAGCATCTGAATATTGCAAGTAATTTGTTTACTTATGTCCCATCAATGTAGTACTTCTTAGTTCTTTGGATATGTACAATGATATATGTTACCTTTTTCTTCCTTTACCAGTTTCTTTTTTTCATTTTGTTCCTTTTTATTGAGGCTCCTTTACTGATATGTTAAATGAACTAACATTGTGGTACTAGCGTTGGTTCTTGTACCAACGCGTGAATTATGCATGCAGGTATATGAAATCTTGCAAAAGATACTACACCGTTTTCATTGGATTGTTCCTGGATATATAATGGGTGGGGAAAACCGGTCAAAAGAAAAGGCCAGATTGCGCAAAGGTAGCATTTATGTTATCAACTCTTAACTTGGAATTACTCTGTGCATTTGAGATTTTGAACTTGTCTTTTCATTTTTCTTACTTCAGTTTCAATAACATAGATGCATGAATACCTCTATTTATTTTATTGACTCTTTTTGTTTATTGAATCTTATTTTTTGGTTTTGTTGCTTGTTGCCATGGGTAACATATTTGCATGTTTGTGAAATTGAATTTCAAACCTTTCCCCTCTTTTTTTCTTTTGCCAAGTGATAATTAAATTTTGAAACATTTGGTAAACCTGGACGTCTTTTATAGGTATAACCATTCTTGTTGCAACTCCTGGACGTCTTTTAGACCACTTAAAGAATACATCATCTTTCATTCATGTAAACTTGCACTGGATAATCTTTGACGAAGCTGATAGGTATGTATATGGTTTAAGGACACCATTTTCTTTACTTGAGTTAGGCAAACTTTACAGTTGGCCTACTTCTTCTCATTGCAATATTCCTTGTCTGCACCTTGCAGAATTTTGGAATTAGGGTTTGGTAAAGATATTGAAGAAATACTAGACATATTGGGTTCAAGGCAACAGAGGCCAGTCAGTGAGGAGCATTCGTCTTCCAGGTTTTTTGAGGGTCAAAGACAAAATCTTCTTTTGTCAGCTACTCTAAATGAGAAGGTGAATCAGCTTGCAAACATCAGTTTGGAAAATCCCATTTTGATTGGCCTTGGTGGGAAAAAAATTCAAATCAAGCAATCCCATGAATATTTGGGAACAACAGAACATAACATGGTTGGATTAGGAAAATCTTGCAAGACACCAATTTTTACAGATGAGGAATATAAGCTTCCTGCTCAATTGGTGCAGAGATATATAAAAGGTAGCAAAACACTAGATACTTCTCAAATTTTTGTACAGTACAGTCATTGTTGGCATGTAATCTTGATCAATTCTCTTTGCAGTACCCTGTGGTTCTCGACTGGTTGTGCTTCTTTCTATTCTAAAGCATCTTTTTGAGAGAGAAGCCTCACAAAAAGTAAGCTGAATGCTGTATTTTGCTTAGTGTGTACTTGCACGTTTTTGACAAGTTCTAGAGAAGTCTGAGAGGTCTGTAATTGTTTCATCTCCTTTATCTTTTGCAGGTTGTGGTATTCTTTGCAACACGTGATACTGTGGATTTTCATTATTCATTGGTGAATGAGTTTCAAGGGCTTCTGAATTCACGATCAGAAGCAGAACTTCAATCAATGTTTCTAAGTTGCAAAACGTTTCGTTTACATGGAGAGATGGAACATGTGGACCGGAGAACTACATTTCAGACTTTTAAAACAGAGAAATCTGCCTTGCTTCTGTCCACAGATGTTGCTGCCAGGGGTTTGGATTTTCCAAAAGTCAGATGCATTATTCAGTATGATCCACCTGGTGAGGCAACAGAATATGTGCACAGGTATGTTCTTTCCATTAATTTATTTCGCATATTTACTCCAAAACTCATCACTCTGCCTGCTCATGGATATTTGTCAGCTTCTGTGGTAACTGATACGTGTTGAGAATTTTCTCTTGGATTTCATTTTCTGAATGTTAATAAAGAATAGTAATGGCATCTCAGAACTGATAATACACCTTTGAACCATTTTGTCTTTCCTGTTTCTCTCTCCTTTTCATCTTTTTATTGTTTGGCATGGAGGGTTGTGATGAATCTTTCACTTTTGCAGACTAACGTTAACTACAAGCTTGAATGTCATAAAGTTAATTGTTAAGGAAATTTTGGTGAGATATAACAACCTAAAAGAGTTGTAGGATAATGATTCTTTTAACAGAAAAAGAAAAGCCTTATTCATGAATTTCTGTGCTTGAAAATTTGTTAAATTCTTCAATCAAATGCGGCTGCTTGTTTCTCCCTGATAAGGGTTAGACATGTCTCATCAACTTTGAAGCCCTCATACAGGGTTGGAAGAACTGCCCGCTTGGGTGAGAGGGGTGATTCTCTGTTATTTTTACAACCAGTTGAAATTGATTTCCTGCAAGACTTAGAGAAAAGGGGAATTACTCTGACGGAATACCCCCTACTCAAACTCTTGGACAGTTTCCCTTTGTTTGGTCTAAAGCATAATATCAAGAAGTTCATCTCAGTAGATGTCCACTCTTGGGTGGTTTCTTTGCAGAAAGCACTGGAAGCCTTTATTTCTATGGAGGTATGGCTATGGTTTTCTTTGAATTTTGGAATCTCATGTTCCTTTTCAAATTCTGTGCTTTTGCTTCTAAATTATTGTTGTGTTACTGGACTTTTAATCCAATTGTTGCTGCACAATGCACATTCATCGCAATTGGTACATTTTCTGAGCAATTTAGCTGAAAGTCTTGTCCTTGCAGCACTCTTTGTTTTTGAAACTTTTGAGAAAGTTTTTGAAGTTGCTTCTGAGAACTAGTTCTCAAATCATTACACGGACTTGTGTTCAGGGCATTAATTAGAGGAAATTAATCCAATTGTTGCTGCACAATGCACATTCATCGCAATTGGTACATTTTCTGAGCAATTTAGCTGTATAAAAAGTCTTGTCCTTGCAGCACTCTTTGTTTTTGAAGTTGCTTCTGAGAACTAGTTCTCAAATCATTACAAGGACTTGTGTTCAGTGCATTAATTAGAGGAAATTAGATTATTGAGTAGGTTTACTGCTAGTTGATGGTCTAATGTGGTGAATAGAAGAACCATATTTGAGTAAGTAGGGATTCAAATTGGAATGCAAGGTTCTCGGCAGGAGTCATGAGGTGACATTGTTAATTTAGGCATGTCCCCGGAATTAGACTTGAAGGTTGGCATCTCCCTCCAGACAGGGATGTGAACATCCTTCGGGGTCACCTTTTGACACATCTGATTCCCACTTCAAGTGGATTGCTTACCCAACTTATAAAAAATAATTTGACTAATATTATCTGATGTGTGAAACACTTCTGTGCACAAAAGATTCGAGGCCGCTGATATGTTGCACCAAGCTAAATTTAGACTTTGTTTTATTTGTTTCATTTTTTGCAATTGATGTTTGGCCTCAATTCTTGCCACAGCCTAGTATGAAAAATTTGGCGAAGAATGCATTTTCTTCTTGGGTTAGGGCATACACGGCCCATCGTGGTGAGCTGAAAAGCATTTTCGTGGTAAAAAAACTTCACCTGGGGCATGTTGCTAAAAGTTTTGGATTGAAGGAACAGCCCTCTTTGGTTAATAAATCTCTGCAAAAGCAGTCTAAGAAGAGGAAGAGGGACCAGAAGCAGGAAGGAATATCAAAGAAGCAGATGTTGGTTAAGAAATCATGAAGTTTGATTGTGATCTGATTTCAGGGGAGTTCCTTGCACATTGAATGTGTTGCAGAGATTTGAGTGAAAACCACATAGCACTCCTGAAACGTAGCTGGTCCTTCACTAGCCTGTATATGATGGAAGCATGAGAAAACCTTGGCAATTGCACCTTCCACCCTGCAAAAGGTCTGGAGAATACTGGTATTTCATCTGACATGACATGTTGAAGCTGTGCCTCTTGTGCAATAAGGTTGTATTGAAAGGTACATTCTACTTGAGATATCATGGCAATCACATTGTTACTTCTGTTACTTTATCAAGCACCTAATCTTGTGTGACATGGAAGGCTTTGTTTCTTTCTCAATGACAAGCATTTGTAAAAATATCATTTGAAGTGCACTAGCCATATTCTGTCTTTATATCTTGCTGTATCATGATAGACCTCCTTATTCTTCATTAGAAGAATTGCCCATTGCTACATGTATGAAGATTGAAGAAGCAAAGGCCTTATTTTATTCTCCTTATGTTGTTGTTTTGTCGGGTCAAGTTTAAATAGCATATACATTTATAAAGAATTCTGGTTCTTGATAATTTTTGTTACTCATTAATTGTTGAACTTAATCTTCTATCATCCTCCTTCAATACCCTGTCCATTACTCCCAAGTATTTCGAGTCCATTATTTGGTGGAGGCTCTTGCTTGAGCAGAAAAAACCATTAGATTTCTGAGTAGGTGTAGGTTTGTGTCCTTTTCTTGCCCTTTCTAACCCAGTTCTCAAACCAAAATTTGTAAGTTTGGGGGGATATGGTGGACCTTAGTAGGTAGCATTCAGGGTTTTACTGTTGCCAGACGAAACGTGCAGATGGCTGAGTATATGGTGCTTGAAACTTCCACGCTACGATTAAGTAAAAAGAAACATTTATGAATATCCCTAACAGTACTGCCTTTATGTTGTGGGTCTGGCCCGGGACCGAGTGGTGGTGGTGGCGGCAGCCTTCTCGGCAAGACCACGGAATTTCATATGAAATCCGTCTTTGGCAGCGCACTTTGAATTTACTGTTCACTTGATGGGGTGGATGGCTGGAATTTATTTGCACTTGTGGATCAACCTTAGGAATGGAAGAGTTTTCAATTAAAGTGAGGATTTGCCCAATAAAGATTCTCCGATTGTAGTAGAAACGTGGATTATGCATTAAGGGTTGGGTTTAGGATTAGGTCATCTCGGTAACTTTGTTTCCTTTAGTATACTTCATTAGGGTTTTAACCCATTTGGTGTCATATATTTGGGATAAATTATAATTTTATCCATTCTTTTTTTCAGTTGTTATGATCTCTTAACATATGAGGAATCGTCTTTTTGGTCCCAATTACTATTTTATGGAAAATATTCATTGGAACCAGTCGTGTTACTAGCATCAGTTAATATTTTAGGGTTAAAATTTTTAATCCCATTCTTACAGCTCAAAATCTAAACAACTTATTTGTAAAGTTAAACCAAAAGGGAAGAAGATGTATTTGGATTATTAAACTCAAATAAATTAATTAGGACAATTCAAACTATTTCACAACCCTTAGGGATGGTTGGATTTTAAGCAGTAAATATGAGATTGTCAATTTTCACGCTAAAAAATTATCTTGTGTCACTAACATGATTGATTTCGATGAGTATTTTGTTGAAAAAGGATAGTTGGAATCAAAACGACTACTTATATTGAGTGATCATAATGATTGGAAAAAAACTTGAAAGATTATATTATAGTTTAGTCTAAATATATGCAATCAAATGGATTAAAAGCCATACTTCATTTAAATGCGCGTATATATAATTTTTCTATTATATGCGACGGCGCACATCATGCCTATGTGCGCCAATAAGGAAACGACGTTGTTTTGCTACGGAAAAAAAAAAAAATTGTAGCAGAGAAGAGATACTAGGGATGCCAACGGCCAACGGCACCGAATAAGAGCAGAGCAGTACTCCACGGTGTTGCATCTTCCACCTATTTGTCGTGCCCATCGTCTTCCCCAACATCCCATGGTTTGCCGCCCACCAACTTCCAACACCCCACCGTTCTTCTCCACTGGTCGTTGTGCACACAGCACCCCGTCTTCCAGCACCCTTCCAGCGTTGGTGTTGTGGAGTATTGCACCCAACACAAATCCAACCCCTTTCGTCGCGACTCATCGTGATCTTCGCTGTTGCAATTTTATTTATTTATTTATTTTAAAACAAATTCATTTCCTTATTGGCCCTCACAGAAGCAATGTGTGATGTGGCACCTTATAGAAGAACTGTCTATATATATATATATATATATATATATATATATATATATAGAGAGAGAGAGAGAGAGAGAGAGATAGAGAGAGAGAGCGAGAGCGAGAGCGAGAGGTATATATATATATATATATATATATATATATAGAGAGAGAGAGAGAGAGAAAGAGAGCGAGAGCGAGAGCGAGAGGGTGTGCGTTGTCACACATCCACCTGTATGCGAAATTCCCAAATAACGTCGTTTTGGTATGAAAAAACAAAAAAAAAATTGTTGGGAACTAGAGCAAAGCAAAATGATTTTCACCGAAACTATGAGTACCATTTTTACCGAATTTGTGAGTGATTTGCAGAAGTAAATTACCCCCTCACAATTCAACAATCCAAAAATCAACACTCAAAATCAAAATCAACCAATAAACAAAATAATTTGAAAAATTAAATCAACATCCAAAATCAAAATCAACCAAGATTTGGATAGAATATCATATCTGAGTTCGAAGTGCAGTAGTCGGATAATGAGCCTTGAAGGCTTAGAGCAATGGCAAGACGTTTGGCTCTGCTCTCGACAGCATCCATCGGTTCGCTGTGATCTCTCAACCCTACTCTCACTACGATCTCTCGACTCTGCTTTCGTCGCGATCTCTTCGCTCTGCTCCACGACATCATTTTGGGAAAGTCACACACAAGCGAGTGTGTGATGGTGCACACCATAGCCATTCTCTCTCTCTCTCTCTATATATATATAGAGAGAGAGAGAGAGGGTAGTAATGCTATAGAATGTTATGGAGCACACGACCTTATGGTGTGTACAGTTAAGTCTCTAACGATCAAAGTTAATGGTCAATTATTTTTAAAAAAAAAATCTCTTATGAAAAATTATTTTTTCAATTTTTTTTTTATAAATTAAACCTATGGGTACTTGATTAAATTTTATTTATTTATTTTTTTAAACAAAAGACAGCAAATCGTTATATTTGATCATTAGAGATTTGATTGCAGTACTCCATAAGGTATGCTCTGTAGCATTCAATGACATTTCCATATATATATATACTGTAGTGCACTCTTTATAAATTGTACAGTTAAGTTTTTAACGATCAAAGTTAACAGTTAATATTTGATTTTATTTTTTAAAAATAAAATCTATAATAAAATAAAATTTTTTTAAAAATATATTTTATATAATATATATTAAAAGAATGAACTAAACTCTTGGAGTATTGGATCAAATTTATTATTATTTTTATATAAAAATGGTTAG
>JAOXNR010000022.1:14449104-14462651 GCA_028571225.1 Parsonsia alboflavescens
CCAATTACGGTTGAACCATTAAACCTTAAACCAGTAACTTTTCCGGTTCAATGACCGGTCCGGTTCTGAAAACATTGATATTACCCTAGTGTATCTCTCTTTTTCCCTAGTCATTTGTAAATAAATAAATAAATAAAATAATAAATAGGTGTATTTTAAGGAAAATATATATATTATCTTAATTTTGATAAAATTGACGATTAGTTATTTATAAATAGTGATGGACAAAAATTGCTACCTCTTTTGAACTAAATTTTGAAAAAGTAAACATTGCTTTTATTTATTTTAGGTTTTTCTCCTTTCTTTTTTCAATGGTATTCCGATCAATTTGTATGGTCTGCTCGCTCGCCACTCTATTGTGTCCTCAAAGGGACTTATTTTAAGTTGAAAAGAGTAGTATTCCTTTAGTAATCAATTAAATGTTATTATTTCTATTTTCAATCTTTACAAATTGAACGTTTTATTTTTAAAAGGAAGATTGGTACTTTGATCCCCCATCTTTTTCATTTTTACAATTCTAATCCAAAATAGTTTTTATTATTTTTTGATCCTCAACCAAATTTTTGTAGTGACTTAGGTCCATCTCAATTTATTTTATTTTATTTTTATCCTCCACCTTCTACCTTTCACATTATTGATCCAAATAACCAGAAAACACTGACTTTTTTTTTTTTCAGTTTTTTGGTTGGTTGGAGAAGGATAAACACTTCACAATTTTTAATTTAAATCATATCTTGGGTCAACCCGAACAGAATCCAATTAAAAATTACAATTATTGATACTGCTGCAGCCCGATTACAACCGTGGTTGTAAGACCTCATTATAGCTAGCCAAAAAACATGAGTGGTTAACCTCTGGCACTTGATCAGCTTGTGGCACTTACATTGTCGTCATCTTTGGATCGCCCGTTAGTTCTGACTGGGGCGATGCTGATGAATAATTAGCCAACATCAGTTTTTCATTTTCCGCTGGTCGTTGGTTCTTCTTCTTCTGGCATTGAAACTTTCTCTTTTCTTGTTTATCGGAAGAAGTAGCAGCAGTAGCCGATTTTCCTTTCTTCTTGAAGTGGGTTCTCCAGTAGTTCTTGATTTCTTCATCCTTGCCGACACTGGAGACAGGACCACCATGGCCGGCGGCATCCTCAGTCTTATCTTGGATTCTATGTGTTCTTCATGCATATTGCATCTTTCTTTTTAATTTAATTTAATTGATTAATTTATTATTTATTTATTTTATGAAATATATCAAGAGAGAGTTATGTGAGTTGATTGGCCACTACTTTCCATCTGTCATTAGCCGAAACATCTAAAACATATCCTTTCTTCCATAGATATCTCCTGTGATCAGGCCCAAGGAAGAAGAAAGATTGAGCTTGTGAATAGAATGGAATTGCAGGCTCCTGAAGTGCTAACCATATCAAGCAGCTTCACAATTTCCTCTTTCGACAAGTTATTGGCTGGACCAGATGTGAGGGCATAAACTAATTCTGGATTGTTAAGCAAGGCAGCCAACAATCCCATGACTGGTTCAGGCATGCTTCCACCCGCAGCATCCTGGGATGACAAGTTGGTTCTAGCACTTGTCGTCCCACATTTTTCCTAAGACAAGCAGAAGCTTCGGCACCATCGACATCAGGCAATTGCTTGATTGGAATTTCCGTGTTAAAGTGTCATCATACTCAATCTCCCAGACCAAGGTCCCCCTGTGTCTGATGTTATTTTTTGGGTCGCCTTGTAAACGATTTCCCGCTCCATGAACTGGTAATGTGATTCAGTAAAGTTGAGTTGGGTTTGGATTCGGTTCGGGTTAACCCAAGACTCAATTCAAATTAAAAAATCGTAGAGTTCCCAATTTACCTCTTCTGACCAGTCAAAAATTTCAAAACAAATATAATTTCTAACCATTTGGACCAATGATGTAAAACAATATAAAGTGAAGGATTAAAAAAAGTAAAATAAATCGATATGCATTAAATTCACTCAAAAAAAATTTGATAAAGAATAAAAAATTAATAAAAAAGGTTTTTGACTAGACTTATAAAAACAAAAAAGGTATTGACCAAAAGTATCAATCTTTCTCTTTAAAATTAGTAAAAATTTTATTAAGAACTTACCAATACAATATTAAAATTGAACTAAGTCAAACATTTATCATTTTAAATTTTGGATCATATGATTAGTATTACATGGGTGATTCTTTCGAAAGAAAATTTTTGGAGTGACAATTTTACCTTTAAAAATTTGTCATGAGCACTTTTTTGAGCGAAAAAGTGATCGGAGACACTTAAATGGCTTCCTGTAAAATTTATAAGTATCTACTTGACAAAAAACAAAAATTTAGTACCATTTTGAATTTTGAACTATATGATTAGTACTAAATTAACTATTATGCCAAAAAATTAAAATTTACATTGTCATCTTTGAAAATTGAAATATAAAAAATATACTTATCAATTCAAGTGTCAAAATCTCAAACAGCATGCGAATGCAAATAAGCTAGAAGAGTTAATGTGTTAAAAGAACATGGACATGGTTTCAAAATGTTTAAAAGTAATGTCAGGAGGAATCTTAATGATGCACTTACAAAAATAAATTATTTAATAGTAGTACTATTATTGAGTTCTTTAAATTTTGTGTGTCAAACTAGTCAAAACCAAAAGAATAGATCATTATAAAAAATCAAATTGAAGTAAATGCAGTAAAAAGCCACAAAAGTGAATG
Source organism: Parsonsia alboflavescens (assembly GCA_028571225.1). Lineage (NCBI taxonomy): Eukaryota > Viridiplantae > Streptophyta > Magnoliopsida > Gentianales > Apocynaceae > Parsonsia > Parsonsia alboflavescens. The sequence continues at coordinate 14,451,825 of JAOXNR010000022.1, forward strand.
AACTATTCAAGACTTCTACTACCTTTTAGGGAACACAATTGTTCAAGTCTCATGAATAATGGAACAACCAAAGGGAAATAAATGTACCATAATGTTTGATACTTTCTTCATGAGGTATAGTAGAGGTGTAGAATAGAACACAATACTATTGAATTGAGCATTGCAATTTGGAATCCTTCTAGTTTTTTTGTTTTTGGATCAAACTAGAAAGGGTACCCTTTCCATTTCTTGGTTTTAGTTCCTTGTGAGTTTTTGCTCCTAAATGTGAAAAGGACAACTACCAAGACTTGTCATTTTTGGTACAAACTTCAATGACAATTGCAAGCAGCTCCCAATTGGACACATCAATTACATTTGCCCAACTTTCTAAACACATCCGGTTCCTCTAATCAAATCACATTTTGGTCAAATATGATGTATTAATCCAACGTTAAACATCCTACAAGAACTTAAAGATGAACAAATGCAATGTTTCAGTACCCCCTTTTTTTTGTTTTTTGGAACATGGCATCTCAGTAGAGAACTAAATATGATGTATTCTCCTCTTAATTGAACTTTTAAACCTAATAGGCGGTTCAAACTTTTGACCATGTAGATTAATTTGTTTACTCCCTAATTCCAGTAAACTTTTTTTAATATTCCCTTTGTCATTATTTATGAGTCATTTGAATTAACTTTTCTTGTAGCTAAATATAAGTCATTGTTGTTTATTTATTAATTATTTTACTTATCATTATATATATTTTTTATATATTACCTTTATCTCTTTCTTTTTCCTAACTAACGTCGTTAGTTTGATTAAAATCACAATTATAAATATTTTAGGAAAAAAAGATGTTATCTTAATTTTAATAAAATGGTGGCTAGTGAATTATAAATAGTGATCGAGGGAGTATTAATAATATTATTAAGATAAAATAGAACTTAGAAGTGAAAAAAAGGACTATTAATTATCATAAAATGAAACAAATCAAAAGTTTGAAACCAAAATTACCAATCATTTAATAGCTCATCTACTAGTAGTACTAATCGGTTCGGTTTGAATATTTTGAATATCATCCGATCCAATCCAAACCGATTGGATTGGATTTATATATAAAAAATTATTTTTATTTTTTTAGCATATAACAAATATATTTAATATTTAATATTTTATTTATTTTTAATATTATATTATATCAAATATATAATATACAATAACATAAATATATAAAGTTAATCGATTTGGTTTTTCATCATTCACATTCAACAATTGAACCGATTTAATCGATTGAAATAAAAAATATTCAATCAATCCAATTAAGCAATTGAATATGATTGAATCGGATTAAATTGAATTGGTTTAAATTCGAATATCCCTAACAAATAGCATAAGGAGAAGTACGACTAGTTTGATTTCAGTTCTCATAATTACTATCATTAGCAAAAGAAGAATGTTAAAAAGAAAAAAAAAAGGTAAAGAAAAGAATAATAAAAATGATTCATACCCAAAAGTGTCTTCTCGGAGCAAAACACGACCTGAAATTCTTGTCTATCTCAAAAGAAATCATAGCGTCCGCCATTTACTGTCGGCGTATTCTCTACAAATTTACTACAGCCCCCACGTTATAACTCCCATTTTATACTCCTCCAACGTTAGCACACAACGGACCCGACACCGCACAGACACATGAAATGAATCCATTATAAATTATTATTCCTGTTTCTAATTTCATTTCTTCCATGACCCATTCTTGAAGGCCAAAAGCCAAGAAGAAAAGCTGCTGCTTAGTACAAAACTACTCCGATTTCGTTGGCGTCAAATTTTCCGGCTGAGTTTTAAGATTCCATTACCATCGCCGGTTGTTCTGCTGAGTCCTGGATTGTTTAGCCACCGACCTATTTGTTTTGTACTCCACCTTTTATGGCATATAGCAGTTCTGATTCTGTACTTCTCTATTTTTGGAAACTTTTTGGAGTTGGCTCTAGTTCTCCGGCGGGCCTCGCCGGTCGTTGGAACCAAAAGGTGCTGAGCTGATGTGGGTTTCTTGAATTCTGGTGGAATTTACTTGGGATAGGCAATTCAATTTTTTGCTTGGGTGGGCAGGGAGAATTTTTCCCCGCAAAGTTTTGTGGGGCAAGTTTTGCTATTTGAGGGTGTTGTTGCTTCTATGCAGCAGGAAATTGATGCTCCTGTGGAGGACAAAGAACTTATGTTTACTTGGTTTGGAGGAAGTTCTGTTATTGTTCCTGTGTGTGAGCCAAGAAGTGCTTTGTTGGGCTAAGTGAATTCATTTACTTGAGGTCTAGTTGCTGATGGAAGTATTTGATTGATAAAATCCCGGTCTTTAAGAAATTAAATTCTGCCTTTTGTGGTATTTTTAGCGTATTCATTTTGCAAGAATGAAGGCTCCAGCAAATGGGTGTCTTTCGAATTCGGGAGAAGGTTGGTTAAATTTTTATGTGTTCAATTGCATTTATACTTTCTTCGTTCTTCCTCTCATCTCCTTCCTTTTCTACTCAATAATTCTGTTTAGTCCTTAATTTCTTGAATGTTTTGGCTAACTTGATTTTCCTCCGATAAGCTAAGAAAAAACCAAATTCTTCAGCACTACCCGTTTTTTGTTGTTGATATGGGGCCCCTTGATCCGTGAGTAGTTCAATTACCAGGATTCCTGCAGAATTAGTTTTCTTGACTATTTAGATAAATGGTTTGTAATACAGATAAGAAATGAAAAGAAAACACTGGGGTATCGTGTAATCCTTGAAGTTATGATCTGAGGTGGATCATGTTATTCGTACCCTATACAAGCATTTTATGTAGCTCAAAAATGTGTTTTTTTTTTTCATTTGACTTGGGCTTAGATCTGTTTGCTTTCTATATGTAGAGTAGTCATTGGTCAACCGTTCTTTAAATAAAAAGAAAATTTCTCGTTGAGAAATCTGACTCCAGAACTTTGAGACTAGCTGTTTCACTGGGTAATTGATCTTGAACTCTAAACTATGAGCCTTTTGGCAATTCATGAAACTCAAGGGCTCTGATGCATTCAGGTCTAGATGAGTTTTTTCTTCCTAAAATACGATTTTGACATCTAAAACCCATAGAAATCTAGAATTCATTTTCTAGATTGCAGGAATGCTCATTTTGCTCCTGATATGAAAAATTGTTAAAGAGTTTAAATTTAACATGCCCAAGTTTCTTAATTTGGTATCTTGGTGTTACTGTCTTAATGCAACAGGGGAGAGAAAGGCCATCAATTCAGAGTTATGGCATGCTTGTGCTGGTCCATTGGTTTCTCTGCCTCCTGTTGGGAGTCTTGTCGTCTATTTTCCTCAGGGTCACAGTGAACAAGTATGTCCTCACTGTTTAATCTTGAAAAATCAAACAAGTGCTTATTCTATATCTCTTTTTTCAGGTTGCTGCATCTATGCAAAAGGAGACTGATGGTGTCCCGAGTTATCCTAACCTTCCCTCCAAGCTAATATGCATGCTGCATAACGTGACTCTACATGTATGAGAATTATTACATTTTATTTGCAGTTTCATAATGATGACTATCTGAATAGTTGTAACGATGTCTATGTAATAGAATGTAGTACTCTTTCCATTTGGCATGCTTAGACTTTTGCAACTACTTATTTGCCTCTGTCCCCCTTCTCCCAATCTTGAAAAAACAGAAAAGGAGAAACAAATGCATTTGTAAGATGGAAACTGCATCCAGATTGTCTAGAATATAATTAGTATTGCATAACAAACAAAGTTGACAGTGAAGTGTAGATAATTGCATATACACATTATAGTTACACTAGAGATAATTGTTTTATTTCCTTTCCAGGCTGATCCTGAAACAGATGAGGTCTATGCACAAATGACTCTTCAACCTGTACATAAAGTAGGTCAACCGTGAATTTTCAGATTGAAGCAGATATAATCTGGATCTTTATCTATGAAGCATAATTATCAAAATGGTTAATCTCTAAAGGAATTTTGATTTTTTTCACCTTTAGTATGACCAAGAAGCATTACTTCTGTCTGATATGGGCCTCAAGCAAAGTAGACAACCTGCTGAATTTTTCTGCAAAACTCTTACTGCTAGTGATACAAGCACCCATGGAGGTTTTTCTGTACCACGTCGAGCAGCTGAAAAGATTTTCCCTTCTCTGGTATGTGAAGCAACTGGAAATCTTTTTATGATTTAAAGCTAAATATGGTATGTTATTCCTTGCTATTCTTCTGCTAACCGGGGAGATGCTTGGTAGGATTTTTCAATGCAACCTCCTGCCCAGGAGCTGGTAGCTAGAGATCTGCATGACCAGACTTGGACATTCAGACATATTTACCGAGGTAGTTAGAATTTCTCGTTTCTTGAGTTCATAGTTTTCCATTGTTTCCATCCTCTTTACTGTTGAAAAGCATGAAATTTGTTCTTCAGTTTTGGATTGTAAAGAAGGAACAACTTAATCAAGATGTGAGTGTTTTTATTTTTAGGTCAACCAAAACGTCACCTGCTTACAACTGGCTGGAGTGTTTTCGTCAGTTCTAAAAGACTTGTTGCTGGTGATTCTGTCTTATTCATAAGGTATTACAATATTTTAACAGTCTTTGGTAATGTATAGAAATCATTTCGTGTCACTGAGATGAAAGTCTGTGTTGTAGAGATGAAAAGTCACAACTTCTGCTTGGTACACGACATGCTAACAGACAGCAGCCTGCACTATCATCATCAGTCATATCCAGTGACAGCATGCACATTGGTATTTTAGCTGCTGCAGCTCATGCTGCTGCAAATAACAGCCCATTCACTATTTTTTATAATCCAAGGTATCTAAAAGGAATCTCGTCTGTTCCAGTTAACTCTGAAGCCTTGTTTTGCTGAATCATTTGAAATTATTCTCATTTTCCATTTGATTATAACAGGGCTAGTCCTTCTGAATTTGTAATACCTCTGGCCAAGTACAACAAATCAATGTATACACAAGTTTCTCTGGGTTTGAGATTTAGGATGATGTTTGAGACCGAAGAGTCTGGAGTGCGCAGGTACATGGGTACAATTACCGGTATCAGTGATCTGGATCCTGTGCGCTGGAAGGGTTCACAGTGGCGAAATCTCCAGGTATATTTCCATTAGTTGTTGCAATTGTTGATATGTTTAAGATGGATAGTTATACATGCATTTCTGCTATTATTGCATAAAGTTTTCAGTATAGAACTATCACCATGAATCTGTGTCTAAGCTCTCATGGCAGACATGACAACTCATTTTTGAGTGATCTCCCTTTTAAAATACATTCAAAAAACTCTTTTTAACTGCATTTTGCATGATACCAATTGAACCTGTGGCAATAGAAAGGAATTCCTGGATATCCAATCTTGCTTCAGATGGTTAAAGGATAAGATGCGCGTGCATCTAAGTAATCTACATTACTCTGGGCTTGATATCCTGTTTCACAGTAATTAACTAAGAATTTTATCCATCTGTAGGTTGGCTGGGATGAGTCTACAGCTGGGGAACGTCCCAGCCGGGTATCAATCTGGGAAGTTGAGCCGGTTGTGACTCCCTTCTACATATGTCCTCCACCATTTTTCCGGCCAAAGTTCCCTAAACATCCAGGCTTTCCAGGTATGCCAAGAATTGGTTAGCTTCCTCTGGTGCCTTTCATGGTAAAGCTTTAGAGAACAAATTCTGCTTCAAATGCTTAGTGCCATTTATGAAGAATTAGCTATTAATTTATCTCAAACGTAGCATTTGGGAAGACACAAGTTTCTCTAAATAAAATAGGCCAAATCAGTGTTTACTTGTTGAACTGAAGTAGGAGGTGTTACTGATGCATGCAACACCGGAGGGCTGAATCCCTTTTGTTTCTCAAACTTATTATTATGTGTCTCCATTTTCTGATGCCATAGTGGTTTTCTGAGATGAGCACCCAAACCAAATCAGTGTTTGGTCCCCTTAGATATCCCATGCCTTTGAATCTTTTAAAAGTTTAGTAGTTTTTCAGCCTCCTTGTGCACCAAATTCTCTTGAAAGTTCCAGTCTTGTTTTTTTTTTAACAATGTGAAAGAACTACACTAAGGAGTCTGAAGACTGTTAATTACAATGAGAGACGTGGTGAACTTGCATTAACCTTGGACTTTTATGCTTTCACAGATGATGAACCAGATATGGAGAACTTATTTAGGAGAGGGATGCCGTGGCCTGGGGATGATTTTGTTGGCCTGAAAGATCCTAATAACTCGGTATTCCCCGGCTTAAGCTTGGTTCAGTGGATGAACGTGCAACAAAATAATCAATTTTCATCTCCTCACTCAGGCATATTTCCCAGTTCTTTAAATGGAATGAATACTGAAGATCATTCCAAGCTGTTGAACTTTCAGTCTCCTGGTTTAGCAGTAACAAATCTCCAATTTGGAAAAGCAAACCACCTGACTCAGCAAGTTAATCAACTCCAACAGTCACCTTTGGCTGCGCCGCAGCAGCAGCAATTGTTGCAGCCTTCTGTGAATTCCCAGCAGCAGCTGCAACCCCAACTCCGGCAGCAGCCACTACATCAGCAACTGCGTCCTCCGCAGATGCAGCAGCAGCAGCAACAACAACAGCAACAGCAACAACAGCAGATGGTGAATTTGGCTTCTGCTACTGTTAACAATGGTGCATCTGTATCCAGTAGCCAGATAGGAAGTCAAAGTTTTCCACAGCCATCATTATATCCTCAGCTTCAGCAGCCCCAGATACTTGCTGGAAACACACAGCCCCAACAAAATATCCCATCAACTAATAAAAGTTCCTTTCCTCTAACATCCTTACCACAAGACTTACAATTTCAGCAACAAATTGAAGAGCAGCCTACCCTATTGCAGAAAAGCCAGCAACAACATACACAACTGCAACAAGCTCCACTACAGTTGTTGCAGCAAACCTTGATGCAGAGGCCCCAGGTGCAGCAGGCTCCACAACAGAGCTTCACAGAGCAGCAGCTGCAATTACAGCTGCTACAGAAACTGCAGCAGCAACAGCAACAGCAACAAATGTTGTCTTCGGTAGGTCCTCATTTTGAGCCTCAGCTACCCCATCAACTTCAGCATCTTCAACAAAACCGGCAGTATCAACAAACACCACTGGCTCAGCAGCAACCTAGTGGTAACAGCTTTTCGACATCCACACTTTTGCAGTCACCACAGCACCCTGTCAACCAGCTGCAGGGCCAACATAAATCACCAATTGTAATCAAAACACATTCTGGACCAACAGATGGTGATGCTCCATCATGCTCCACCTCACCGTCAACAAATAATTGTCAGGTTTCCTCATCTAAGTTCCTGAACAGGAGCCAAGTAGGACCTGCCACATTGGCCAGTGATTCTGTCATTGATCCTTCCCCTATCTTGGTTCAAGAGCTCCAAAGCAGATCTGATGTCCGAATGAAGCATGAATTACCCAGCTCAAAGGTAGCAGAGCAACCTAAATTTAGAAATAATGCAACAGATCAGTTGGAAGCAGCTTCATCCACCACATCATATTGTTTGGAAACTGGTGGCCTCCAACAGAACTTTTCACTGCCAAACTTATGTTTGGATAATGATGTCCAATCAAATTCCAGGAGTACTCTACCTTTCACTTCCACTATTGATTCATTGGCACCTGATGCCTTGTTGTCAAGAGGTTATGACTCTGGAAAGGATCTTCAGAATGTGATGTCTAATTATGGTGGTACCTCAAGGAATATTGAAACAGAGTTATCTGCTGCTGGATTTGGTGTTCCAGACATGTCTTTCAAGCCAGGCTGTTCAAATGATGTTCCCCTTAATGATGCCGGTGTTCTAAATAATGGATTATGGGCCAATCAAACTCAGAGGATGCGGACATACACAAAGGTAGTACAGTTCAATTTTACCAATTTACTCTTTTCTCTCTTCTAGACACAAAGAGATGTCTAATCCTCGTGAAAAAAATTGTTCAGGTCCATAAGCGTGGCTCTGTGGGGAGGACTATTGATGTCACTCGTTACAAGGGTTATGAAGAGCTTAAGCATGATCTTGCAAGAATGTTCGGTATTGAAGGACAGTTAGATGATCCACAACGAAACGAATGGAAGCTTGTTTATGTTGATCATGAAAATGACATTCTGCTTGTGGGTGATGACCCGTGGGAGTAAGAATCTATCTCTATGCAGATTAAGCTCATGGTACATCTTAAGTTTTGCGTGCTGATGATACATCTTACAATTCTTGCATCAGGGAATTTGTGACTTGTGTTCAGAGCATAAAGATACTGTCCTCAGCTGAAGTACAACAGATGAGTCTGGACGGAGATCTTGGGAACTTTCCACCCCCAAACCAAGCTTCCAGTGGGACTGACAGTGGTAACGCTTGGAGAGGTCATTACGATGACAACTCGGCAGCCTCATTCAACCGATGAGCTCTTTGATACTCTAATCTTATTCAGACAAGCAAGTGTTCAGTAAGGCCTTTCCTGATTAAATGAAGCAGCAGAATGGGAGCATAAATACTGTTGTTGAAATTGCTATTTTAGACCCTGTTTAAACCACTAACATGACTGGGTACAGCTGAAGTTGAGGCCCGGGTTTACGAGATTGTCAACTCTTTATCCTGTAGAATTTTGCCTTAGCAATCGATAGAGCTAACCGTAAGGGCTGATGATGTATATTTTTAATGATTTTGCTTTTGCTTAGTCGATGTTATAGGCATTCAATTTTTGACCTCAGATAGGCATGGTACAGCAACTCTGACCATTATTCCTTTCTAATCATTGTCAAGAGACTCGGAGCACTGTATAGCTCAATCTGAGGCTTCCTTTCAGTGTTATAAAGGTTTAGGCTTAGGTATACGTTCTACATTGTTTTACTGTTAGAAAAAAAAGCAAGAATCACAGTAAAAGTGATCAAATGGATGTAAAATTAAATCATCTTTCACCCAGTGACAGAATGGTTTTCGTGCAACTCCGAAGGTTCTTTTCCTTCTGAGGCACTAATATTTGTTCCAGGGAATAACAGCAGTTCACGAAGTACATAACTAGAACATGTTATACACTTAAAAACAACAATTTTCCCGCAAATAAAGATTCATTAATGTTATCAAATCGCTGTCACCGTGCCCAAATTGTTTCTGTTTCCCTATAAACCAAGATGACAAAATGGCAGCTACACTATTTAGGACAAAACAGCCATCACATCAGATGCTCTCAGGGCAATGTAATCTGATCCGTCACTGCCTTTGAAATCATTACCCGCATATTTGGAATACAACACCGTATTTCCGGGAGAAACTGACAGGGGCTTCCTGTTTCCTTCCTCGTCAAGAGGTCCCGGACCAACAGCTATCACCTATTATTTAGGCAAACAAAGGAAAACCAAGAAAACACATTAACAATGAAATGGCAAATGAGGGTATGAATAAAATGGTTTTATGTAACAGAAGAATCCGAGATGTGAGTATTCAACATAAAGCAAACGCAAGATGGCAACAGCAAAAACCAGATTCACTAAATGAACTAAAGGGTACTCACCGTCCCAATAGAGGGCTTCTCCTTGGTTGCTTCTGTGAGCAACAGACCACCAGTTGTTTTTTCTTCAGCTTCAGCAACCTGATTTACAGTGCCAAAAAGGGTAACACATTACATAAATTAAATATTTCAAGGCATTTGACAGAAGGAAAAAAGCAGACCCACTCTAGCAGCAAAAAGTCCAAAGGAAGAAATTAAGCTATCAATCCTTTGCTAAAAGGTGGTACCAATTAGTTAAAGAAATGCTCTCCCTCTTTAAACATAACCCATCACCATCCAATCCCAAGTTGTTTAGGGCTTTAAATAGAGTCAATCAATTAAAATAATATGATAACGAAACATCAACCGCTAGTTTGGAAAGGTGACTGAAGAGACGAGATTTGGAAAGAGTTATATGAGTTGAACTGTTTGGGCTCTTATCAGGAAGAAGAAAAAGGACCAGTGAAAGGTACACCCTACCCTTAATCCCATCTCTCAAAAAGTTCAGAGAAGTGGAAGGATGGAAGGAAGAATGTAACAACTGATTCATCCCAATGATCAAATTAAAGCCTAAAGACTTAATTTTGTAAATAACTTGTCTCTTTTCTTTTCTCTCCGGTCTTCCAAATTAATACAAGACAACTTCTTTTCTTTCCCAAACTTCCGGGTAACATTTTTCATAAACCATCACACCTTTTATTTATCCTTCTCTTCTTGAACTCCAAACCATGTTGTAAGACATGTGCACCATATAAATTTTGCCGCACTTCTTAACATACATAATCCAATATAGAAACTCAAGTTAGATGAGAAAAGGAAATAAGTGAACCTTTATCAAGACTCTATCATTCAAAGGCTTCATGTCCTTCACGTCATCAGTATCAAGAATACCCACAATATCATCTTCCTTCAATATAAGATGATTTGCTCCATTGAATTCAACCTCTGTTCCAGCATACTTGGAGTATACAATTTGGGTTCCAGTCTACATGTGGATCAGAGAATTAGATTCACATACCCAAGCAAAAACATATACAATTCAACTGAAAGTAGACCCAGCAGTTACCTTCACACTGATGTCCACCCTGTTCTTACCAACATCACGACCCTCTCCCACGGCAACCACTTCACCTCCTTGAGCTTTGTTTTGAGCAGTTGTTGGCAAAAGGATGCCACCTACAGTCTTCTCCTCTGGAGCCTTAATCTTCACAAGAACTCTATCACCCAAGGGTTTCAGTGATGTGTACTATAACCCAAAAAAAAAATGCGGAGGCATTAACAACATTGCAGAATTGCTCAATAAGATATACACATGAGGTGTCTGAATATAGTGAATTCTGGTGGGGTG
>JAOXNR010000022.1:14467459-14492452 GCA_028571225.1 Parsonsia alboflavescens
AGAAAAAGTTTGGCTTAATTTATTAAAACATTGTATTATTAATTTTTTGAATAAAATTTTTACTAGTTTAGAAAATAAAACATTTGATGTTAGACAATTCAAAATAGAATATGAGACATTTAATTATGGTACATTAAAAAGTAAATTATTAATTGTTGTTTTATGAAATATATTTATATGATTCATTTAATTCGTCAAGTTAAATTGATTGATTTCATATATTTGATTTTGTTTATTAGTGCATGTACTTTAGTCGATAATTGGCGGTGTATTTGATTTGGTTTGTATTATTTCTATTGTTTAGTTTCCATTTAATTTTATTTGTAGAATCTTGTTGTATTTAATTTATATTTAAAATTTGGTTTATATACGAATTAATTTTTAAAAAGAATCATTTTTTCTTCAATTTTTTTTTTTAAAAAAATAATAAAGAAAAAGTGGAGGTTATAAGGTCAACTACAAAGTTAATTGAGTAAGGATTGCAGGTAGGTTCTTAGATGGTTGGAATTTTAATTAAGCATTTCTTTCTCCCAAATAACATTAAGCATTAAACATCTCAATTACTTTTATTTTTCTTTTTACTCCCTTCGTTTGAAATTAAATGTCTTAATTCGATTTATAGGTATTTTAATAAAAATATTTGACTTGATAAATTTTAAAATTGTAATGTTATTTTTCTTAATAAAAGTTTTATTAAATTAATAAATAAGATATTTAATTTTGAATAATTAAAAATGAAAAGGGAAACGTTCAATTCTAAATAATAAGTGCATTATATTTTGCTCTTTTCTATTATCAAGATAAAAAAAATTTTTTTTTTTTTTTTTTTTCTTCTAAAGAGAGAGAGGGTGTTTATGTCATTTCAACCCTTTAATGACGACATAACCCAAAAATCGCTTTCAAACTCCAGAACGGTGGCCCCAATTTCTATGAACTCTACAATAATACAACATGCCAGTTTTAAATAAAGAAAAGGGGCATATCATCATTCATCATGAAATGAAATGAAATCAGTGGGCTCGCATCAAACACTGGAGAGTGGGATTACCAATTATTTGTTTTTTTGCTTTTAGTCCCCATCACCGTTGACACGTGTTGCCAACGTCGTCGACACCCCAAATTCCCCGAAACCTTTGGCCTGGAAATGTAACGGGAATGTGGGTCCCTGCTTTGGGATTGGGTCCCAATCATTGGACGTGGACATTTCTTAAAATATTAATCATTATTTTAAAAATGTCTTAAAATATTAATATTTAACAGTGGTATTTAAACATTTTATTTACTTTAAATTATTTTTCTAATATTTTTATCTATATTTATTAATTCTAATTATACTATTTATTATATGTACAAGTGTCTTTTTAATATATATATATATATATATATATATATAAATTAACAAATCAAAGTTGGTTTAAGGGTTAAATTTTTATTTTTTTAATTTCTTGCAATTTTAAAATAATTGAAGATATCTTTATTTATAAAATTTGATTGTTCAAAAAAATATGATATTTTAAAAGATTTTTAATGAATCGAAAGCTAGTAAAAATATCTATTATCAATCGACATTTTTTTCTATCAAATGGTTATCAATATTTTTAATACGTGACTTTTAATTTTTTGTTTTTTTTAAACTATTTCTATTTTTTTAATGACATAAATAAAATATTTTAAACATTTTTAGTTTAATGATTATAAAGACAGATTTTGTTAACTGGAATTCTTATAATTGATAAACTCAAAATTTCTGAGTTTAATTCTTTAAAAAAGTTTACACTAATATTATATTTATATACATATATTATAATAGACATTATATAATTATTATATATATATATATGGAATCATTATAATATTTTTTTATACAAAAAAATTTAATAGAATAAAAATAATAATTTAAAAAATGAAACTATTTCTAAACCCATAAAATCAGATATTTTTTAATTTGAAACTACTGTATTAAAATTAAATTAAACTTTCTTTTCAAATTTACTAATGTTAAAAAATATACCTAGTTGTCCTCTTATTTTTTTTTTAAAAAAAATATAAATTTTAAAGAAGTGGCTCAATCTTTTTTTTTTCGGTTAGTTTTTTTTTCTTTTTTAAACTCAATCAGCCACCCCTACATAGTAACCACCTGTAGTCTCCCACTATGCCACTCACCCCTATAATTTCCAACCAAACCATGGGCATTGGCTAACCACTCCATCAAACACCATATATTTGTAGAGAGAGCCTTTCAGAACTCAGTTCTCTCAAAATTGAGCATCGCTCTTCAAACAATTTTGTTAATCATATATACTAGATTATATAGATATAGATTTATAGAGACAGATATATAGTAATCATGTTAAGCAAAAGACCAGCTCCGATGATCGGAAAACTCACCAATTCTTCTATCTCATCTAACCGGACTGCAACCGTAGGAATTGCAACTAGTCCAAAAAGTCCTCTAGATTTCAAGATTCAGTCACCTAGAGGAGTCAAAGCCTATGATGTTGGTGGGGTTGGACTTGGTATTGTAGCTGCTCTTGAGAAATCTATGGATGTTGGTTGTGAAATGAAGGTCAGTAAAACTCTGTGCAACCGGAATTTGAACCGGTCAAATCCAATTCCGGTCAATTTTATTAGAAACTGTGGTGGTAATAAAAGGAATAGTGAAGATTTTGAGGAGAGCGGAGTGGACAGTTTGGAAGAATACACTTTGGTGACTTGCCGTCGGCCAGGGAATAAGTCCTATACTAAAGTATATTATGATGATGGTGGACATAGCAGAAGAGGATATGAGAGAAAAGAATTTGAAGGAAGAAATTCAAAGATCAGTCGCCCCAGTGTATTTGTCATATCTCCTACAACATTTGCTGATCCCATGGCTGTTCCAACTTCTGATTTTCTCAGTTCATGTCAGTCGTGTCAGAAGAAACTCCATGGCAAAGACATATACATGTACAGGTATAAAATTTTTTTGACTACCTTATATACTTTTCATTTCCATTCTTCTCAATTGAAGAAATACTCATACTAATATAGAAAAAAAACCATTTCTCTAAAAAAATTTCTCATTAATTTTTTTGTAGGGAGAAATCATTTTGTAGTACAGAATGCAGATACACGCAAATAATGATGGATGAACATAAAGAGAAATGCAGCACAGAAGTTTCAAGATCTGTGGACATTTCCAGTTCTCCATATCAAAATGGCCAAATATTTTATCCAGGAATTCTCGCAATTTAGTAGAGGGGTGGATGATGGTAGAAGAACAATAGTACATATATTATCCATACGGAATACTTCTATACATAAAAGAGAAACGACTCATTAGTCAATCTTCCATTTTACTTCCCCAATTTTGATTAGATGTAATCTTGTGATTCCAAAGCTTAATAGTATTGGATTTCTGAATAAAAAGATTTCAGCCTTCTCAATTTGTTCTTGTTCTGGATTCACAAAACTGACCCTCTTCAAAAAAGACAGAAGAGGTTCAAATTATCATACTAATTTTTACATAAAAGCAAAAGAGAAGAGCAAAAGAGCCTTTTTCTGAACCTAAATTGGTTTAGTTTGGTTGCTCACAGAATTAGGCCTGAAGCTGGCTCTACCCATGGAAACAAAAGCATATGCCGATCAAGTACAGGAATAATCTTTTCTTTTTTCATTTCATAAATTTCCGTTCTGGTGGAACGGGAAATAATTGAGGAGAATGGGGTCCGAAAAGGTGTCCTTGACTTGATTCACTAGATGTTAAAAATCAGTGGGGTCTTGATGTCGCACCAAGGGGACCATTACACGTCCACTTGACAGGATGGCTATTATTATGATTTATCAACTTTTTGTAAAGGTTAAGCTTTTGAATATCTTTGTTTTTTTTAATAATTAATATTTAGTCCAATTTTATTTACACATATTTTAATAAAAATAAGTTTAATTTAACTTATCAACATATTGTAATATCAATTTTTTTAATAAAATTTTTATTAATTTAGAAAATGAGACATTTAATTTCTGAATAATTCGAAATAAATATGTGACATTTATTTTTGCACGAAGAAAGTATTTATATTAAATTAAAACATCCCTCATATTAAATAAAGTTCATCTCAAGTTAAAAATGTGACAGAGAAAAGATAAAATTGAAATTTTTTTATTAAATACTCTTTGAAAAATAAATAAAAAAAGTAACTTGTGAAACTAATTTTTTCCAGTTACTTTTTTATTTTTGAAATGTCATAAAAGAAGTTTTATTATTGAAACGGAAGAAGTCTTAATCCCTAGAAATGGATGTATTCCTATATACAAAAATCATTTTATGAAACGATTACAAAATTATGACTTTTCAAAATTTTCTTAATTTAGTTTTCTCTTTCATTTAATGGAAAAAAAAAAAGGGGAGAAGAAATGAATACTTATAAATGAAAGAGGCAATGAACTTTTGTAAAGTATTCCTTCCATCTGGAAATGAATGTCCCACATTTCATTTTATGTTATCCGGAATTAAATATTCCTTTTTTAAATTAGTAAAAATTTTATATAGAAAATTGATAATACAATATATTAATGAACTAAGATAAACTTTATTATTAAAATACGTGTAAGTCAAAATATTTCATTCAATTTTAGCATTTAGCAGTATCTCTTCCCGTTCAAAATGTAAATCGCTTTAAACCTTTAAATTTATTTTATAATATAAATCCTTTTATAAATATTTATTACACCTTTTCCATTCTTACCCTTTTCTAATTTCCTAGGTAGTTTAAATAAAAATATTTTTAATATTTTGGCCAAATTTATGTATTATTTTTCATATTCTTAATATACGTGAAAAGATTTAAAATGACACTATGTTTCCCAGATGTCTAATTATTTGCATTTTAAGGAAAAAAAGTGATTCCAAATTTGCATTGGAAATACCTAAAGGCAAAAGAGAAGTGCATAAAAGTAAGGAATGATGATGATTTTCGTCATCCCCTCGTGCCTTTTTCAACTTCATTCTCAGATGCATTGCATTTACATGGACCAGAAAATATTGGTACTATCAAGAAGCTTGATTGTGCTCCTGCCAGGGAGCCGAGGCAGCATTATGTAAATGGCAGGAGTACCCTTCCAATAACAAATAGGAATAATTAATTGGTCACAGATGTGGAGAGTGCTACTTCTCCGGTACCATGAATCCATGATAATATTAAGAGTGTAATTTCTGAAATAGAATCATAATGGGCCTATCTAGACAGAAAATTTTGTTGAAATTTTTTTTTAAAAAAAAAATTAAAAAGAGAAAACAAGTCTGACTTGATTAAGTTTCTGAAAAATGAATCCAAATGGATTGAGAAAAAGAAGGTTAGCGAAATTCTCTGTTTCGTCCCTAATCTTTTTATTCAATCCATCTAAGTCCTAAATGTTTTTTTTTAAAAAACTTTTATGGTCCCTATCTGCTTTTACTCAATCCAAGTAGATCTAAAATCTTTATATTGAACTTTTTAAAGTCTCTTATAATTAATTTTGGATCCATGTTGATCCTTTATCTTTTTTCGTTTGTCCAAAAAGATCCATTTATCCTGAAAATCTCTATCTCAGGTAAAGTCAACGGTGAAAAAATAAAATTGATCAAAATCTAGAAGGATATTTTTGTCCATTCACTGTTTTGGGTCATTTTTCTTCCCTGTTTGGTCCCTAATCCTTTTTACTTGGTTCATCCGGATCCTAAATCTCTCTCTCTCTCTCTCTCTTTTTTTAAAAATCTTTTAGGGTTCCTATCCTTTTTTATTTGGTTCAAGTAGATTC
Source organism: Parsonsia alboflavescens (assembly GCA_028571225.1). Lineage (NCBI taxonomy): Eukaryota > Viridiplantae > Streptophyta > Magnoliopsida > Gentianales > Apocynaceae > Parsonsia > Parsonsia alboflavescens. The sequence continues at coordinate 14,473,238 of JAOXNR010000022.1, forward strand.
CAAATCTTTATATTAAACTTTTAGAATCTCCTATAATTAATTTTGAACTCATGTTGGTCTCTTATCTTTTTTTGTTCGACCAGAAAGGTCTTTTTGCCCTGAAAACCTCCGTGCAAGGTAAACTCAATGACGAAAAAATAAAATCGATCAAAATCAAGATGGGTATTTTGGTTCCTTCAATGTTTCGAGTCATTTTTCTAGTTAAAAAGAGTCACTGGTCATTTTCTTCACGGCTCGTTTCTTCATCCCTCAGCCACTGAAAAATAAAGCTCAACCAATGAAAAATGCAAACTGAAAAATGTATTTTTAATATCATCCCCATTATAGACTCTTTTCGAATTGTTATGTAAATGTCGAATATAGTATTTGTGTTCAACTCGTGGCAGTAATCCTCAATTGTTTATAAAGGTTGAGCTACTTGGGTTTGCTTCTTTAGTCTACATTTTTTACTGGTTAAGCTTTGCTTTTTGTGGTTGAGGGATGAAAAGGCAGGTTGTGAAGAAAATGATCAAGGACTCCTTTTAATTGGAGAAATGACTCGAACCATTGATGGGACCAAATACCCTTTTAGATTTTGATCGATTTCATTTTTCCGTCATTGACTTTGCTTGAGACGGAGGTTTTTAGGGCAAAAAGACCTTTTTGATAGAATGAAAAATGATAAAAGACCAACATGGGTCCAAAATTAATTATAAAGGACTCCAAAAGTTCAGTATAAAGATTTGAGACCTACTTGGGCCAAGTAAAAAGGTATAAGAACCTTAAAAATTTTTTAAAAAATGATTTAGGATCCAAATAGACCAAGTAAAAAAAAAAAAAAAGGATTAGGGATGAAATAGGGAAGAGAAATGATCCAAAACAAAGAAGAGACAGAAATATCCATATAAATTTTGATCAATTTTATTTTTTCACAGTTGGCTTTGCTTGAGATGGAAGTTTTCAGGGCAAAAGGATTTTTTTTGGTCGAACAAAAAAAAAGAAATAGAACCTACATATGTCCAAAATTAATTATAAGGAACTTTAAAAGTTCACTATAAATAATTGAGATCTATTTGGACTAAGTAAAAACTATAGAGACCATAAAAGTTACCCAAATGGACCAAGTAAAAAAAAATTAGGGATGAAACAGAAAATTTTCTCAAGTTTTGTGATTATTTTTAAATTTGTTGTATAATATTTTTTATTTCTCCCTTCCTTTTTTTCTCTTTCTTCTTCCTCTCATCCGTGACTTGTCTTCGTCTCCCTTCCGATCGTCACCAGGTCGAAAAGCTCTACCTTTCCTATTCCTTTTTCTTTTCTGCACTCTTCCACTTCCTCCTTCCTTCAATTTCTTCCAATTTTACAGATGATTTCTTTTTGCTTCCCCTGAAGTTCACTTGGCTCACCATCACCATACTTTGATTTGCTAAGATACTGGATGATAAGGGGAATTTAGTCCATGCAGTCCGCTTCCACTCAAGTGAAAAATATCCCTATACTTTCATTCTGAACTTTCGAAAGTTTAAATCAATCATCTTTAAAATATCCCAATGCACCCAATATATCATTTTTAGTCGGGAGTGATAAAACAATAATTTGAAAGTTTAAAGTTTCTAGTCATGAAAGCAACCGATAGACTATCCGTGGACCACCTCCCCAATTCCAAATTGCATCTTAGAATTTGTTTTTAACTCAGGAAAACCAAAATGAATGGGAAGAGCAAGTGAAAGACTGAAGGACTCCTCGAAACACTCCAATTTCCCAGTTCCAGCCAACCTTTTTGTTTGATCCTTTTACAACGTTAAAACCAATCACATAGAGAAACTCACATTTGATTAGCGAAGGATATGAGGATTAAAATAAAGGTAGATTTTTTTAAACATTTATAAATAATTCTATTTATTCAAGAGGAAGAGTAATTTAGTTAAACCGATGGTATTACCTTAATTAATAAGAAAAGAACCTTCACCTACTAAAATAATGAGTTCCAACTTCAGTCTTCAGAATCAAAATGGATTATTTAAAAGAAAATAATAATAGGAAGAATTAAGAATGTGAAAATAAAAATATCCGCTCCTCATTAGTAACACCCCATATGTTACATACATAACCACCACCTCAGAGCCCAAATATTAAACCCAGAAAAAGGAAGATTGTAACACATAAATACATAACAGCAACACGATGAGATGAAAATCTCAAAAACAGTTCTAAAGAAGGACAAAGCATCCCCTCCTCCAAAGGCCTTAAAACCCTCTCCGCACTGACAAACTCCCAGATAAACAAACTGCTGTGACTCTTCTGCTGGACAGTGCCTCAATGAATCCATTGTGTATCCCCCAAATAACATTACAGGCTACATACTCATACACAATACTAGAAAATTTATGGGCACAAATGAAGACCATAGATAATAAAAAGGAGAGCAAACCTATAGCTTTAACAATCAAATCCCAGCTGGAAATCAGGCATTGCATGGATATCCCCCCCTCCCTCTGGCAAGTTATTGGTAGTACATAGGTGGCTGGGTAGTTGCAATACCAGGATATCCAACATCATAGATTGCTTGACTTGCTGCACCAATTCGCTGTCCCTGAGGATGCATCAATGCTTGTGCACCACCCATCTTACTCAATGCAAGCTGCCGTTCATAGGCTACAATATCAGCAGCTGAAAAGCCTGGCATCTGTGCTGCAACTGGTGGGGCCATTGGGGTAGAACTGGTTCCTGGAGGAGTAGGTTTGCTTCCCCATGAGCACTGCAGTACAGGTCACTCGTGTTAGCAGCAAATATATAGCTTGGACAGGTAGCACAAAGGAAAGTAGTGGGATTCCCAATCAAAAATATAGAAAACAGCTACATGAGCTTTGAGAAACCAGATTGTGCAGATGGCAAGTTAATCTCTGTGACAAGTTTCTCAAGGGATTCTCGTTTAACTGGAAATAATGAGATTGCAACAGAAATGTACAATATCAACATTCTCTCAAACAGGATATATGTGCTAATACCAGAGAATTAATGTTTGCCAAAGTCAAAGGGGCAACAATCTTAGATAAATCATAATTTGAATCCATCATAATGAAATTCCAATGGACATAAGCAACCAAGTTCATAAAAGAGACTGTAACAGCAAAGAAAGCGAGGAATGGATAAGACAAATAAAAATTCTAAGTTGGGACTCATCAGAATCCTGGACAAATTATAACCAGAAAAGGTATCACTAAACAAAGAGGCCATCAATTTAGCAGTTGGACAGTTCATTACAACAAAATTTCATCAATATCCATCTGTTTACCTTGATTGGTTTGCCAAAGAGAATGCGTGCATTTCCCAATTGAATAGCTCGGGCTGCTTCAGCATGGCTGCTATATCTTACAAAACCAAAACCTTTGTCCCTCTGAACACGGACATCTTCAATGACTCCAGCTCCAAGAGAATGAAATTGGCGATGAAGATCAACGGATGTCACCTGCAAATATCCAGTGTAGATTTGTAAAACAAGATAATGATATTGAAAGCATAATACAGGAAATTAACAAATGGACAATGCAAGCTATAGAACAACCTTCAGTTAACAAAAGGACCACACGAGCATTTATTTATACATTAAACAACATCACTTTTACTCTGCAAAGCATTTAGAAGCAGTTTACAGGGTAAGTTGTTCTAATCTTATACATTTTCCTTGTGTGTTGTGTTGATTTGTCATTTTCACTTGGGTAATTTGCGACTCGAGTATGGGTTATTCCCTCGAGTGAAGCTTCTGATGAAATATCTCACTTAATACTATATATCACGGCACAAAATAGTTCACTTGAGAGTGCAGTAACAGTACTCACCTCAGGAGCAAGATTGCCAACATAAACAGTAGTATATTGTGGATTATTTTCTGGAGCATCTTCACTGGTTTTCTCCTGACCATCATCTGCACGAGTTACATTGAAACTTTCAAATCGAAAGGACATAAGCTATAAACTGACAGGTATGGGAAATACAAACACGTCAAGGTTAATAGACAGCTCATTTGGAAGTTATGTTTTGGCCTTCCAACATTACAACCATGAGAAGAAAGACGCAAGGTGAAGACAAAAAGCTAACTTTCCAAGCATTCTGTGATTACAACAGTAAAACATCACCATAAAATAAGTTGGTTTCGTGTAAATTACGAAGATTCCTATTGCTCAATAAAAAAAAAAAACTGAAGGGAATCAATTTAGTTCCCAAAAAATAAAAAAAAGGTAAGAAACATATGTAACATCCAAACTATCAAAAAAACTTAAAGACCAACATAGAATAAACCTGATGAGCCATTAGTAAGCTCCACGACACTTTTGGCATCTGAATTCTGCTTGTCATCAGCACCAATTGCACCTTTTGCTGCCCAATTACAGCGAATTTGTCTGCTCCCAAGCCACTTTCCTAATATTTTGAGGAACAAGTCAGACAATGTTAACAAGGCAATTGCCAAAATAGAGGAAATTTTATTTTAAAGTAGAACAAATGAAAATCTTCATAACAAGTTTGATTAAAAAAGATAAAAGTAAAAAAGATCGATAAAGTGTTCCAAGTGTTCATCATCCAAATAAATTTAATTAAAAAATTATACTCCCACTATCCAGAATTGAATGTTACAGCTTAACTTGCACTAATTTTAATAAAATTAGTTGATTTAGTACATTTTAAACTTGACACCATCAATTTATTAACAAAATTTTAACTAATTTAGAAAATAAGACATTCATGGAAATGGTATTAAAAAGTAAAAAAAAAAAATTTCAAAAAATGTTTGGAGGAAAATACTATGAAGACAAAATATGCAAACTGCTCCATATGCATTGATTGCCTCAAAATTTAATCGTTCATTGTTAAGTTCCCATTATCTTTATCATGGTACTTAAAAGGAGAAAACAAAAAGGCTTATTTGTTTAAGTAAAGGGGTCACAAACCACAGGGGTTTTAAGAAATCTTTGCAACCTGAGGAAATCCATTTTAGAACAGTAGCTTCAGAACTAAAACAGACGAAAAGAATGTACTAATTCATCCAATGAACAATAGATACATGAAGTCCTCACCATTCAAATCATTGAGGGCACTCTGAGCCTCCTGCAAATAACAGAAAAAATATCAGGATGGTGATATTCTTGGAAGGAAAAACTAGATTCTTTTCTCCAAGAATATCAAGGGAAGTGTGAAGGGAAGATAAACAAAGCCTCTTATATCAATAGTACGGAGTAAGTTGCCCTTGAATAATTTAGCAAAACCATCTCACCTGCTGACTGCGGAAAGAGACAAATCCAAAGCCCCTTGAGCGACCAGTTTTCTGATCCCACATAACCCGTGCATCCCTGTTAAACATGAGAAAACATTGTTAAACCCCCATATTTTTTTGTAGAAGTGACAAATCAGGCAAATTAGAAGAAAGGGAGGAGGGAGAGGGGGGGGGGGGGGCAATAGAGCAATGAAAACACTCACGAGCAACTCGGATAGACAGAGAAGCAAGCGAACAATGTGGCATCTGTAACCTCAGGGCTAAGATCACCAACAAAAATGTTGAAGTGGTCTACAACAAAGATGAATGAAGATTAAGAAATTGAGATTCAATGTAAAAACTGAAAACAGAGTTGCCTAAAACTGTACTACTTTGAAACAAAATTAAAGAGGAATCAACTTTATTTGCATACTTGATGTGTCCTCCCTCTGAGCACTGGCATATGCCCAGTTAACTTTTATAGGTTGTCCAAACCTGGTAGAAAAGAAAGATATCAGACACAAAAAAAAATGAGGGTAATTTTTAAAGGGTAACTTTTTTGTGGTGCTCTGCATTTATATAAATCAAATCAAGAAGACACTTACAAATGACGACCATTAAGAGTCACAATGGCAAGGGCAGCTGATCTTCGATCAAAGTAATCCACAAAACCATAGGAGGACTGCATAACAAGTGAAGAAACATCACCAACATTTAAGCATTAAGACAAAAATGCCAATCTAAAATCCCTCTGTGTTGAGTCTTTTCCTTCATCATTGCTATTAACAGTTGTTTCAAAAGAACATCAAAAAAGAGAAGAAAAGAAAATAAACACAATGCATGGCTGAATAAATCTACAGTTACAAGGGGGTCAATGGGATCCAATTGACACAGTCCCAAAATGACAATTGTTAAAAGTTGTACCTAGCTCTTCGAAGATCTTTTAAGAGAACAAATTTAGGCCGGATGCTGCTTGATTAAGATAAAATCCCAAAAAGACATGAGGTGGGCATTCAAGAAAACTGAAATGGATTAATCCGAATGAGCTTTACAGTCCCATCATGATATTGATGGGACAGTATTCTCATAGCTGAATCATGGCTTATATTAAGGAGCACTATGTTAAACATCAGTAACTTTTATTATTCTCATAGATAAATTTTAGTAAATTATCAACCATTAAGTATAAAGATTAACAAAACTGCCCTAATGATTTAGATCCAATGCAAACAAAAACCAGCCAATTGAAATTTTAAGGGGTTAGGTTTTGGTTTCAAATTCTCCAAACCAAAATTTTTTGTATGCCTTGAAACACAAGTGAAACGGAACCAAATTGAATCAAGAAAACAATGTCGGCCAAAATGACTGGTGTCCTCAGAATTCTATTGGGGATCACTTTCACATCATTCACGGTTAAAGATTCTTAGTATGGACTCATTATAAAGAAAAAAGCAAAAAAAAAATTTTTTAAAAAGCAAAAATAAGAATCCAAAAACCCTATGAAGGAGAGGAAAACAGATGAAAATGGCAATGAAAGTTTACCCAGCACCATGAATGCAAAATAGAGTGGTGGGAAAAAGAAATGCACCTTCTCTTTACGAATAAGTTTGCATCCTTCAAGGGGGCCCGTATGAGAGAAAACCTCTTGAAGAAGCATATCTGTAACTTGTGGATGGATATTCCCAACATATCTGCATCATTCACACAAATCAAAGTAAAACAGCATGACAGAATATCTACTTTCAGACACTAACAAAAAAAATACCACTAATAATCACACAGATCACACAGGTTTATGCACCATTGCATTTCTAGAGCTAATTTCAGAGGGAAGCTCGGAAAAAACACACAGCAATAAATGTACAAAATATACTTTCCCAGCATATTGCTTCACAAATTCTGTAATTATCACATTAGCACCACAAGAATTCATTATCCTGAATACACAGCTACCCTCCTAGAGAATAACTTATTCTAGAGAAAAGGAGAAAATGTCTACAGAGAAAAATCATAAAGATTCTTTGCAAGGCACTCACACACTGCGGCATGAACTTGAATCAAATCCAGGAGGCAGATTCCCACTCAAAATAGGCTCTATCTGCAGATTAGTGGTAAAATGTAAAGAGAGAGAAAAAAAAAAAAAGATAAAGCAAAAAAATTCCACTGTTAGATTAGAGCCAAAAATAAACAAGAAACCGCATGGAGAAGGTCCTTCAACTATTTTGACAGAAAATGAATTTCCAAAAAGCCATGGAGATGACATAATTTCCATATCACCAAAGTCAATATCATAGACATAGATCAGTGGCGACTAACAAAACCAAAAGGGAAAAGGGAAAAACCACAATTTCCAGTTAAATTGAACAGTTTATGGAAGAAATCTATCTTGTCATTCGCTTTCAGAGGAAACGTGCACACCATCTCTAAGTAAAAACTTTAGCCATTAAATTCAGTTGTCTCTCAACTGAAAAAGTTAATGAAAAATGCACATGTAGATGAAAATGTTAGGAAAATAACAAGTAACCTAATAAGTTTCTGCCATATTTTTTTATCTACTAAAAAAAGAAACTTATGAAAATATATTTTATCATGCAAAAAGTATCTTTACAGTACTTCCTCAATCTGAACAATATTCCATCACTCAGGGATACCTAATTTTATAGATAAAAGCAAAAAAAATCAATTTGTTTGATACTCCCACCATCTCAGAAGTCTTATCAAAATTTTCTACTTTTCTTAGACCAAAATACTAACCAATCTCTTATGAATACTTATTACTTTCATTCCAAATCTACCTTACTTTAATCTATTGATTGGTTAAATATAATTAGTCATTGAAGGCTTTTAGGGGGTATATTAGTCATTTATGCCATCTATACTTAAAACTTCCTGGTTCTGTATCATGTACTTTTGGAACAAAGGGAGCAGCATTGGGCTCGAAAAATCAATTCACCTACCTCCCCAAACAAAAGAGCAAAAAGCAACCGCCAAGTTAAAAGAACTGTTATTCGTCAGCACCATCTCAATAGAAAACTATGAGAAAGTAAATCCCCATTTTCTGAAAAAAGCCAGTTAAAAAATTTTTTTTGACCGATTCGAGAGAGAATGAAAAACCTTAATTTTTGAAAACCCTACATTAGATAATGAAGGAATAAAGAACATATACAAATAGCGCACACTAAAACACCAGGATAAATTCATTATGTAACCCCCCCCCCCCCCCAAAAAAAAATTAAAATAAAAAAAGTTCAAACAAAACAAACCAAAAATTAACCAAAGAAAGAATAAAGAAAAAGGAGTAGAACCTGAGGAGCAGCCAAGAGACCGGGATGATAAAGAGACTGCTGCATCAGTGCTTGTTGCTGCTTCAGTCTCTGCTGCTGCATCTTTTTTGTATTTTTTTTCTTGAATGTAATCTAAAAACAAAAAAAGGTAAAAATTTTGGGAATATATATGGAGAAGGTATGAAGATTACTGCTTTTAATAATTAAGGAAGTGAAATAGAGAAATTAATTTGAGAAGAAAAGAAGACGAAAAAAATAACAAAAGAAAAAGAAAAAAAAAAAGAAAAAGAAAAGAGAAAACCCTCGTCGTCGAAGGCAGAGAGAACCGAGAAAGAGATGATGATGCAGTGATATGTGTGAAAAGTGCTCCATCCACTCCGCTCAGAACTTTATAAGGACGGAAAATAATCGAGTGTCTCGGGTCGCCGTGCTTCATTCGTGCACTCGGCTGCTTCCACTGTTCGATGAGTTATAGGTGGGCCATGGTAACATGATGATAGACTTTTGGGCTTTCGACTTCGATTTTTTTTTTTTTTAACGTGTTTAAAGTTTGAAAAATATTATTCCCAATGTCATTATTTATAAAGCATGTGTAATAATTGTCAATATTAAGATAAAGAGTTTTTTTTCAACTAAAATGACCCATGGAGAAGAATTTTAATGAAGAAAGAGAAAAAAAAATGTTTTATAAAGAAAATAGACAATATTAGAAAGAATGAATAAAATATTCATTAAACTATTAACAATGACTTATAAATAGAAATAAAAAAAATGAGTTTAAATGATTTATGAATAAAGACGAGAAGAATATTATTCTTGTTTATAATTTTTTTTAATATATAAATCACTAAATTTTTAAACATTGTCCATAAATACTTGGCTTTTATTTTCTCTACTTCTTTCTAATTGTTTGTCAAAAAAAAAAATATTATTGCAAAATAAGTATTCCTTTAAACTTTCAAGAAAATACTCCTTCATCCAAAATTTGATGTCTCTATTTCTATTTTAAGACTTTCGGAATTGAATATAATGTAATCTCATATAATATTCTCAGCTCTATTTATACTCTTCTTTACTCTTAAATACAATTTAGAGTTCAATAATCAAACAAACCGAAAGAGAGAAAAGTTACAAATATATATACCCTAAACTTCAAAGTGGTCATGAATCTTTACAAATATATGTCACAAAGTTCTTTCTTACTAAATTTTCGGTTTGTCTGTTCTCACATGATGATAATGTCAAAGTTGGGAAATTTATTACCCTTGGCTTCAAGTACCATCTACATTGGTTGGTTTTCTCATTTATATCTTAGGGCTAGTGAGTACGGGTAGTCATTTGTTTTCCACTAATCTTTATCTTGGCATTTAAGTGATTGTTGGGGTTAAAGGTTGAATCTTTACTATGCACAGGCTTGGTTCGCATTTACTTCCTTTATTAGTGGCACTATTGGGACTATTTGGCTGTGGTCAAATCTCTTTTGTGAGAGGCAATATCTTCTAGTGTTGAAGATATGATGACTTGTGGGTGTTATCCCTATTCTTCATTATTATATAAAGGAAGATAGTATATAGAGTTGTTTTGATCCATTTTGACGTGTGCGCTCGGGATGTGAAGTGTTGGTGGTGGCAAGTTCTAATGCTCTAACAATTCTTTTTTGTGTTTAAATTTTAAATTTTAAATAGCTTGTCAAAACCCAAAAGTAGGCCAATTCTATTTTAAAGTCAATGGAGACCTATTACCGCTGAGAAGTCCGTGGATTTTATCAACTTGATGAATTAATCTTAAGATATAAGACTTTCTTATTATAATGTGTTGTTCAAAAGGATTCCCCATCCTTGCATCAAATATTTGGCTTTTTCTTGGCTGCCTTAAAGTTTATATGCGATGGATAGACTCCTATAACCATATGACACATTTAATTGAAATAATTTCTTTCCAAAGGGAAATAGTGAATTCCGCACAACAAATAAGTGTTTTTCACTAGGTACAAATAGAAATTTATATTTCTATTTATTTGTTAAAAAATTGATCACAGATCAATTCACTTTTTATTTATTTGGAAATATTGATTACACCCCTAATCTAATTCTAAGCTTCATGTTACTTGTCCCAAGCGACATGTCAGGTCCAGGGCATCCCAATCAAATTGGAATGGCAATTTTTCATTTCGAATCTATAAAACCAGAATTTCGATCAAATCACACATCACAGTATACCAAGCCTTCTAATTCATTAAGGAATTTATCTAAAAGACTAGAAACATAATCAGGAAGACGTTTTAAATACCACACACGAATTACTGGGCATGCAAGTTTGATGTTGCCCATTTGATACCTTTGTATTCGAGAATCAACAAATTCGACTCTACAATGTTCAAAAGAATTTAGAAGCATAAATCCTCATTTGCAATGAAGTGAATCAATCAAATCATAGTATGAAGAGGTTCAATTAATTGTCAATATAATAGAATGGCATGATTAGATTTGAGGAATCTTTCTGCTTTTCCTATTCCTAATTGCAGATAACTTGTTGATTCATCATTCATATTCATGAATTATTCATAAAATCAAAATCGTGACATTAAAAAAAAATTTTCTAGTATTGAAATATCTATTTCTTGCGTCTAATATAATAAAGTGTAAATAATATAAAGTAACAAAGTATAGGGTTTTCGGGGAGTTGTTGTCATTTTTATGGGCATGTATACTTTGAAATATAATGAAATTAGTTGCAAAGCAAGTAGCTCCAAGGTGAATAACCCCTTGCCGACCAAGTCTTTTTTATTAACCAATTCAAAGTTGTATTATGGTTATAATCAAACACAATCACCATAAAAGAAAAAAGAGTGTAAGTTTGCAACGTATGCATATCTCCAAAATTTTTAATTAACAACTTAACCTAATAAGCCACTCAAGTTGACCAAGCAGTAAAAGGATATTTCTTTATCAACTTCAAACATATATACCCTTATAACTTGTTCCATTATTTGTTATGAAATGAATTACATTTCTTGGACAAACCCATTCTACAATTTCAACAAATAAATTAAACAATTTTTTAGCCTTTGTGCAAATATCAGAAGCAACAACAGATTTAACAAATAACAATCTCTCTTTAGGATAATAAAACAAAAGGTTAATCTATAACCTCTTACTTGTTTCTATCCATCCATCTCCCATAATAGTGCATCCAATATCAATCCAAAAACTTTTATAAGCATCAATGATTAACTCTACATGTTTTTTAGCATCTTTCAACATGGTAACATGAAAAACCATGATATGTAGGTTGCGTATACTCATGATCTACGCTAAGGATTCTATCAATAGCCAATTTAAAGTAAGGAGAATTGCAAGCATTAAAAGGGATAAAAACATTAGAAAATCATAATGCAAGATTCATATCAATATCATGTCATTTTTCATTACTTTGCATTCAAGCATTAATGGTAGGTTAGAAGCATCACTTACACTTTTTTGAAAATAAAAGTCAATCCTAGAATCAAATGAAGTTTCCTCTTTCCTTTGAAATCTAAATTTCAACATTTCCATTTGAGGAACTTGATCCTCATTAAATAAATAACCCTTTCATATTTTCCACCTTTTGTGAGTTACTTTTCAAATAAATTTTTTATGTTAAGCCGCACTTCTAATAGTACCTGATGTGATCTTGAGATAAAGTTTCTCATTATCTTGGCCGAACTCTTGATCCATCAATTGAAGACTCAAATTCCCAAAACTCATCAAGTTGTTCAAGCTTACAATTAGATTGACCTCTTGTTAATGCTAACAATCAAACAACCTAATTGATTCAGTAGACTAATCAATACCTAAGCCAAAGTAAATGAAAAGCCCCTTTGTAGTTTCTTAAGAACACTAGAAAAGTCCATAAGAAAACTCAATCAAAGATCAAGTTTGATCTAAAAAAGAAAAGTCACTCATTGTAAATGTTGTTTGTAAAAAAGTGTTACATGATAGTTATGAGGATTACAAAGATAAACAACTATATGTAGTTCTCAAGCCCTAAATTAACATAATAATTTGCGGGTTGGGTAATTAGAAATAAGTACATACCCTTAATGCATAATCAAAATAACAAGAAATCAAGAAAACCAATAAAAATAAAAAATTGGAGCTGATGAATAGGGGCTGACCGATGCCAATTAGCCACAGAAGATTGGCTTCTGCAAGCTGCTTGGACCAGTTGAGAATCAGGGGGATGACTAGCACCACTAAATGGCACCGGTTGCTCCCAAAATTGCTTCAAACATCTTGATTTCTTCACCTTCTTTGATCCATTCTTCTTGGATTGAAATTACATATTTTTAGATGCATTGAGATGTTTTTAAAAGTCATTTTCATTAAAAGCCATTTTCATCCCATCTTTGAGCTTGCACTTGAAGTATTGATCTTTGTGCAAGAACATCCAATATTTGTCAAGATCATCTTCAAACATTACTTAATCTAGCTTGGCATGAACATCAAGTAGTTCTTTGTTTTGCTTCAATGCCAACATTGCGATCTTCCTTTTCAAAGAGTTATGCTTATACTGGAAATATAAGTCTTTATAGGAAGGAATCAACTTCTTCATCTTATAACTCTTCAATCCATTCATTGAATCTCCCCTTAAAGCTCCCTCTTCTTTAGAATAGAACTTGAATCTTCTCATCTCCTTATACAGTAGCTTCCCTGAGTTCTCCAATGTCTTGATAGCTCCTTGATATCCATCATTCCCCCATACCTCAAAAGGATTCGATCTCAAATCTTTAAGTTCTATATAGAAAAGAGAATGATCACTAATATTAATTGAAGAATTTAAAGAATACTTAATATCTCCAAGTTAACCTTCTTGGAAGTTAGAAGTTGACAATGTCTTACCATGTCCTTCTTTGAAGGTGGTGGTCTCTCTTTTATTTATATGTATCCATCTTCACTACAAGAAACTCATTAGAAGAAAGAATATAGACAAGGAATACAAACTCATTAAAGTAACAAAAAAAACAAAAGTCTATCATTCAAAGCATAAGACATTAAAGCATTAAATCCCATTGGTCTATGACTCCATAAACCATGATATATAGGTTCTCTCAATCTAGGATCCAACGACACTAAGCTCAAGAAACAATCCCATAAAATAGCATATACATGACCTCCATAAAAAGCATCAAACATATGTATAAAAGGAATAAGAATATGCTTTTCACATATGCTGAAACTCATCAAATTATCAAAATGGACATCATTATGCTCTTTTAAAAACAGGAGATTTTTGACGAACCTCAATAAATCTCTATTGGTGGCACAAAACCTTATCATCATATAATTCTACCAATTAAAGTTCAAACACATTACATTCATGATAACATTATTAAAGAACAATCATGATATTGATATGCCTTATCACAAGAATTCAACAATTATGCTCCCACAATCATAGATTTCTTTTTCATGTGTAGTCCTACAACATGCTTTTTGGAATAGATATCTAAGGACTTAGGAGTACCATAGTACTCCCAAAGGCAATTCCATGGCTCTCAAGATTCAAAAAATCAAAGAATTCATCTTGCTTAGAATACTCAAGTATGTGTAAAGTACCTCCTCTAGGCATATATCATGACATTCACAAGCTTCTTCAGAAATTTCCAACAAGCAATGCTTCTCAATAAGCTTGGACTATCTTCTCACATTCACAATGAAATACTTCTCAAACAAGATAATCAATGACCTAGAATCAACAATGAATAAGCACATAATACCACATAAATAGAAGTTTGAATCAAGGATGGTAACATCAAATATCCACAAACAAACTTTAAAATTCCATTCATGTATCTCCCAAGGTCATGCTTGAACAAGAAATTCAAATTTCCCAATTCAAAAGAATGTGACTCCAAGTAATTTTCAAGATATCAATTATCAACAACTTACACATAGAATTTATAGGCATGAGTATAGCATTTGACCAAGCAAAGAATAAACATGCTTATAAACTCCGTCATGTATGACTTGTCTTGAAACCTCAATCATATAGTCACAAGCATATTATTTCACAAAACTCAAAGAAGTATAAGACATGCTTTCACTAGATAAGAAATCATCATGTTCAAGAAATTTCACAATAGAACCTTGTTTATGAACATTTTAAACATCTTTAAACTCACACTTAGCTATAGATAGCAATCTTTTATGTTCAAATTTCAATAATCTATATCCAAGTGTAGAGACAAGAGTGTATCACTTTAACATAGCATTCATCTCCCTTTTGTCATTCTCCTCCTTCACCTTATCTACTCCATTAGAAACCTGAAAATTAGGAACAAGACAACTAGATAATGAATGGCCAATGTTAGAAATGGGGATAAAATAATCTTTGCTCCTTTTGAGAACCAAGGCACTCTCATTCAATCTTTCGTTTTCATTAAAGCTCTCCTTTTGTTCACTCAAATCTTGCCTCTCAAGGACACCGATCTCTTTTCTCTCTATGGCACTCATTTTTCAACTCTTTCTCTTCTTCTTTTCTCTCAAGCTCTCTTATTTTTCACTTCATGTTCTTTCTCAATCTCTCTTTCTTATATTTCAAGATCTTTTCTCTTTCAAGCTCTTCTTTTTCTTTTCTCTCATTTTCTCTCTTTACATGGAATTCTCTCATCCTCTCAAGAATGGTGTCTTCCTTTGATCATCCCCTTCATGAAGTGTTTCAATATGAACAAGTTGCTTCACTTCATTAAAAGTCTCTTCAATTGGCAATTTGTCACTTAGCTTGGATTTCAACTTTTGCTAATTGGGAATGGATTTCTCTTCTTTGAACAAGCACCTTGCACCTTAGATACTTAAGAAGTGCCATAAGTTGAGTTTTCACAAGACTTCCCAAGTGTTGACTTCCTTTTGTTCAACTGTCTTTGTACTTGAATAGCCACGTGAACCATATCTTCAAGATAGTCATAGTAGTATGGCTCAACTAATTCCCAAATATCTTCATTCAAGTAATTGAGAAATCTATTCATTCTATCTTCTTCATACTCCACTATATTAGCTCTCTTCAATGTATTCTCCAACTCTTCATGATACTCTATCACACTTTTAGAACCTTGAGTAACAACCATGTAATAGAGCTTTGGTGCATATCTTTCTCTCATATACCTTCTCAATCTTTCCCATGTAGTAATATATACTCCATATCTTCTTTGATATTTCAAATCTTCTTCCCGCCAAACTAAGGCTTTGCTCTCAAAGCTATCAACAACTAACTTCATCTTTTGTTCTTCCAAATAATCATCCTTGTCAAACACAATTTCTACACCTCTTTCCCAAACAAGGTAAACTTCCAGATCAAATGTACCATAGAAATATGGAATGGTCATATGATGGCTCCCAAGATGTCTACAATGGCCTCCTTTGCTCTTATATCTTCTTGGCCTCCCTTCATTGTCATAGTAGTAACCATCATCATACTCCATTTGTTCATATCTCCTAGATGCATTGGTTGGCTCTTTCTTCGAACCCCTTCATATGGTACATATGAGATGTCTCCCTTCTTTCTCCAGAATAAGATGATTGAGATGATAATTTTTCCATAATGTACCTACAAAATGAACACACAAAAACATTGGAATATATATAATATCCTTATTTGCTCTCTTGTATCACACTTAGAATAGGATTTTACTCGCTCAAATGAACTCACCCCCTTCGCCTTTTACCTCTCCAACTCTTCTTGAGGTTCTTAATCAACTCAAATTGAGCAATGTAACTACTTAAGCAAAAGAATGTCAAGTATCCACACAACTCAATCAAGTAGTCAATTAAAATCAACAAATAAGAACCAAAAAGTAAAGAATTTCAAAGAGTGAGGTCAATCAACAAAAGATAAATGATCAAACACTTGGAATTTAAAGAGAATAGAGAATTGACATTTTATCAAACACCTTGAGGACAAAGATTTGTGATCGAAATTTCAGCAAATTTCAATGATTTAAAGTGCCCCAATAACAAGTTTTGAGTAGGCAAATAGGCAATTCAACACAATTAGTCACAATGCAATCTCTACCCATCATTTTCAACTATAATTCAATTTACAATAGCAAGATCAAGCACAATTTCGAAATAGGTATCTCTGTTTTTTTCTTTTTTTGAGATTTTCAAATTTTTGATATTGGAGATCTTTGATCTTTGATCTTTTTTCTTTTTCTTTTCTTTTTTTTTTTGTATTTTTCTTTTTGTAGAGATGAAGAAGAAGTAGAATCACTAAACAAATTGAATTGAATCACAAAGATCACAAGTAGAAGATCTATTATTAATGTAAATTAACAAACACAAAATTGCATAAAATCATAAGATTTCAAAGAAGAAAACATGATCTCAACACTTAAACCAAAAAAGCTACTAAGATAAGCAAACCTCTTGATGAAAATCCAAGCAGTGATATCAAAATATGATGTGATCTTGAGTTGAAGTTTCTCATTTTCTTGGTCCAACTCTTGATCCATCAAATTGAGGGCTCAAATTCCCAAGACTCATCAAGTTGTGCAAGCTTACAATTAGACTGATCTCTTGTTAATTCTAACAATCAAACAACCAAATTGATTTGGTAGACTAATCAACGCATAAGTCAAAGTAGATGAAATGCCCTTTTGTAGTTCCTTAAGAACCCTAGAAAAGTTCATGAGAAAACTCAATCAAAGTCCAAGTTTGATCTAAGAAAGAAAAGTCACTTTAAAAAGTGTTATATGAAAGTTATGAGGATTACAAAGATAACAAACTATATATAGTCAACAAGCCCTAAATTAACCAAATAATTCATGGGTAGGCTCATTAGACATAAATACCCTTAATACATAATCAAAATAACAAGAAATAAAGAAAACAGACAAAAATAAAAAAAATTGGAGCAGATGAACAAGGGTTGACCGGTGCCGGTGAACCCTAAAAGATTGGCTTCTCCAAGCTGCTTGGAGTAGTTGAGAATCAGGGGATAACTGGTGCCATTGACCGGCACCAGTTGATGAGCTAGTTGCTCCTAAAATTGCTTCAAACATTTTGATTTCTTCACCTTCTTTGATCCATTCTTCTTGGATTGAAATGATATTTTTTGGATGCATCAAGATGTGTTTAAATGCCATTTTCATCCCATCTTTGAGCATACACTTGAAGTATTCATCTTTGTACACGAACATCCAATCATTGTGAAGATCATCTTCAAACATTACTTCCTCTATCTTGGCATGAACATCAAGTAGTTCTTCTTTGCTTTGCTTCAATGCCAACTTCTTCATCTTATAAGTCTCCAATCCATTCATTGAATCTCCCCTTGAAACTCCCTCTTCTTTAGAATGGAACTGGAATCTTTTCATCTCCTAATATGGTCGCTTCCATGAGTTCTCCAATGTCTCGATAGCTCCTTGATATCCATCAATACCTTTTTACATGAATCATCATTTTCTTTAACTCCAATGAGGTGTTGTTTCATTCTATTTATACCTCCACTGCAATTTCCTTTTTGCAATAAAAACGTGCAAGAACTATTTTACCTCTGACACTTTTTTTTTCCATTACTACAATATTTCCATGCTAGGTCCTTCTTTGATCACAATGAGCATTCCAAAAGGATTGTGCTTACAAAAGTTAAAGATCTTTTTATAATAGTGTTGACTCTAAATTTGTTTCTTCTTTCATTGTCTTCTAGATACAAAATAAAATTCACAAAAACAACTATTGAAGTTTTCTTTTACGAAAATATCAAAATCCTAGGTAATAATAGTTCATACAAACATAATTGCTCATGTCAAGAACAACAACCTAAAAATAGAATAAAAAAAATTTTACCATCCATTTCTAAATTTGCAAATTCCCAAGGGTCATTGTCCTAGAACTACAATAGAAGAATACTAAACAATTCAAGAATATCATTACTTATAAACAACACATACTTTTGAGTACCAAAATGTTTGATACGATAAATATTTAATATGGATAATTTAATATACTGCTCTAAATCTTAGACACAAACAATTCTATAACTTAAGAATGAGATCAATATATAAGAATTTAGACTTACAGTTGGGCTAAGGAGCGCTCCCGTGACGTCAATAACGGAAGGAGGAAGCCATCAAACTCACTAAAGCAAAACGGCGTCGTTTTGAGGTAAAATGAGGCTCTTAAAAAACGACGTCGTTTTTTATTTCTACCCGAAAATTTTGCAGAGCTCTACAAATGTCTCTCTGAAATCGCGATTGGAGTTTCATTCCTCAAAACCATCGCAGAATTGTTGAGCTCCCCTCCCACGTCTCGGTGTAGCCCAGAAGTTGCAGGCAACATACGCGGCTTCTCAGCAACTCAAAGTTGAAGTTGAGGACTACGGTTTGTAGTGTGGGTTGTCGAAAGCCTTAAATTAAGCTGCTCTGGCAATCGAGATTTCACATCGCTTTGCCGGAGAAGAATATCGAAGTGACGGGCAGCCTTGAGATCCCCTTACCCGGCAGTGTTTTGCAGGTAAGTTAATCTGTTTTTTTTTTTTCTTTTTTTTCTGAGGTATGCAAATCGTGTTTCCTCTGTTTATCTTTGCTTGGACACCATTATATTGAACATTCTGTATATCTTTGCTGTCTTTTTCCCCATCTTTCTCTCTAAATATCATATGAATTCGTGTCATATATTTATAATTCTTACTTTTAATTTTTCAACCCTGTAGAAATTACAGTATTTT
>JAOXNR010000022.1:14492552-14506889 GCA_028571225.1 Parsonsia alboflavescens
TCTTTCTGCCATTGGAGTAAGGTTGAGCAGTGGTCGATGCAAACATAAGACAACATATTTGCCACAGTCATCTGCCATGAATCGGAACCAACTTGCTGGATTAAAAAACCATGTGAGCATTTTAAAGTAGTACCGATGTTCAGGAGCAAGATTTCGAGCATTATCACATGCCCAGATATATGACTGTAAATGTGTGACCTGGAAACTGAAAGCTATTGAATGAACTTGCAGTAAATACCAGAAATAACATAAAGCAATCTTTGGGAAATTCCAAGGATTCCTTATGCGAAATATGGTGAGATAAGGTCTTTCAGGGTCATTGAAAAGGCCTTGAAAATGTCCAGAGCCATGGTGTTGTAAGAGTAACCTGATAAAGATTTTATACTTAATACTGCCACGTTGTGCCAAGGTCAGGTCAAGAATTGTGTCTCGAACCTCAGGAGGAAGTACAGAGAGATCCATAGGAGCTAGACAGGGGATTGGTTGAATAGTGCGGATTCTTTTTCTGGGTCGACTGAGAAAGTCTGCAAGAACATTATCCTTGCCTTTGATATGGGATACTGTGAAGGAGTATCGAGAAAACCATTGTTGCCATCTGAGAAGTTGGCCATGTGGATGAAATTGTAGAACTCGTGGAAGCCATCCTGGAATTAGGACCAAAAGATTTTAGAAAACCAATTTTTCACACCTGGAGTTTGCAAAAACGCCTACCTCGGCTTGGGGCAAACAAAGATGGTTCTCTTAAAAATGGTTTACAAAATCATTTGAAAACTAATATCCTCAAGTTCAGTGTTCTAGACAGAGACCTCTGAGTTTTCTGATGAACTATTAGTGAAGGATCCAATGAAGGCAATCACCCAGTTCAGAGCATACTAATCACAGAGATACGTAGGTCTATACTAATCAGAACAAGAAGCTATTACATAAAAAAAACACCGTTTTTCATGGCTCTGATACCAACTTAGTCACTTCCCAGTAAAACACTTAAAATCCAATGAACATACGTGAAGTTTTTAGGCTGCTAGAGAAACCAGTAGCTTCTAGCGATTCAAGACGACATAGATCCCAAAGATCTTTCTCGTCAAGTTCCTACCTTCGATATACGTTCAAGTTTGAAATGAAAAGAATAAGTATGAACAAATGGAAACAAAAGAGAACGGGGAACTCTTATGGAAATTAATATGTAATGCTTTTATTAGCTCCTGTCCCTGAAGGTTACAAATGAACTCCTTATATAGAATTGGAGATCGGATTTCAAATGCGGACTAGAGAAAGGAAATAATAAACAGTACAACTAGTACAAATCAATGGCCGACAAGCATGGCCGACAAAAGCAAATGGTAACCCATATTCTTAGACAAATGTGCAGAAAGAATGGTGTGGACCCAGACACGGTTTCTCTAGCAGCCTACAAACTTCACGTATGTTCATTGGATTTTAAGTGTTTTACTGGGAAGTGACTAAGTTGGTATCAGAGCCAAGCTTAAGTCTCTGCGGTGCCACACGTCGCGGGTTCGAATCCCACCGAGGCACCCGGTCGGTAATGCCGCGCAAGTGGAGCGTGGTGGAGACCGTATTACTTAAGTAGAAGTATCCTGACCACTACCATCAGCTATAGCTTTTGGTGCAGCAGTTCCATGGTTCCAGTCAGCGAGGGAAAGCGGCATCGCGGCTTGGCTACCATTGCCTTCCCCCCCAAACGATGTCGCAACACTGGACATTTCAATTGTCTAACCATTTGTGTTCCGTGAGACGTACTTCGTAGTGTAAAGTGCTATGAAGCTCAAATTATTAAATTTTTAACGATCAACTGTTAAGTTAATTTTATCATTTTTTTTAAAAAAATAAATTCTTTTATAAAAAAACATTTTTTGTAAATATATTTTATAAACTAAATTTTAAAAGGATAAATTGAGTTTTAGGAATACTTGATCAAATTTTATTTCTTTTTTTTTTAAAAGGTAGTTGACTGTTAAAGATTTAACATGAATACTTCATAATTTGAACTCCATAGCATATTTGTGTATAAATATACAAAATGTTATAGAGTACACGGTTAAGTTTTTAACTGTTAAAGTTAACGGTTAACTATTTTTTTTTGTTTAAAAAAAAAATAAATTTGATTGAGTACTGCTAAGATTTAGTTTATCATTTTAAAGTATAATATATAAAATATATTTACAAAAAAATTTTTTTAAAAAAGATTTTATTTTTTTAAAAATAAAGTTAGAAGTTGACAATTAACTTGGATCTTTAGAGATTTAATCATGCGCACACACATTCTCTCTCTCTCTCTATATATATATATATATATATATATATATACCTTGGAACTTGCATCAGTGTTTTTTTTTTCTTTTAAAATTTTCTTTTCAATAACATGCCCAAAGTTAATATTAGTATTCATTATTTTTTTCCTTGCTAATTAAGTTCCGTAACAACTTTTGGATGTTCAACTTAATACATCTCACTATTTTTCGATATATTTCTAATAAAAATAGCATGTGTTAGTCCATTTTTTACGTAAATTATGTCTAAACTCTGAATTGGTATCTACTATTTTTTTTTTCTTCTACCAAATAAGTATTCAAATAACTTACTATTGAAAAGTTGTTTGGTACCTAATCAGCAATAAAGAAATGAAAAAAAAAAGGGACTAATCCTATTCTCCCTACAAAAAACTTAATTATATGACTAGTATATGCTATCTTAGCTTGATATACATCGAAATAACATTAACAAGTATTAACTTGAAAGTTTAAGTGTTGTTTGGAGACAGGAAAAAAAAAAGGGATTAATATTAACTTTGAGTATAAATTGACGATGCGTCAAAATTTTTTTTTTTCAAGTGGCATTCATGTTCACTTGCAAAAAATTCAAGCTCATATAAAAGGGAGTCATTTGTAGAGTACTTTTCTACGTGGGGAAACTTGTTGAAAATGATTGACACTGTTGTGCCAGCAGGTGAGATCTGTTACACGTAACATTCACAAGGAGAGACACTGCACGAAACCTCGAAACAATCTAATACATCTATGACTCTGAGGAATCTTGCCGTTCCTTAAAAGTCCAAATGTCCTTGTTAAAGACGGCAAATTACGAGGGATGGTCATGGCCATGGACACGAGAATACTACTAGTGATAGTACTACTATTCTACTTGAGATAATTGTAGGTAGGGTCGTTGAATAAGTTGTGCCAGCTGCTTCACTGGACATTGAGAGGTGCCGTCTCAACATTGCCGCAGATCCAACGTAGTTTAACAGAAATTAAGATAATTTTTTTTCTTAAAATATCCTATAATAATCCTTTTAAAAGTCTAAATATCATTTCATGAATATATAGAAAAAATGCATGAAAAGATGAACTAAAAATGACTTTCATACTTGACACATGAGAAAAAGGCGTGGAACATTAAGGTGTATTAGCCCAATATTTGCTGTATGTACAATGCATGGCAGGGAAGAAAGAAGACGAGGAAAAAAGGTATGGAGGAATAGGCTCATAGTAGCCAACAGGAATGATTAATCCATCCAAGCATGCTACCCTTTACTTGCTATCAAATGAAACACACAGAATAATGGCCACTTGGAAAATTGACCCAGAAAAGACAGAATTATACAATATTGTTTCAAAAATCATAATCTATGTCTGAGGCATTCTGAGAGGTAGAGCGTCTGATCAAGTTTCCTTGTTCATCGTATAGATCAAGGTTCTCACAGGGTGCAGGAAAGACTGTCCCTATAACACGACCTTCAACGAAAGCACACTGGAAAATGTGCTTCTTCTTGTAAGTTATCCCAACTGACATATCATGGAAAGTCACATTCCTCACTGGAATTTCTTCGCTGCCATGTATACGAACAGGGACCCGAACTTCCTCACCATGTATTGAAAGGTAGTTTATGTCCTCTATGATGGGAACAGCCTTTGGATCAAACCTGTCATCAGGATGTTCATTGTAATCTGTCTTAACGACAATTCCCACTCTGAGATTATCAAATGTTAGATTCTGGTATGTAATGTGTCGGACATATCCTCCTCTTCCAGGGGCAGTCTTGATCCTAATAGCACGCCTAGAGCTCCAAATGTGGACGTTTTCCACAGTGACATTGGACACTCCACCGGACATCTCACTGCCTATTGAGATGCCAGCACTGTCATAGTTTTTCAAGGGTAGAAATCAGTAAATATTTCAGGGTGTCACAGTCAAATTGTCTGAGACTGATGAAAGGCTAGGCATGACTTGAACAGTTATACATTGAACAGGAAATAGTAATTAAATTATTGAACACAATGGAAACAAGATCAATATGCACCTAAATGAATGTACACTGATGAATAATCTAGCATGTTGATCACATTACGAAAAATGGACTCAGTGTGCTATGGAAATGATTTAATAACCCAAGAGAAAAGGCAAGCCAGGCAAGAATGGTCAAAAGAGATCAGTAATTTAGAGGAGCTTCATCCACCTCACCTGACCATGGAGCGAACTACCAGGTTTCGTATGAGTATGTTCCTTGAAGGTCGTGCATACTTTATTCCATACTGATCCCAACCACTCTTTATTGCAATTGCATCATCTCCGACACTTATGTAGCAGTCCTCAATTATCATATCTTCACACGAATCTGTTTGGCACCTATCAACTTATTAGCAGCTTATATTCGTTCAAAAGTGAAATACAATTAGAACAGTGTACAAAACTCCACAGGTCCATTATAGTAATAATTAGTCTTGTTGCAAAAGAAGTTGTCCACTGACAACTGATATGACTTTCATGGCTAATGAATTCCACACCCTCAGAATTCAGAATCTTAGATTATTATCCTTTCTTCTTGTTAAACAAAGAGTTTCGGAAGTTCGTCTTGTATATTCACAAAGACTTACACCCAAATATACACAACTTTAAGATGCCAAAAACTATAACCTACCTAAATTAATGATAACTATGATCTGTGGAATCAATCATACAAGTCTTTATAATATCCTTAACTCTTCTTCACAACATGACAGTGGATTGATCAATAGACTTACCGGGATCTATGCCATCAGTATTAGGAGCTTCAAGGATGGGTGCCAAGATAGTCAAATTTCTGATTGTTACATTCTTGCAATCATATGGATGGAGTGTCCAAAAAGGAGAATCACGTAGTGTTATGTTCATGATCAGAATGTCACTAGACCACATAATCTGCACCAGTGGCCCTCTTGTATGGTTGAGAAGCTTCTGACGATACTTCTTCCACCAAGTTTGACCCTGTCCATTAATGGTACCATTATGCCCTGTGGTCCGAACAGCATATCAGTTGCACTATAAGATTATTCAAAGTAGAGTATCACACATGCATTACGTTGATGGGCTTCCATATGGCAAATGAACTAGATGTCACACATAATATACATTTAAGCATGCAGATTGTTGGCACTTAAAACAGATGAATTTTAAACTGCCCCTGTGCATCTTAACAATACTTAAGCATCTTGAACAGCTAACAGGTGCAATAAAAATATGACTGCGGATTTGGACCGTTTACAACTAGCCATACAGATATCCAGGATGATAGAAATGCTTGGTGAAACCTTGTGTGAGGTATTTTTGTTCAAATACCAATGCAATGGATTTCAAAGCCAATAAAGGGAATGCATTACTAGGCCATACATTTTGACCAATACTCACAAAGATGTGGGATCTGCACATGTTAAGTCCGCATTGGGAGGTGATGAAAGAGCAAATTCATTGTAAGACAGTTATCCTGTACAGACTTGAATATAATGAAATGAATGCCACAAAACATCATCCATGACCTCAAGCAAATTTCAAGAGCACAATTGCAGATGTAGGTAACTCCTAGTTCAGCTTTCTAGCCTTGAAGCAAGGATCAATCATTTGAAAAGTATCAGCCAAACTTATTTTATTTTATGTTCAGAGCAATTAATAGAGAGTGTCTAAAGCCCAACCGCCCAATCCGTATGAACACTAAGAAACTAACCTGTAATCACCACATCTCTAAGATTTTGACCATGAATTAAACTTCCGTATCTTGGTCCAGGATGCTCCCTTCCATATCCATATGAAGGCAGTGGAGGCATGAGAGGCCAGTATTTCTCATCCTGTTTATCAGAAAATTAGGGGAAGAATCCGCAATACAACAGATTTAAATTTGCAAGAAACAAATTTTGGCTTTGGTGAAACAATCAAATCCTTGATCAATTGTGCACTTCATTATATCAAATAAACTACTGTTTTTTTGAACATACAATATGAATTATTCATTTGAGGACTGCATTAAATAGAATCATAAGTTCTTTTTAACCATAGTATCCTAAGAGATCATTATTGGATGCATGGACTGTCTAATTCATGTACTAATTATGCTGAATCACATTGTGATACAGATACATTAAATATATGAAATATTTTGTGTACAAAAAGACCTAGAATACACAACTAAACAAGAAGAAGGAAAGAATGCCCACAGACGTCACCTTATACTCCTTGAATACGGCAACAAAACTGCAATGGTCTCCCACGCAACCACACATTACATGAAGGGGGAGGGGGTTAATAGCAGAAGACAGCTTAAATGGAGCTTGAAATTTATCAGATGGAGGAACAGAAACCAAAACATACTTAGTACTTCAGAAAACAGTTTTGTTACATAAAATAACTTTGTTCGTATAAGTTTCTGAAAAGAATACATTCGAACCTTATACTGCCCAAAAAAAATCTCACATGTCTATTTTAACAAGTAGACGACATCTAATAAGTGGATGGAAAGTTAGTACTGCATGGTATTCAATTTTTTAAAATGAATATATGTCCAAAGGCTGCTTTCCCAAGGAAAAAATGAATGGTGAATCCTTAATTTGATCAGTTTCCCGATAGTAATAGTTCCCCCAATGTTTGTCCCTCTTACAGTGTGACAGAAACTCCTACTATTCATGCTCTATTAGTTGATAATCAAAGACCGCATGTCAAACTTGTAAGTAGCCATATTTATTGATATACCTCATAATCTAGATAAAAATCATGGTAATACTCCTTTTTTATTCAAAAAATAATATACTCATTGTAATACTCACTTTTTGTCAACAAAAGTGTCCTGTTTCCTACTTGTAAATTGCCAAAAAATTGTAAGTAGAAAGTTTTACTTCAAAATATTGCTGTCTATCTTAAATAAAATTAATACCTTGACATACTCCTTAAATACTCTTTAAATTTAGTTTCAAACTAATTCAGTGGTCCACAGATGCTCCATTTTGTCCTCCATAAGTTACTTTGACTCTTCTCAACATACATATCCTGTAATACCAGAGCATTCAATTTAAGGGGAGAATAGCATTTATTAATAGAAATTTCGTATCCTAAAGTTCTCCCCTATTGTTTATCAGGGGGAGGTTGCAAAATCATATTCATATTTGTCTATCCAAGCAACAATTAGAAGTTAGAAACACTTAAAATCACATGTTTATAAGGTTTCATACATTCTACCTTAACATTAGAAATCTATTGGAAAACCGACCTATAAGGAGGTAATCTTACTCAAGAAAAGCTATTGGTCAATAGCAGCTTAAAAAAATAACTTGAGCATTTGCCATCATACTCGTAGTACGCATTTCAAGGCATACTTATTTATTATATAACTACCATAGATATCTAGAAGATAGAAAAAGATTTGAATGTCTTAATATGTTTAATACTGCCCTGGAGGCAACAGGCCAGAGGAGATCAATGATAGAAACCCCAAAGACTTTCTTGCACCCTGTTGGTGATAAGTTGATTTGAAGAGATGAGCACCAAAAGGATATGGCACCAAAAGGATACCTTCAAGTTCAAGTAGAGACATTATCAAAATTGGGTTTTTTACTTTGGAGTCCTGGCTATCAGGAAATAACAGATTGATTTGTTTGTTTCTATATTTAACATTACCTCATTCAGGGTTTTCCACCTTCCCCATGTTTTTGTATTCATGATAACTTATTTTCTCCATCTCACAACATGCAACATCTTGGAAAGTTGATGTCTTTTATGATCACAAAACAGAACAGCCAATACCACAACTCCTCCTACCATATATTGTTCAGTAATAAAATGCAAAAATGACCATCAATTGATTTCATTGTAAGTCATATGTGCTAGTTACCCCGGATATGATGGTAAAAAGCCAATGATAACAAAGAAAAAGACTTTTACATACATAAGAAGTGGTCTAACTGCCAAAATGTCCTTTGATTAAAAATTGGGCTGGCAGAAGACTGATTGCTGCCAATTTGCCTCTGGAAGCTAATTCACCTTTCCAATTGTCATGAGAAGACTACAACGCAGCAGGTTGAAAATGTAGTCAACAACCAACCCTCTCCCAGGGCATGAGACAGAACAATTGAATGGTCAAGTTTTAGTTTCTAGCTCCCCACAAAAAGGAAATAAAGCTTCGAAGAAAGGGTGATTTTCAGGCAAAAATAGTTTCATATATCAAACACAGTATTCCTGTCAGATATTGGCTTCCACTAAATTCCAGCAAGCAGAGGGAAAATAATTAAAAAAGTTTGAAAAGTCAGTATAAAATAATTAAATTCCACACAGTATTCCTCACACACACCTTAATCTAAATTCTAAAATCCAGCTTGAAAAGACAGTATAAAATCTACCTTATTAGTTTATCAGCTATCAGCAAGAAATAAAATGAAGTTAGCCTAGCATAAAACAAGTTGGCACACTCAAACAAAACATGATCAGGCTGTCCTAGTCAACAACATGACAGAGGTTGCAGCAAAAACATGAAACAGTCTCCGAAGATAGAATAACAGTGATTCCGGTTACAGAACAGTAAGATTCTATATTGAACATTCAACAATCAGACGCCCCAAAATGAAATGAGTGAAAAGTTACTCACATTGATTCCCAGTATTTCTGCACCTTCGGCTAGAAAAAGAGTCATATGACTCGTGAGATTAAATGGGGCCGTAAGCCACCTCCCTGGCGGTACATTGAGCTGCCCACCTCCCTTTTTTCCAAGCTTGGAAATTGCCATCATAGCCTTCTCGAAAGCCACCGTATTCATAGTAGCTCCGTCGCCAACCGCCCCAAAATCCGTCAAGTTGAAAACTGCAGGCCGAAGCTTCGGAAACGGCCTATAGGAAAAGGGCCGCCGGGAAATCAACAATCCGGCAGCAGCACTCCTCTGCTGCCATAGAAAAAGGGTGAAGAAGAATGCGATCCCGAGTGCGGCCAAGAGGGTCTTGTGGGCTGACAAGAAGGAAGGGATCCACCGCCGGTGGTGGTGAAGATAGGCCCTCCTCGGCGACGACGTATTTACTATCTCAACCATCGAATCTTTTTTGTTTTCAGGTGTTAGCCTGTTGCGGTTGGGAGTAGAACAGGAACTTTTGTACACATGAATAATGACAATACTGATAATACAATTGAAGAAATGAAACTAGACAAAAGGACAGACTGATCTTGGTTAAGAATGGGGAGGTGGGAGGGTAGCCCGTAACAGTCAGAAAGAGTGGAATTTTGAAGGAGAAGATGGAGTATATTGGAAGCGAAGAGAGAAGAGATTGCAGAGGGGTTTTCGTTTTCAATTGAAGTACGTGTTAACATCAGTGAAGCAGAGGAGAGGTTGGGCCAATTTTTTTTGCTTTGTTTGCAAAATATTTCAACTTCATGGACCGTTGCTTTCTGTTTCTGTGTTTGGGTTGAGATACGAATTGGGGGTTTCAGTTTTGTCCAAAGACTTGGAACGAGATTATGTCCGAATGTACAAAAGATTTTATATTATCAATCAGATGGATGATATAAGTCTTAAGCAAACTTTTGTGAATTCTGTTCCTGAAGAATTAGCTGATGAAACAATGAGACAGATCCGATCTACTACTCAGCAATGGGAAAACATCACCTTTGATCAAATTTGGGCCATAATGTAGCAATCCTTAGACAAATTATGTGTACAGCTCCGTTTCTGGAAAAAGTTCCACAAACAGTCTTCCAAGCTACTCGCAGCTTGTTCAAAACGTCACCTATATATCAAATGCCCTGACACAAAAGACTGTCACTGTCCTTCCACAAACTTCAAAAGAAGGTCCAGAAAAGCCCATTTCAAATATCCTTCTCCCATGTTCAACAAGCCCTTTAGAAAGAAAAGAAAACCCAAAGCCATGACCTGGAAATACTTGAAAAGGAAAACTCAATTTTCTTCGCCCAAATCAAATGTCTTCTATAATTGCGGCAAGCCCGATCATTATGCTAGCCGATGCCCCAAAGAAAAGAAAAGATTCAAACTCATGAATCAACTCTCTCCTCACATTTCCCTCGCGGAATTTGAAGATCTAGAAGCCCTTTTTGATCTTGAGGATTCTCCCACACAATCCACCCTATTAGCCATTGGATATCCTTTATCCAACCCTGAATCTTCACTTCCAGAATCCCTTTCTGAGTCTGGAACAGAAGATGAAATTGTCCAAAGCCTTCACACCTTCTTTGCTACACTTGAAATCGCATCTATTAGTCCTAAACCTTACCCATTGGTCCAACTCCATATCCTACCAACTTACCATCATGAACCAATCCCAATTTCTGCCCTTTTTGATACAGGCGCAGCTTCATCAGTCCTTAATCCAAAAGTCCTTCCTAAAGAGTATTGGGAACCCTACACCCATGTTTTCCGTGCTGCTAATGGAGAAGATTTCATAATCTCTTTCATTAGTAAACCCATCCATATAAAGCTTTTCCCCAACTGACTCTTACACACCATATTCTTGGCTCTTCCTTACCCCAAAAAGATTTAATTGTTGGCTTTGATCTTATCCATCAGATCCCTAATCTCCAGTTCACACCTACTGGTCTCATCCATAAAGGACAAACTTTGCCCTGGAACTTCCTAAGCAAAAACCTAGCTCACATGGTATTAGAGCCTGTGGTAAGTCTCTGCCGCTCCTACCCACGAGGGTCTTTTAGCTCACAAATTTATCACCAACGATAATCACTATGGTGGAGTGGTTTCTTCTTGAATCTCTATGAGCGATCAGGCTTGGTTAGTCACTCAAACGATAATCACCAATTTTCCTTATCATTTTTGATGGATACAAGGGAAAAAAAAAGAAAGAAAAGGAAATGTTAAAAAAAAAAAATGGAAGAGGATACTAGGAAGACTAAAGAATTAATTAAATTAACTTCCTTTTTT
This sequence comes from Parsonsia alboflavescens, assembly GCA_028571225.1. Lineage (NCBI taxonomy): Eukaryota > Viridiplantae > Streptophyta > Magnoliopsida > Gentianales > Apocynaceae > Parsonsia > Parsonsia alboflavescens. The sequence goes on from JAOXNR010000022.1 coordinate 14,503,741, forward strand.
TATTAGCAAGTAATTAATATGAGGGAGAACGGATAAATTTACCTAAACTTATCTTCAAAGTATCCATTCTCTTTTTTGATCACCTATGTATTCAAATAATTTACGGATCTCTTAATCAATACTTGGACATATTTTTGGACAAAATAACATGGGTTGTTTGGAATTTTTTTTTTTTTTTGAGAATTACCAAATTAATACCTAAAGCTATCTCTTAGAGTTATGATTGGTACCAAATATTTTTTTCACGTTTACCAACTAAGTACCTAAATAAGTTATGAGTCTCCAAATTAATTCTTATGACTATATTATGATACATTTAAGACCACCATAGAATGTGTTGGTCACATGAGTAATTTTTTTTGGATACTTATAAGTTATTTGAATAATTAGTTGGCAGAAAAAGAAAGAAAAAAAAACCAATAATAACTTTGGGTATTGATAGAGCTCGAAAATGGGGATAGGGTCACCCCGACTATTTATGATGCCTGCATGAACAAAAGTCAGTTAGATTACCGAAGTGGGCTGTTGCCTTGAGGAAAACTTCTGATGTGATCTCAAATTTGAAAGGAAATCTTCATTCATTAATCATTTCAATACACAACCAATTTGAGATCTACCCAAAACTTCATATAAGAGGTTCAAGCTAGAACCATTGACCATAATATCTTCCAATATGATCGAATGGATTGAATCTCTTCAATTTAACTCAATTGCTCTAGACAAGCATTGAAGATCTCAGGAGTTTCACTAAGAACCGTAGATGAGCTGTTAGATGAACACTCAAGAAAAGATGTGTTTAATCCAAAAGGATTCTCTCAATTGTTTGAAAAATGTTTGTAGAATAAGTTGTTTTGCAAAATGCAAATAGAGAACTATTTATAGTCTCAACACTAAGAAGCCCTAAGAATGATTAGAGACTTGTCTAACCATCTAAAGTAACTTAAAACACAAAGAAAAGTCATTAAGATCAGTGGAATCGTCTAAAAAGAGTCAAGATTGCATTGAGATAAAACAGGGGAAAGGCTGTTCGATGTTGGATCAGAATGTGACCAGCACCGGATGTAGAGCCGGATGGCCACTTGAAATTCTAGAGGCCATTCGGTGCTGCTGTTCGGCTCCGGCGTGGCTACTATAGAGCTTTGGATGTTGCTCTTTTGTGCAATTCGGTGCTTGCTCATGCCATCTCCGCGCCACACTCGTTCTACACCATGCCAACTTCTTCCCAAGCCTTCCAAGGCTCTTCAACTTGATTACCAAAGCTCCCAAGGGCTTGTTCCTTGATTGTACACTCCTCATTGATGTCTTCTATCATCCACAAGTTGAATTCCTTCCTTGCTTGCTCTTCATCCGTTAGTAGTTGTTCTTCAAAGATTGTTGAAAAATCAAGCAACTTTTCCCTCCTTTGTACAAATGTGATCAATGCTTCTTTTATCTTCAAAGTATCATTCTTGTACTTGAAGTATTGATCTTTGTACAAGAACTTCCAATCATTGTTAAGATCATCTTCAATGGAGATCATAAGTTCTTGAACAACCTCCAACAAGTCTATCTTCATTCTTGATCTTCCAACCTTGTATTGGAAATACAAACTCTTGTACATAATCTCCTTCTTTTCATAAGCATCTTCATGATCTATATAGATCTTATCTTTAGTATGGTTGCCCTTGAATTGTAAACCTGCACATTTGAAACCGAATAGATTGATTCTCCTAAGTTTTTCATATGAGATCTTCCATGAATCCACCCATGCCATGTATGCCTTTTCATCTCCATCATTCCCCCTCACCTCGAAAGGATTCATCCTCGAATTGGCTTCATCTACATCGAAAAGAGAATGATCACTAGCATGGATTGAAGATTCAAAAGAATACTTACTAAGTAGCTTCAGGTCATCCTTCATGGAAGATAGAACTTGATAAAGCCTTACCATACCCTTCTTTTGGGGTGGTGGTCTCTCTTTGATAGATATGTATTCCTTTCCTCCTTTAATAAGCTCATTAGAAAAAACATCATAGAAAAGGAATACAAGCCACTTAAAGCAACAAAGAAATAAGGTTCTAGCATTTAAAGCAAAAGACAATAAGGCATTAAATCTCATTGGTTTGTGACCCCATAAACCATGATATGTAGGTTCTCTATATCTAGGATTCAAAGACATCATGTTCAAGAAACAATCTCTAAAATTAGCATATATGTGTCCTCCATCAAAAGCATTAAATATATGTATAAAAGGAATAAATAAATACTCTTCACATATGCTAAATCTCATCAAATTATTAAGATAGACATCATTATGCTTATCTAAAAACAGGGGATATGTCTAAGATTTCCAAAATCTCATCATATCTCTATTCATGGCACCAAACATAATCCAAATCATCAAAGAGTTCCACCGAACATGTCAAATAGAGACTAAACACATAGAGAGCACATATATTTCATCAATATGAAGTCTATCACCTGCACTAAAGATCAATTTCTCTTCAACATATTGAAATGCCATATCACAAGAATTCAACAAACATGCTCCCACAATCATAGATTTCTTTTTTATGTGTAGTCCTACAACATGATTTTTGAAATAGATTTCTAAGGACTTAGGACTACCATTGGTATTCTCAAAGGCAATTTGACGACTCTTAAGATTCAACAAACCAAAGTATTCATCATGCTTAGAATACTCAAGAACATGTAAGGTACCTTCTCTAGGCATATTATCATGACATTCACAAGTTTCTTCACAAATTTCCAACAAATAATAATTTTCAATAAGGTTGGACTTTCTTCTCATATCAACAATGAAATAGATTTCACACAAGAGAATCAATGACTTAGAATCAACAAAGAATAAGCACATGAGATCACAAGGATAGAAGTTTGAATCAAGGATGGTAACATCAAATTTCCACAATAATCGATCATCCAAGACAAACTTTGAAATTTCATTCATGTATATCTAGGGGTGAGCTTGGATTGGTTTCGGTTTTTAAAGTCGGTTTTTTTCGGTTTTTTTTTCCAGAGGAGAAAATCCAAATCCAACCCTACCTATGGTTGGTTCGGTTTCGGTTTTTGATGTTCGGTTTCGGTTTTTATTCGGTTATCCAATGGGTAACCGAAATTACCCAACTTCTAGATGAACTAAAATCCAA
>JAOXNR010000022.1:14521743-14542315 GCA_028571225.1 Parsonsia alboflavescens
ATCCAATGAATAATTATTGGACCTTTAATTAAATAAAAGGATTGTTGGGCTGTTGGGTTCTTGGCCCATAGAAAACCCATATTTCTAATTTAGTTATTAATGAATTATTTATTAATCATGTAATAACAATAAGAAATACAATCATTCTGAAACCCCAGAAAATTAGCACAGACGTAATTTTTCTCTCTGCAGAAAAATTACAGAATGTCTGTTTTTCTCCACTTCACTCAAGAGAGTTTCTGATCTTCTATTTTCCTCTCTGTTCACCGAGACAGATAGGGAATAGATTAGAAGATCTTTTGCATAGTAGATCAAGACGTCCAGATCCATTCTAGATTACAGATCTCCGCATCATTCCAGGTATCGTTCTCGAACTCCAATGTGAGAAAAATTTTTAAAATCCTAGGACTCCGGATTCGTTTCCTAGTGGATTCGAGATCCGATTCCCTTCAGGTTCTGCCTCTAGTAACCGATTTCTAGCCACTAGTCGATAGAATTCAGTTGTATATTCTTCAACAGTACGACTTCCTTATGTCAACCCAGGCAGCTTTGCATATATCACCTGTTCGTGGTTTGGCGGTAGAAATTCTCTGTTCATCTCCTGCTTCAAGGCTGCCCACGAATCGATTGGCGACCTTCCATCCATGTACCGCCTATAATGCTGTGCATGCCACCAAGCTGCAGCTCTATCTCTGAACCAAATTGTAACAATTGGCGTCTGCTTATCCAAAGGTACCTCCTTCAGGCAAAAACATCATCAACCTGCTGAGTCCAGTCGATGTATTTGTTTGGATTCACCCCCCTGGAACTTAGAAATTTCGATCCGAAACCAGCTTCCCATCTGCTCGAATTTACCTCCTGATGCTGCTGGCAGTCAACGTTCCCAAATGGAACGATTTCTCTATTTTGCGGCTGCTCTTCCTGCGCCCGTGGTTCAGCATGATTTTGCACCTCCAAGCGTGCTAATATGGCCCGCAACAACTCCATCATATCTCGAAGAGACTGTTCCTCGTTGTTTTGCTCCATTCTGATAAAAAGTTTTGAAATTCTGATACCAATAAAGTTTAATTCTAGTGAATAGTAAAATAGATGAACAGTAAAGGTAAATAGTAGAGGAACAGAAGCTGAACAATATGTGAATAGTATCAGAACAGAGCCGAAATAGTAGCGGAAACCAATAAATAGTAGCAAAACAGTGACAGTGAATAGTGCGATGGCAACAATTTCGGAAAACTTTCAGAAACTCAAACTTTGGATGATTTAAAATCAAGGCGCTAATACCAAGTTGATGCAGGACGATTTTGGATCGCCTATAATTATCTGAAAACAACCGAACAGGAAAAGACAAAAAAGGGATGTTTTGCATGATCACTCATGTTTTGGCTTAACTCGAATTGCAATTCAAAACCATAAGTAAAGAGAAAGAAAAGGAATTTCGATTCCTGGAGTAATGTCGAAAAACAAAGCTTGTTTAAAACTGAGACAAAACGAAATATTTATAACCTAAATCTATTATAAACCTAATTGGAATTAATTAAAAGAATCCTAATCGTAATTAAATAAAAAAATCCTAATCCGATTTGGAATAAATATTATTAAAAAAACAACAAAATTACTAAAATATCCCTAAATATAATTAAATCCGAAAAACATAATAAGTGCATGAAAACCCATCAAGATGGTCTTGGATGGCCGAAAAACCTCATAGGTCATAGCAAAGCTATGAGTAATTCTCATTGGCCCGTAACCAGTAGCCCAGTCAAGTTTCAACCTATTCCGAGACAATTAGGTTGGCTCGCATCCTGAGGTAGAAGGTCCAAATAAGTCTGGATCATTGCTGTTTTCCTTGCAGTCATTTGGACCTTCGTGGGCCCCCTAGCGTGGGCTTGGCCGGTGTAATCTGGTGGTCCAAATGTCCAGTCCATCTTGGACGATGTCCTCATCACTATTGTCCAAAGATTTCATTGGAGAGGACTCAGAGGAGGAAATTACAAAGAATTGAAAAGAAAAATTTAGGATTCGAGGTTTGTTTGGATATACAGTGAAGAATTTGTTATATTAGTATGCCCTAAAATATGTAATTATCTTATTAATAAATAAAGTGTTTTATTTATTTATTGTCTTTCTAGGTCCTTAATTATTTAATAAGAGATATTTTTCTAGGTCCTTAATTATTTAATAAGAGATATTATTCTTATGAATAAGAATTAATGTGATATTATATCTTTGTATGAATAATTTAAATAGGTGTTCCTGATCGTTAAATTATTCTTTGGATAAGAATAATTCGTTAAGAATAGCTCATGTTTATTCTCTATTATTAGTATGGAGATACTAATAGATAAGAAAATAGAGAATTACATTCTATTTAAGAATAAACAATAAACGTAAGAAGTATTTGTGGAGACAAATGACTTGAATATGTAACATATTGATTAATGATATAATGTCATTCATTAATTGATTGTAATTGTGCATATATTCTCTAGACCAGAAATATTACATGTGAGACTTATATTTGAGTATTTGGAATTTACTATTACTATTTTCATTTATTCCATTAAGCGTAAAGGTAATATATAATTCCTAATATTTAATTATGAAGTTACGTATTAGTAAATGACGAGATACATTACTTTATAATTAAATAAGTGAAGTATAATATTTAATATGTATTCTATTTATCTTAACTAGAAAGTTCTTGGCCAAGACAATTAGAGAGAAAAATGTTTCTCAAATAGTCAAGTAATTAAATAGAATTAGACATATAATTAAGTAACGGAGATTACTTAATAAGAATATAAATGGAGTGATTATATGCATGGTGATTACAATGCCGTTCTAATAACGAGAAATTAATTTTTTACTAGTTATTGGGTAGTCATGATAAGTTATTAGATGTTGTTCATGACTTATGGAAGCCTAAATATATTTTGGAAGAATATTCAAGTTATAATTGTTTAATTAATTTTAAAGAGTTAACACTAATTTCTATTACCAATAAATAATGAACCTACAAAGTCACACATAATAAGTCAAAACCTACAATGACATTGGGTTTTTTACCTTGGTTTGCAAAAAAGTACTAGTATACTTTGAAGCATAAGATTAAGTGACAAGACTATTGGCTTGGATGAATTAATTAATTAGTTAATTAATTAATCCTTAAAACTAGTTTTAGGCCTTTTCCTAAAAGGAATAAGAAAATGCTCAACTAATGGGTTTAGCCCATTATGATTAAGTTTTGAAGGTTTATTTATAAACCTTTTATAATAACCCTAGCCATAACTTAAAAAATACAGAAACAATAGTTGTTTTTTCCTGTGTGTGTGGAGACACAAAGTCATTGTCTACTGGATTTGTGTAGATAATTTGGAGGCTCAACAATTAGGGAGTTAATACATGAAAAGAGATATTTATATATATATCTAAACCTTTAGTTATAGAAAACAATTATAAATACTGTGAGTGATACGATTGTAATTAGTGAGATTTATTTCCACCGTGTTATTCTTATAGAATCTAACCAAAGTTGCAATGTCTTCACTTTTAGAAATTTTTTTAGACAAAAGTGCCCTTCTGAATGGCACGTGGGTTGCACTTGCTTTCCTCTGGTAATGAGTTGATGGTCTCGATTAACTGAAGTGTATGAGTAGGTGAGCTTAAGAGATGAAGGTTATGGGTGGGTCAAAAAATAGTAAAAGGTCATATGTAAGTATTCAAGATATGTTTAGAATTATGATGAGTAATTAATCCTTCTTTTTAAATATAATAATTTGAAAGATTTAATGAAATTTTGTTTTATCTTTTTGTTAGATGATGAGGGTATCATTCCTTTCGAGGTCCTAGGAGGAGGAGGTGATGATTGTGATGATGATATTGAGGATTTGTGAATGAATTATGTTTATTTAATATGTGTTTGTTATTATGGAGTGATTATGTTGGACACTTGGATGATTATATTTGAAATGATGTTTTAGGTTGATGTTGTGACTTTGAAATAATTATGTTTGGATATTTTATTATGGATGATTGTTGTAACTTTGAACTTTTAAGATTTAAATTGTGGTTCCTAACTTTTAATAAGTTGCTATTGTAATTATTTAGCATTGTTGTTATTTTTTCTAACATTTATCTGTCATTATGCAATGTTTAGTGTTTTTAAGGTCATAATATAAATATATATATATATATATTTATATTTATATGTTTTTTAATTGAAAAATTCAAAAACTCAGTCCAGCCTTAACCAAGCCAATTCGATTCAATGTCTAGTTAGGTTCTGAAATGAAAACATTGGTAACGATACATGTTGTCTCTGTTTCCAGCACACCAAAAAAAAACAAACAAAAATCAATTCCTTAATTTGGGCACGACAGAAAAACGGTCAAGCGGCAAAGTAAGTAGACAAGTGGCGACTGGAAAAGCATCTTACGTGGCACGGAAAAGGCTTCCTTTAAACCCCGATGAAACTTAACCCGGAAGTGCGTGTCGGACCATAGGCAATGTATAGATTGGCTGCGAAACGGCTCTTCCCGGCGTTTTGCCGTCAGGGTAAAGTTCCTCAAAATCACATTCGGAGCGTATCTATTCTAAATAAATTACCTAGATTTTCAACATCCAAAACTTCCGAATCAATTCCCAATCAAAACCCTAGTAGTCACTTTGACTATGCGTCGTCATCCTCATCGTCAACCTCTGAGAATGCGTTCATAGAGGAAGAGAAAGGCCGCGGGCATGGCCACGACGGTCAGAGTACGAGAACTGCCCGACCACCCGGTGGAACTCCATACCAGGATGAGCAGGCTGGGGTGCTCCGTACTTCTCTTCATCACGTGGTCCGTATATTTATCTGTTCTGCTCCCTTACTTTCCTTAATTGTGTTGTCCATGTGTATGTAAATTGAGTCAAATGTGATACTTTTAGTCATCGGAACTGAAAACTTAAATATATACGAATTCACTTTTGAATTTTGATGTGCAAAATTGATGCTGACTCTCCTAAAATAAACATAAATAGAGGTGACAAGAGCCGATATTCAATATTTTCAAGCTTTGACAGAGGGAGTATGTGTTTTAAATTTTGTAATGTTGAGTTAATCGAAGAATCTATTAATCAGAATGAGAGAACAGATTGTACAAAAGATGGATCTGAATCCATCCATATTCGTGGATTGTGTAGAATTTCAGAATATTGAGTTGGGATCTGAGCTTTGCCATTGACCCAATCTACCTTCAATTTCCATTTTAGAACAAGTTGGAAAGGAGAATTCAGATTTAACGGTTTGGACATTCTGTCCTAAGCTAGAAAAATTTCTCAGCCTACTCATTTCCTTGTCCAGCAGCACACAATCATTGTATATATCCTTTAAGAACAAGAATAAAATATCTTTTTCTTTTTTGTTCTTTCTTTCAGCGTGTCAAATGTTCTCAGCTACAAAGAAAACTGTTACTGGCAACAAAACATTAAGGACAGAAACAAAAGTTATTAGGTGAACAATCATTACAACGCTTAAACCTGAACCTGAACCTAAACCTAAACCTATGGTGTCATACTACCAGGTACAAAGTTACATGTGTATTTTTTGTTTTAGATGTAAAAGATAAAACACTTTTTTTTTTAAAAAAAAAAACACTTTTGAATAACATATTTTAAAGTCTCAAAAAAAAAACACTTTTGAATAAACATTTTAAAGTCTCAAAAAAAAACACTTTTGAATAAACATTTTAAAGTCCCAAAAAAAAAACACTTTTGAATAAACATTTTAAAGTCTCTGGAGATTTAAATCTCTGATGTTGAGTTCTTATTGCCAATTTCGATATTTTTAGTATCGAATTGAGTTATTATTTGATCTTGTGAAAAGTTTTTATATTGACACTAATGATTGTATTTGTTACTTTTGGAATATGACTATTGGTGTTTTACTTTGAAATGATATATGTATTGTTCATACTTCATACTATTTGAACTTTTTCTCTTACATTATTGAATTTCATACATGTTTAGTAAGCTTTCCCTTACTTGAAGTGATTAGAAACTTTAAGCTACATTTTGGCTGTTCCGGGCTTCTGTTGAATGTTAGGGGAATTGCCAACCTTTGGAGAGTCTAGTTTGACCACAGTTTTATCTTGAAAATCCAACTCGCATTATAATCTTTAACAGTTTTTTGCTTAATGCAAACATTGTGCTCCTGAAGCATATATGCTAACGAAAGATAGCATAAATACACACACACACATATATATATATAGACAAAAATGTTATGGCGAGCAATGTCACTCAACTTATAGAAAGCTCTAATTAAGTCTCTAATGAAGCAGTTAAGTCAATTATCTCTTTTCTTTCAGAAAAAAATAAAATAAAATAAAATTTGATCAAGTGTCCTAGGGTTTAATTTATCTTTTTAGGATATAGTTTATAAAATATATCTATAAAAAATAATTTTTTATATAAATTTTTTTTAAAACAACAGTCAGCTGACTTAACGATTGACCACTAGAAACTTGTTACCCACCATTGCATTACTATATATATATATTTATATATTTTCAGGTGACATATTCAGGGTAGTTGTAGACCCTCACTGGTCAATGACATTGTATGGGATATAATGTACACTTGATGTTAACACTCTGAAGATTGTATAATTGTGTGTGGTTTTGTCTCTTGGGCAAATGGTTGATCACATGTTTTTGCAGATTAGATTTGGATGGACTGAAGCAGCTATGATTGCTGGTGCAAGGGAGGCTGGCATCTCTCCTTCTATTGTCGGATCTTTTCCTCGGAAAGAAGCTGCTTTAGTGGAGGTGGAAGGATATGGATTTTTTTATATTTTATAGCTCTCACCTGTTATATTCCATGCTGTTAATAGAGCCATGTTCTCTGTTGCTGAAGCTTCTTTTAAACTATATATATATAAAAAAATGTTCTTAAAAGACTTGTTTTAAAAATTAATATATTATATTTATTTTCAATCGAATTAATAAGATAGATTTTGTGGAAGAACACTTTCTAAGTATACTGCTTTTCGAAGCTAAAAAATCAGAGTGAAGGGATGGAAAGGTTATTGAGAATAACTCAAAGCTTCTCTTCGTTTCGAAGAAGATGGACAGATTATTTTAATCAATTAGGAACATGAGGTAGAGTTAGGCTTGGAGTTGTAGTCTTTTTATGGTTGAAACTTTAATTTCCTGGATAGTGTTTAATGTGATTATTGTGAGGATGGATTTCAAGATGCTATCAGTAAATGCTTTATGATGACTAACTAAATTTAAATGATCATTTCTTGAACAGTGCACACTCATGGAGAAAGGTCAGTTATGTCCTTTCCAGCAAAAAATCGAAGTATGTCATTGTGTCTGTGGCAGCAAAAGTACAGAGAAACAACAATTTGAGTTTTGATGCAGACGTAATTTAAGTGTTAAATCTTTTGCTTAGATGTTGTAACATTGCTTTTCCTCGTAAGAGAAACAATTAGCATGTTGAATTCTTCAATTATTTGCTTCCCTGGCAGAGGTCCTTGTTTGTTGCATCTGTAATAGGTCTTTAGTACATTCTGCTTACAAGGCTCCATAAGGTGATTTCTTGGCTCTTTCTTGAATCAGATTTGCCATGCATGATTTCCCATGATGTGAATGCTTATCTTACTTGTGATGAAAAATATTAGTCGATTGTTTTTGTTCTTTCATCTGTAACTTCATTTACTTGAATCTGGAATTGAGGTCAGTGTTTTCAACAAATTAATGACTTGGATTTTCAATTCTAATAATCTCTTATCCTTTTAATTCTGGATGCAGTTTTTCATGGATGAATGTTTGCAAAAACTTATAGATATTATTGACTCAGGGGTTGTGTTGAAAGATTTGATGCCTAGTGCTCGCATTGCGAAGCTTGTTAGAATTAGATTGGAAATGCAGGCTCCATACATATCCAAATGGCCTCAGGCTCTCAGCATACAAGTATGTTTCCCTTTTCCCACTTGTCTGATATCTTTGCTTGTATGACTTGCAATACAACCTCTTTGGATACTAATTCATAAACTTCAGGCTCAACCTGCAAACATTTCCACAAGCTTCAAGCAGAGAACAATGCTTATTGATGAGATCTGGCATGCAGCTGGTGATGATTCCACTGACATTGACTGGTATGTCAAGCGCACAGTTCTTGGTGGCATATATTCAGCAACTGAGCTGTACATGCTGACTGATGCATCCCCAGGTCAATTGCCTTAAATCAGATTCTTTAGTTTTGGTGGTCTCTTTTCTGCTCCTCTGCATGGATCATCTTTAGCCGTCAAAAATTAGCTTCCAGCAGATCAGTTATACTTTCTGTGGTAAATGTAGGTTCATTCTTTATCTCCTGTTTGGACAGATTTTCTTGATACATGGGCTTTTCTTGATGGACGAATTAGAGACGCTTTTGATCTGAAGAAGTCTGTTCAGGAGGTAATTACTTATCATCATTATGAGTTTAAACCATGAGCTGATTCTATTATTTCCATTTAGTCTTGGTTTGGTGTTTTCAAAATCTGTATCCATCATTTCAGGCAACGTATCTGGCAGAAGCAGTAAGTGCAGGAATGGGAGGCTCCTTTCAAGGACTTATGAAAAGAGTTTTCTCCGGTTGAAAGACAGGAATGTTTTCGCAATAGTTCAGAAATGGGAGGTTCCTTTCAAGGACTTATAAGGGAATGTTTCAGGAGGGAGGTTCTTCAAGAAGGGATCTGTCTTTGAACTAGCATCTTTTTCCATATAGTAAAATATAAACATTTAAAGCTTCTGCTATGCTGCTTGAATAACTTGTAGCATCCGCCAGTTATTCTTGTTGAGATTTTATGTATGAGTTTTACTCGTGATATCGTGAATAGATCTATACCTTTTCTCTTAAGCATCTACCCTTTTTTTCTGCAGTCTATTTACACTTTGTGAAAGGAAGAAACTATTAGGCAGACATTTGTTAGAATGCTGGAATGGGAAAATGATCATCTAAACCTAGAATGAAATAACTTAAAAGAGTTAATTAAGTGCTCAATTTGGCTGGCTCTTTAGAATGCCATGGTGACTTTTTGCAGTTGACGAAGAAGGTGCATGGAAAGTCAAGTACCTAGAAAGATCGTAATCATGAATTTGCTAAGAAATATTAGAGGCATTTGTTGAGGTCAGCAGCAAGATCAATTTTGAAGCTCAAGGCAATACTTTCGGAATCATGTGTTAATTTTGAAATATCATTATTTAGTGTAATTTCTTTTTTATCCAAATAAAGTCTTGGTTCAGGGGAGAGGATGCCTATAATATGATTTCAAGTAAATAAGAAACGGTTGTTGAGAAAGGTGATATACAAATCTTAGTTAATTATTTTAAAAGTAAAGCTAATGAATGATTGTGGAGTTTGATGATGTGAAAAATGAAAAAAGAGTAGAGGAAAAATTTAGAGAAGAAAAAGTTAATTCATTCTCCTCAAAATTGCTTTGATATATGCTTTATTTTCTTGGATCATTGGATAGTAGAGAGGATTACTTCTCAAATTCATTCATCTGTTAAGATATCTAATATCGGTTCTTGCACTGAAATTTGAGCCTTATGATATGATATGACACGTACGAATGTTTATGTACAGAAAATCTTTTGGACTTGCCGCGACTACCTTTTCAATTTGGGCTATCATATGAATGTTTATGTACAGAAAATCTTTTGGACTTGCCGCGACTACCTTTTCAATTTGGGCTATCATATGTATTGTTATGCATGTTACATGTATATAATGTAATTGGAGATCTTATGAGTCTTAGACCTGCTAAGAGAGCTTCATATTAAGATTCATTATTCAAGGTTGGGAAGTTGTACTTAACAAAGTAAGGGATTCTCACTCCCTCAAGGCTGATCAATACAATTCCCACACTTGGATTTTCCTTTTCTTTTTAGCCATCTGTGTACATGGTCCAGATATTAATGTCACAAGTGCTTGTGAGCTCCAATGGATCTCTTGTGCATTCTTCTACAAAGTCTGAGAGAGCTTGAGCTTTGATTGTTTTCCTTGACTCAAATTCAATTTGATATCCTTAGAGCTCGAGAGACCACTTCATTGTCCTGCTCGATAGCTTGGGTTTCGCCAGAGCTTGTTTTAGTGGTAGATTGGTTAACACTCTTATCGTGTAAGCTTCAAAATAAGGCTTAAGCTTCCTTGAGGTAATAAAAGTCAGGTACCAAAAATTTTCGAGGGCTGAATATCTAATTTTAGGAACTCTGAAATGGCTTACATAGTAAATTGGAAATTGTAAACCTGACCTTTCCACTAGTAGCATCGAGCTAATTGCCTTTTTTGTCGTAGTTAGGTACATCAGAATCTCCTCCCCTGACCTCACAGACTCAAGTTGAGGGGGCTTCCATTGGAAGTCTTTTAGTTTGCCGAAGCTATTTGGCAATCTTCAGTCCGCTGAAAATCTTTCGACTTCTTTACGACGTCATAAATTTTTTCTCCATTGTCATCCATTTAGTTGATGAAGCTCCATAATGCCACCATCTTTCCTGTCTAACTTTGGACCTCTTAAATGTTTCGGGGGGGTTCCATGTCTAACAATGTTTTTATTTTATTAGGATTGGCATCAATGCCTTGTTCTGATATCATGAAGCCTAGGAATTTATCTATTGAGACCTCGAAGGTATATTTCTCCGGTTTGAGCTTCATATAAACGACTTTAAATGTCTAGAAAGTCTCCCTGATATCCTCAATGAAGTCCTCAAAGGTCTTGGACTTGATTACAATGTCGTCTACGTAGACCTCAATGTTTCTCTCGAGCTTGTTCCTAGAAACCTTGTGCATAGCTCGTTGGAATTCTATTCCTAACTTTTTTAGACCAAGTGGTATCTTGGTGCTGTAATAGGTCCCGACCTCTGTGATAAATGAGGTCTTTTTCTTATCTTCTATTGCCATTGGAATTTGGTGGTACCCCATGTAGGCATCTAGGAAACATAGCCATCGGTATCCGGCTATTGAGTCCACCATTTGATCAATGCTAGGGAGTGGGTATGAGTCCTTCTGGGAGGTTTTTGTTTAGCGTGGCGAAATCCATACACATCCTTCACATCCCTTCTTTCTTTGGCACAATCGCTTGGTTGGCCGGCCACTTTTGGTGCACCATTTCTTTCAAGATTCCAACGGTGAGAAGAGCTTGGACTTTTCGAATTCTGACCTCATTTCGTTCTGGAGCAAAGGTCCTTTTCTTTTGCTTCACTCGTTTGACTCTTGGTTTGAGCCCGACCTTGTCTCTACAATTCTCTTGTTAATGCCTTTAAGGTCGGTAGGTCTCCAGGCAAAGACTTTTAAATATTCATGTAGGGAGTTAATGAGCTTTTCTTTAATTTTGGAAGGCAAAAGCAAGCCTATCAGTATCCTTTTCTTAGGGAATTTTGGGTTGAGGAAAACTTTTTCTCCTCTGTTGGCTGCTTCTATTATGAATTCATCAATCCCCTTTGGGATTTCGATGAAATCTTCCTTTTCGGGCTCCGTCGAGCTCTTCCTACTACCCACAGCGAGGTAGCATTCTGTGGCGAGCTGTCTGTCTCTTTCTAGGACAACCCAAGCTTCTCCAACTTGGATTTTCATGCACTAGTTTATTAAGGAGATTTCACCTTTTAGGTCCATGATCCTTTTCCTTCCCAAAATTGCGTTATAAGTTCAGGGTGCATCGACCACCAACTAGTCCATGACCTCGGTGACCCCCCTGCCATTTACATAGACTATAGTTGGAACCCGTAGAATAACTTTTGTACAGGTTGTGCTACCGTTGAAGCTGGTCACGACAGTGTTTAACTTTATGAGCCTGCTTCTGTCTATCCCCGTTTGGTCAAATGAATTTTTGTACATGACATTTACTGCACCCCCGGTGTTAACCAGTATCTTGCATACCAGGAAATCCCCAATCTGGAATGACACTGTTAGGGGCTATGAATTTGCCCCCTAACTCGCTTCGTCCTCCTTCCTTTGGCATTTACCTCGCCAACCGGAGATCGCTGGTTGTGTGCAGCTGCAAGAGGTCGATGCAGGACCTGGTTATTAGCAGGGCTTGTGTTCCTTGCCAAGAAGTCTTGCAAGTGGCCCTCCTTACTAGCCTCTCAATCTCGCGTTTGAGGTCCAAGCAGTCCTCGATGAGGTGGCCATGGTCTTTGTGGTAGTGGCAAAATTTTGTTGGGGTCTCTCTTGGCCAAGGGAGTTTTGAGAGGTCTTGGTGGCTTCAGACCACTAGTATCTTTGCTCGTGAGGTCATGAGAATAGTTCTCACTAGGTCTGTAAATGTATTCCTCTTCTTATCTAAGGATCCTCCATTCAGATGAGGATCCTTCCTATCTCTTTTTCATGTCTGGGGGCTTTTTGGACACCCTTTATTGTTTTTCTCAATGGCTGAGGCAAAACTAGGAATCTTCTTCTGGACTGCTGTCTCTTCAGCTTTTTTAAATCTCTCAAGGAATGTTTGCAGCTCCTTAATGGTTTTCACTGGCTCTTCTACCAGCCTGAGGGCTACATATCCCCCTTGCAATCCTTGTTTGAAGGTAATGATGTAGATGGCATCGTTCTTTTTCTTCAATTTCTACTACTGTAATAACTTCTTGTGCTTTCACCAAACTTCTGTTTGATATTGAATAGATCATTGATGTCTTTTTCACATCTCTTGTTGCTCTGATAATTTTTCAGAAATAGCACCTTTAGCTGAGTCTAGTTCAAGATACTTGCCTCCAAAATCGCTTTGAACTAGGACTATGTTTTCTTTTTTGGTGTGGACCGGAAAGCTCGACGTTTGACATGGTCATTGTACTCAAACATTTCAATCTGGGAAACGTATTCATCTATGTGTGGTAACGGTTCCCCAGTGCCATCCTACTTTGCCTCCACTTGTAGGGCTTTGAATCCTAGTGGCATTCGAGCAATCTTGACGCTATGGACAAATGGTGAAGGCTCCGATAGGTCCACACTGCTCTGTGTCTCTTGATTTCCATTTCTCTCCTAATTGGTTGGGAGAGTTGCTCTCCTCAATAAATTCAGTGCTACCCCACGAGCATCATTGCCTGTCGAGTGGGTGTCCTTTCTTCAAGAGGAGTTCTCAACTAGCTCCCCTGCTTTTCAAGACTGGTCTCTTGTATCTGACCTCGTGATATAGCAACTTGGTTGAGTCTGTACGGTTGGTCATAGCCCCTTCCATTGTTTAGGGTTTCTCTCAAGTTAGCCACAGGTGGGACTCTGCCCCCTTGTGATCTTTCCTGTGTTCGACCTATTTCCCGACCTTCTTCATCAGGCCAAATTTCGTTCCTTGTTTCTGAAGGGAGGGTTGGTTAGGATGTGTGCGACCCCCTTGTTATCGGGATGGTTGCATCTCCTTCTAGGATGGTACAGGAGTATGTATGCTCTGTTGCCATGTAGTCTCCTCTACCCAAGAGTCCTTCTAGGGCAGCTGGGACAATCACTCGACTCCCCCCGATCTTCCTTTTCTAGGGTTGTCGCCATTGTTGGTTTGGTCAGGGTATCTCCATCCAGGCCTTTCCTACTCAGGCGGATGGTTCATCTAGACCCTCCGGGATGGCCCAGACTGTGTTGGTCTTGCCTGCTCCTATTGATTGTTTAGTCCTAGATTATTGTTATTATCCCCCATTGGGAGGGGGGGAGGGTTCTTCCGACATTGCTTCTACAGTGCGTAATTGGGTTCTGTTGGGCAATCTGCCACGACGTGGTGACTACACGTGCGATAGTTGTGATTAAGCCATCACTATTCTTGTTTATTTTTTGTACAGGAAAGAAAGCTAGGCTTTTAGTATATGTATTTCCACAGACGATGCCAGATGTGACGGAGCTCAGAAGTAGCCTCCGAGTGACCCCAAACCATGATGACTTCCATGATCACAACTTGAGAAGAAAAGGAGTAGGCCACCGGAGTGGGCTGTGCGCAGGGAATAGCTCTCATGCCTAAGTTTGTATTCTCATAGAGTAATATTAAGTAACTAACCCCAAAACTGTGTCCTTGTCCGTAGACTCTTTGTAAGTTGATTATATATTGAATTGAGTAAGTTACCTCTTTGATCAGGGTTTTTCCATTATGTGACAGTAGGCGATTAGGATCATTGTGAGGTCATATCATATCTCGAAAATTGCTCCTAGAATTGTGGAGTTTCCCTACTTTTGGATATCTTTCCATTCAAGTTCCTGGTCGAGAGCTACAAGCTCGCCAAGGACTTTTAGATCAATTTCACGACCTTTCCATGGACGTCGATGGTCTTGACCATCTCTTCTGGAGGTCGCTCCGAGTGATTAAAGGCTCATATTGCGTGTTAGGAGTTGCACACAGGTAGTTGTGGCGTGGACGATGTATGAGACGGGTTAGAGCTCACCGGGTCGAAGGTCGTGGTCCGGTGAGACCTCTCCTGAGCTAACTTTTAGGTATTTGGGTTGGGACTTGAGCCCATTTGGGTTGACTTATCCGTGTCTTGCCCATTTTTCCCATCAACTATGAATTAATTTTGGGAGTTATGTTGTTATTTATTATCATGTTGTTTGCCTCTCAGAATAAAAAGAATTTCCCATTCTTATTAAAGATGATTACACCCCTACCTCATCTTATCTTTTGTAATGACTTTTTCACCATTTGCTAACCGGTTTTATGCCATGAATATAACCATAAACTTTTAAGATTGGTCCTCAATTTAACTACACACCCTACCAAATTACAGCCTTTGTTTGGATACTATAAATCTACTGGTTTCTAGTTACATGCTTTTTATTGGTGAGTAACCATGGATTAAATTTCACTTTTATATAATTCCTTGTCCTTAGCCACATCTATTTAACCTTCAAAGGTTTAATTATTCAGCCACTTCCATTTAACCTTCAAAACACTGCACAATGTATAGACTTGGTAAAAGAAGATTTTTCTAGATAGATTCTCAGCTACTAGTTATACCATATTCACAATATATTACTAATGGAGCTCGGAACTGATCTCCATGTCACCCCAAACCTTGACAATGCTTGTAATCACAACTAAAAAAATTAGATCTGCAGAGTGGGTTTTCGCCCTGTTGAGAACTCCAATGCCTATGTCAGTTTACGTTGAGAGTAAGATCCAATGAATCAACTTGTGTTCTTTGTTGTGTGATTCAATAGTATATATCGAATAATAAGTTACCAAATAGGTGAAGTTACCTTATTGGAGTCGATCTCAATTACGTAAAAGTAGACATTTAATATAATTGTCAGGTAATATCCAGCTAATTGCTCCTAGAATCAAGGAATTTCCATAGTATTAGGTATCTTGCCATGCACAGCTTTAGAGAGAGAGAGCTACGAGTTCGTTAACGACCTAGGAACCATTTTCGCAACCTTCTGGTGGGCCTTGAAGGTCTAGATGAGCTTTCTCAGAGGTAGTGATGAGTGATTTTAAGGCTCATACTGTGTGTTAAGAACTATAGATATTGAATCTCTTTGGTGAATCTACTTCTTCTACCATCTATACAAAAACAAAAAGTCCCCGAAAAAAAAGTGATCAAAGATCTCCAAACTTGAAAAAGTCAAAAAAATTCTATCAAAAAAAAAAGGGAGTGCAAAAAATTCAAAATTGAGGTTGAGGTACAATTTTTTAAATTGAATTCTATTGTTGAGTTGATCAAATTGATGGGTAGAGCTTGAATTGTGATACATTATATTGAATTGCCTATTTGTCTATTGGAAACTTGTTATTGGGACACTTGATCAATTGAAATTGCTAAAAATTTGGATCACAAACTCTTTGACCTCAAGGTGTTTGATAAACTGCCAAGTCTCTATTCTCTTTGAATTCTAAGTGTTTGATCATTTGTCTTGGGTTCATTGACAATTCTCTTTGAAACTCTTATCTCTTTCAATCTTATATGTTGGAAGATATGAACTATTTGCTTTGTGTTTTTGATGTTTGTTTTGGTTACTTTGTTGAGTAATTGTCTACTCTTGAAGTTGCATTAAGAACTTGAAGAAGAGCTAAGGGAGGTAAATTGCGAAAGGGGGTGAGCACATTAGAGCAAGAAAAAGCCTAAAACAAGTGTGATACATGGGTGGATTGTGAGGTTATACAAATTCCCCTGTTTTTTGTTTGTTCATTTTGTAGGTACATCAGGGATAAATTTTCATCGCAATCATCTTATCATGAGGAAAGAAGGGAGGCATCTCATCCTAGATCTTCTAAGAATTTTATGCCATATGAAGGGGGTTGGAAGAAAGAGCCAACAAATGCATCTTTCTAGAAGGAGATATGAACATATGGAGTATGATGATGGTTACTACTATGACAATGAATGGAGGCCAAGAAGATATGGGAGAAAAGGAGGCCATTGCAAACATCTTGGTAGCCATCATATGACCATTCCATATTTCTATGGTACATTTGATCCGAAAGTTTACCTTGCTTGGGAAAGAGAGGTAGAACTTGTGTTTGCAAAGCATGACTACTTGGAAGGACAAAAGAGGGAGCTAGTTGTTGATAGCTTTGAGAGGAAAGCTTTAGCTTGGTGGGAAGAAGGCTTGAAATATCAAAGAAAATCTGGAGTACATATTACTACATGGGAAGGATTGAGGAAGTACATGAGGGAAAGATATGCACCAAAGCTCTACTATATGGTTGTTACCCAAGGTTCCATTGGTGTGAAAGAGTACCATGAAGAGTTGAAAAATGCATTGAAGAGAACTAAAATAGTGGAATATGAAGAAGACAAAATGATTAGATTTCTCAATGGCTTGAATGAAGATATTTGGAAATAAGTTGAATCTTATTCCTATGATTGTCTTGAGGATGTGGTACACATGGTCATTCAAGTTGAAAGACACTTGAAGAAGAGGAATTCAACACATGGGAAGTCTTATGAAAACTCAACCTATGGCACTTCTTCAACATCTAAGGTGCAAGGTGCTTGTTCAAAAGAAGAGAAATCCATTTCCAAGGAGCAAAAGTTAAAATCCAAGCTATGTGACTAGTTGCCAATTGAAGAGACTCCTAATCAAGTGAAGCAAGTTGTTGATAATGAGACATTTCATGAAGAGGATGAACAAATGAAGACCTTCAATAAGGTAATGCAAAAGATTGATGTAATAACGCGAAAGATTGATGTAATAAATGCAAAAGATTGATGTAATAATGGAAAAGATGGAGGAATATATTAGAAGGAAAGAACATGAGGTGAAAAAAGAGTGTCATAGAGAGAAAAGCGATGAGTGTCATAGAGAGAAAAGCAATGAGTGTCTTCGAGAGGCAATATTTGAGTGAATAAAAAGAGAGCTTTCATAAAAAAGAAAGAGGGAATGAGAGTGCCTTAGTTCTCAAAAAGAGAAAAGAGGATTTTATCCCCATTTCTAACATTGACCATTCATTATCTAGTTGTCGTGGTCCTAATTTTCAGGTTTTTAAAGGAGTAAACAAGATGAAGGAGGAAAATGACAAAATGGAGATAACGCTGATGTGATTTCCTTGAAGGTTGAAGGTTAAAATTCACACAAACAAGAAACCAAATGAAAGTGTAAGAAGAGGACTCATCAAAGGTTAGTTTTTGGGAGATTAAGTTGACCTTTGTAGATTAAACCATAACAACCAACTTCTTGATTTATATAGACAACTTAATACCTCACCCAAAGTGATTGAGAGCCCAAGGAGAAATGACTAAGAACCCTAGGTAGAAGTTCTAAGAACACTCTCAAGAAGATCAAGTTTGATCTTGGTTTGGAAAGTTTCCAAAGAAATTTCTGTTTGTCTAAAATCTGAATTCTATTACATATGTGGTCCTATTTATAGTAGAAAGAGTAGAAACCCTATACAAGGCACTTAAACAAGCCTAACAAGAGTGAAGGACCAAACATTAGAGAAGGAAAGCTGTTAACTTTCTGGTTTCATCACATTTGGGAAGCTAGTCTCGCTTCTCTCCGGCGTCGGCTGAAAATTGTAGCAGAACTGGATGCAGCGCCTGATCCCTTTTGTTTCTATCTGGCCCTCCATCCGGCGCTAGCTGTTTTACTGTAGGGCGCAGGATGCCTCTGCTGCCAGCCCTTCAACGCTCTTCTCGTGCCATCTCCGCTTTAGCTTCGTTTTGCCTCATGCCATCTTCATTCCAAGCTTTCCTAGGCTTCCCAACTTCATTTCTAAGGTCTCCAAAGCCTTGATCTTCATTTAGAGTCCTCCCACTTTCATCCTCAAGGTCTTGAATCTCCCATAAGTCATACTCCTCCTTGTTTGTTCTTCTTCAAGTTCATCCCTCTCAAACATGGCTTGGAAATCAAATTGTTCTTCCCTCATGTCTTGAACAAATACCAGCAACGCCTTCTTCATTCTTAAATTGTGATACTTGTTCATGGCCTTATTGCTAGCATCTTGGATATCCGTCATCCCCCCACACCTTAAAAGGATTCGTCCTCAAATCTTCAAATCCTTTTTTTGAAGTAGGTGGTTTCTCTTTGATAGATATGTATTCCGTTTCCACTACAAGAAACTCATTAGAAGAAATAACATAGACAAGGAATATAAACTCATTAAGGTAACAAGGAAAACGAGGTCTTTCATTCAAAGCACAAGACATAAACCATGATATGAAGATTCTCTAAATCTTGCATTCAAGCACAGTGAACTCAATACATAATCCCTTAACATAGCATGTACATGTTCTCCATCAAAAGCATTACTCATATGTAGAAAAGGAATAAGAAAATACTCTTCACATATGCTAAAACTCATCAAATAATCAAGACAGACATAATTATGCTCCTCTAAAAATAGGGGATTTTTCCAATACTTCCAAAATTATATCATTTCTCTATTCTTGGCACAAAACTCAAACTGTAACTTCATGTAGTTTCACCAATCATGCCAAATAGAGAATAAGCACATAGAAAACTCATTGATATCATCATCATAAAGTCCAACTTCCTTAAAGATCAACTTCTCATCATAAATAATCTTTTCACAAGATATAAACAAGAATGCTCCAATAATCATAGGCTTCTTTTTCATATGTAGTCCTAACACATGCTTTTTAAACAAGACATTCAATGTTCTAGGACTATCATATCTCAAAAATTCAACTTCATGAGTCTCAAGATTCAACAACTCAAAGACATCATGTTTAGAATACTCAAGAACTTGTAAAGTGAGGCTTCTAGGCATATTATCATGAGATTCACAAGCTTCTTCACAAATTTTCAACAAGTAATACTTCTCAATAGGCTTGGACTTTCTCCTCACATTCACAATGAAATAGGTTTCGAACAAGATAGGCAAGCAATTGGGGTCAACAGGGAATCTGCACATGATGCTACTAAGAGAGAAATTTGAATCAAGGATGGTAATATCAAATATCCTCAATAATTGATCATCCAAGACAAACTTTAAAATTTCATTCAAGTTTCTACCAAAGTCATGCTTAAACAAGTCAAGCAAGTATCTCAATTGATAAGAATGTGACTCAAAGTTATTTCCATGACTACCATTTATCTACAATTCTCACATAGAATCCATAGGCATGAATATAGCATTTTCACCAAACAAAGGATAAACATGCTAATGAAGTCCACCATGTATGACTTGTCTTGAAACATCAAACTCATAGTCACAAGCATATTCTTTCATCATTGATTCCCTCACAAACTCAAAATCCATAAAAGCTATCACTAAACTTAAAGAAGTATAAGACATGCTTTTTCTAGATAAGAATTCGTCATGCTCAAGAATTTTCATTATATCATTTTGTTGATGAACATCATAAACATCTCTAGACTCACACTTAACATGATGCTTGGAACAATCAAGAATGCATAAGATACCAATTCTAAGCATTTTACCATGAACATCATAAGTTTTGAATCTAAGACTCTCAAGAAAATATGGAATCCAAGCACTCATGTTGTTATCTAAGTCGTGAAACTTCAAAATTTCAACTAACGTCAACCTCTTAACATGACATGCTTCATCATCAATCTCCAAGAAACAATTATCATCAATAAGCATGAGTTTTCTTCTCATATGAATCACAATGAAGTGCATCGCAAACAAGATGAACAAGAATTTAGAGTCAACAATGAGGATGCAAAATAGGCCACAAAGATATCAATTGTTACCAAGAAGTGTAACATCAAAGACCCACAATAATCAATGATCTAAAACAAACTTCAAAATTCCATTCATTTGTGTCCTAAGGATATACTCCAAGTTTTTTCTATGAAACAAAACAGCTAACAAGTCATACATAGAATTCATAGGCATAAACAAAACATTTTCTCCAATCAAAGAATTATTATGCTCATAGAACTCACCATATATAACTTTTCTGGGGACATTAAGCACATAATCACAAGCATGCTCATCTGCATATGATTCCCTAACGAGCTTAAGATCTAGCATTTCATTCTTAAAGCTCTTAAAGATATACAACTTACTTCCACATGCATGAATCTCATTTCTAGAACCATAATCAAGAAAATATCTACCTTCATTTTCTTGCACACAAGACTCCTTCACAAACTCAAAATCCATGAAAGCTTTAACAAGACTTATAGAAGTATAAGACTTACTTTCTCTAAACAA
>JAOXNR010000022.1:14542415-14565198 GCA_028571225.1 Parsonsia alboflavescens
TGGTTGCATAAGTGCTGTAGCGTGCATTAAGGAGCGTTCTGGAGAGCGCCTAATCAAATCCGTATATATATATATATATATATATATATATATATATATATTTATACTATACTCTCTATTCAGTACTTTCCATGGCTTTATCTAGTCTTCGTAACATCAATCATGCCTCTGGAAGATCTTTGGTTGCTATCAAGAGCACTCAACTTCCATTAAACCTCTCTCCTCCTAATTATTCTATTTGGCAAGATCAAATCACTCCACTGCTTGGTGGACATAATCTTAAGGGATATGTCTATGGTACTATTATTTCTCCTCCTCTTGCTGGGCAAAATGATAATCAAATCTCTACTCTTGATTATGAATTTGGGGAGTGTCAATATCCGTTAATCCTTGCTGCTATCATTGCTTCAGTTTCGTTCCCAATTATGAACACCATTGCAAATGCTAAAACCTCAACAGAGGCATGAACCAAACTTCAAGTAGCCTTTGCCAATAAATCGGCTCCTTGAATTCTTTCTTTACAAGAAAAACTCTCAAGTACCAAGAGTGAATCTCATCCTATTGTTGAATATCTTTAACTTGTTAAGTCCATTGCAAACAGGCTTTCCTTCTGTTGAAGCCCTATTGACGACAGGGACCTTATTGTTCATGTCTTAGGTGGTATTGGCCCAGAGTTTCGTGATATTGCAGTGGAAATTCAAGCCCTAGCACTGTTATTTCTTTTGATGACCTTCACGATAAATTACATGCCCGTGAATTATATCTCAAGTAGGTTGACTCTTCTTTTGATTCAACACATGTGACAGCAAATCATGTTCAGTAAGACAATCCTCCTAGGTCCCCATATTTTTCTTGGTCCAGTCAATACAATAAATCCTCTCATTCTCCGTCTAACACTAATACCTAGTTTTAGACAGACTCTGCTCGTACCGACAATTCTACATCTCCTTGACTTGATTACAAATTGAAGTTTCTCATTATCTTGATCCAACTCAAGATCACTTTATAGAAGATTCAAATTCCCAAGATTCATCAATGGTTCAAGTTAGAATTTAGATTGATTGACTCGTTAATACTAACAACTAACCGACCTAAATAATTTGGTAGACAATTTCAATAACTAAGCCAAGTAATTGAAAAGCCCTTTTGTAGTCTCTCAACAACCATAGAAAAGTTTATAAGAAAACCCCACTCAAAGATCATGTTTGATCCAAGAAGAAAAGTTATTCAATAAGAATAGTTGTTGTAGAGAATTGTTGTCTTTCAAATACAAATTGAAGACCATTTATAGTTTTGATGATAACAAGAGCTAATAATAGTTGAAGGACATTAAAACCCACAATAAACAAGTCAAATGACCAAAAGAAACTAGGAAAAGTCAAGAAATCATCCAAGAAACATCGCATTGGTGAACAGGGACTATGCTCATCCGGCGCCGGTTGAAATTGGAGTAGCACCGGACACTAAGCTGAAATGGCTTCTGTCATGCCATCTGGTGTGATGTCTAGCTTTCTCAGAGCCAAACTCATTTTTCTCAGCGCCAACTTTGTTCCACATAGCCCAAATCACTCCTAAACCTTCCCACATCATTTCCAAGGCTCCCAAGGTCTTGTTCTTCACTTGAACTCTTCTCACCATCATCTATATTCTCTTGAATCATCCATAAATTGTATTCCTTCTTTGGGTACTCTTCATCAACTCTTGAATGATCTTCAAAGATGCATTGAAAGTCAAATGAACCTTCCCTTCCTTGCACAAATGCTATCAATGCTTATCTCAATTTGGAAGCCCTTGATTTTGTAATTGGTCGGATTGGTATCCTTGGAGTGGCGTGTACATCACTCCTTCTCATTTTCTATGCCAGCCTTTAAGTCCCTGAAAAATATGGTTATCATGTCAAGAAGTGTTTTCACGCCAGAGACTATTTCAATGATTTATTTTCGCAAGGTCCACAAGCACACCACTCAATTCCTATATCTACTTTGAAGTCACCCTAGCTTCTGGATACTGGGGCTTCTCATCACATCTCCAATGACTTAAACAATCTCTCCTGCATGATCCATACACTAGGAACATCTCACCAGCAGTTTAGGTTTCCAATGTTCTTTTCCCCTCTGCTAAAGCAAATCTCATTTTTGTCTATCAATTGTTTAATTCCAATCATGTATGTGTTGAATTTTTCTCTGACTATTTTCTTGTCAAGGATCAATCCATGGGGGAGATTCTGTCCAAAGGTCCAATTGATCAATCTCTCTGGCGGCTTTCATCTTCACATGCACCCTCTTGTTTCCATGATCGCCATTCTTCTACTGCTTGGCACTAGCATCTTTGTCATCCACACTTTACTTTTCTTTTATCAAAATTTAATTTTCTTGTTTCTTCTCTTAAGGAGACTATTTGTCATTCTTGCAAGGGTAATAAAAGTCATCGTCTATCCTTTGGTACATCTACTCATTCTAGCGCTCGACCTCCTGAACTTTAGTATTCAGATTTGTGGGGTCCTGCTCCTATACAATCTTTGGATGGTTTTCGTTATTACATCATTTTTGTGGATCACTTTACCAAATATATATGGATCATTATATAGCCTGACCCAAACGTATAAGATAAAATAGGTTAAAAGTATATCTTTTTTCCCCCTTCTTTCTTTTATTTTATTTTTTACTAGCTGTGTAATGGAAAGACTCGCATGCACCTTGACTGTCACTAGACTACAACTCACCAAAACGAGAGTCACTAGAAAAATCGAATCAAACTCATGATCTATATAATGCAAGTTGCACCCTTGGGTGCTCTTTGTTTTGTTTTTTCTTTTTAATCTTCTTTTCTCCCTTTTTCCTTTTTCTTTTTCATATTTCTTTTTTGTTTCTCTCACAAATATTTTGAAAATTCATTTTGTTTAACTCATATGTATTATATTCTATGGTGAATATAAAAATGTCAAAAATACAAAACAACCTTGTTAAATTTTTTTCCACATCATCATATTTTATTAAAAAGTTCAATATTTGATATATTGTGTTAAAAAATAATTTAGGTTTACTTAAACATATTAAATTTTAGCAATTAGCAAATTATAACTTATAGAATATATTCATTGAAATTTTTTTTAATAAAAAAAAGGAAAAAAAATTAAAATAATCATCCAAACGGATTTTAATTTTGAAAGTACTTATAAATTATTGCACCCGAAATACAAAACAACTTAACTTTTGGGGGGGAAAATACTTTTATAAAAGCAATATTGCAAAAACATTTTTTTTAAGTAAGATCATTTAAGCAGCCCTGAATCAAAAACTTATTTCTTGTGTTATATGGCAGACCAAAAGATTTAAGTTACTAAAAGGTTTATTGCTGAATTCATCTATTTAAACTTCAATTTGTAAATTTAATCCATTAAATTTAAGTGCTAAATTAATGAGCATTTCTTTGTTGTTAAGAAATGATAGATAATAGGAGAGGGCTGAGCTGCTGCAGGCCTAAAACAAGAAGATTGCTAAGGATTGAGCAGTCATAAAGCAATTTCCTTTCTCGTCTTTAAGTTATTAACTTTTTCTTCCCTTCTTTTTTTTAAAAATTCATTTCAAAATAACAAGAGATAATTTTATATTTTCCTTTTTTAGAACAAAGAAGGGAAAAAATAGAAATGAATATTTTAAATTAAAAGAAGAAAAGAAACGAAAGAACAAAAACTGTGAAAGAACAGGGACGGGGATTGGGGATAAGGGTTAGGGTTAGGGTGTAGTGTGGTGGGTTCTAGAAAATGAAATATTTACCCTTAAAAAAAAAAGCACATTAGGAAAAAAGAAAAAAGTGAAAGAAAAGTTAAAAATAAAGAAAGATGAAAAAAAAAAAAAAAAAACGAAAGAGAAATGGAAGGAACTGATTAAAAAAAGTAAATATGAAAATTGGAGTATCAAAAAATTTAAAAGTCACTTTTGTAATTTAAAGAAAAAGTCAAACAAGTTAAATGAATATTCATATTTAAATCATTTATAAATCATAAGAGTTATTGGCCAATCTTATCCTCAAACTATATCCTTTTGGAAGTTTTGATCCCTAAATTTTTTTTTTTTTTTTTGGACCAGTTTAGTTCTTAAGCAATTTACATTTTGGCCATTTGATCATTTTGACTGGATTCTTCACAAATTTCATTTAAATTTGGAATCATTTTAACCAATCAAGTCCATGAATGACAAGGCCAAGCAAAATGAAGTTTGTAAGGTATAGTTTTGGTCAAAATGACCAAATGTAAATTATTTAAGGACTAAACAAATAAAAAAAAACTTTTAGAGACTAAGGCTTCCAAAAGGGTATAGTTGAGGATTAGATTGGCCAATAACTCTAAATCATAACTTAAATGAGTAGTTGATTAGTCATTTTGACACTCCTACTATTCGTATATAAAATGTTCTAGTTAGAGATCGATCTCTAGTTTATTTCGAATAATGAATCTAGTTTTAATTTAAACGATTTGTAATCTATTTTGGATGGTTAGTTATAAATGTATGAATTACTAGTATTATGTAGGGTTGTAAAAGAGTAGAGTCAAATTCGAATCTGTTAGGCTCAGGCTTAAGTTCGGCACATTTATGTTTTTCTAGGCTTGGGCTCAAGCTATAAGCAAACATATTGAAGCTCAAGCTCGACTCGTGAAATATTTGGACGGCTCAAGCTCGAGCTTGTTAAGATTCATTTAAATACGTTATATTATATAATATTAATATATTAGGGTAAATTATTGTTTTTCTACTAGAAGTTTGACCCATTATTTATTTCTCAAACAATTTTTTTTTTTATCAATTTATACCCAAATAATTTACGAGTCATGAAAATAGTACTCACTGTCAAAATCATAATACCAAATCATTAAATATGCACATGAAAGTTACGTAACCCTTTTTTTTTAGGGTATTTTTATCCATTCATATGCAGCTTAACCGAGGCAACTTTGGTCAGACAGTTAGCAATACAGTGAATGAACTAGTAGGTTGGATAGACCAGACAACATCTCTTGCAACAGAGGTAGAAGGCAAAGCAATAGTAGCATTTTGAGCAGATGGCCACAGTGCCGTGCAAATCTAACGTAGTTTGGCAGCTTAAACGAAGGAGAGCCATGAATCTAGAGGTGCCTAATATAAAGAGCCTAAGCATTTACATCCTAATATTAAGAGTATAAATTATTAATTAAAAATTTATAAATTGTTAGTTTTAAGCATAGGGAATTTAACGATGGAGGGGTTAGATGGAAACGTGAATGACAATTGCATAAAAGAAACGTGCTAAAGGACAAGCATATGTGTAGTAGACTTATTTATATTAAAAGGATCTAAAATTAGTCCATCATCATCATACCACATTTTTCGGAAAGAGTCTAAATGGTCCTTTAAAAGTCCAATTGAAATTCAAAGTCTATTTCTATGGAATAGGCCAAAATATGGTGGGCCAATCCACTGCAGCGTAGCAGTATGGTTAGACGTGGCATAATGGTTTGTGGCAGCCGAAAAAAAGGCGATGAGTTATGCTGAAACGTGTCAAAAATCTGCAAACTTACCTGTAAAAGAAGCAAACTGCGAACCCCTAAACCTTAATGCAAATCTACATCCTTGCAATAATCACCTAGTGAAAAGACGAAAAAAAAATCCATTAGAGATTGACGGGTAAATTTCCCATCAAATTTTATTTTTATTGGATCCTGTATTTGAATGAATAAAGGCTTTGTAAATGTATTCTGGAGTCTAAAATTTGTAAATTGTTGATTTTTCTCCTTTTTTTTTTTTGTGTTCCCTAATTCGCTGTTGAGAAGAAGTAGGAATTCATCTCAAAAGTGAAAGAAAAATGTGGAATTTCAGTGCAACAATTGAAGAAGTGCTATGTTGACTGTCATAAGAAAATAAGTTTTCAGATGAGGGAAATTGTAAACTTGTGCTATTAATTATGTCACCTTAAATTTCTGAATAAGTATACTTTTCTCAGCACTTTGAAAGTTTTAAAGAAACACTGAGAATCTACAACATATCAGTATGGCTGATGTGAAGCAGATAATATTTGAGTAGGAGAATGGGAGGATTTTATATTTAGATTTGTGTGTGGGTTGGAGACAGAATGGAGAAATAAAATTTTCTCAGTATCAATATCATGATTTGGTTAAAAGGGAAATCTTTGTTTCCTGGTAATTGCAAAGGATGTATATCATCATGGAACTGTGTGTATTTGCTACTGCAATTGGTGTCTTGTAGTCAATCTGCAAGTTTATGGTCATTTTAGTCTGTTTATATTTCAGATTCTGACCAAGGACTTATGTAAACTGGTATTAGGGAATTCAAAATCAATCTGAAATGCATCTGGAAGAGGCAGCATTAGCATAAATGACAGACCATCAGAGCACATATAAGGATCTCCACCAGTCAGCTGTCATAGTTGCCGGATGTTTTGTTTTGGTGGCTATGGTACTCTCCCTCTTCCTGATTTTCCAGCATCTTAGATACTACACCAACCCTGGGGTCAGTATTTCAGAATGTTCTTCTTCTTCATATACTAGTGCAGAATTTGCAGTTCACAGATACAATTCTTCCTTCAACAATAATCTAGTTTTGCGATCAATATATGCAACTCAGAAGATGCATATTCAATACCCTTCGAATGCTCTATATTAGTTTTAGAAATCTGGAAAAGAGAATGGTTTTTGAAGCACTTTTAATTAGCCTTGTTTAGACAATACGGTATGTTGTAAAATTCTGTATTTCTCCACTTAATTACCAGGAGCAGAAGTGGATTGTCGGAGTTCTTTTCATGGTTCCTGTCTATGCAACAGAATCGGTGAGGATCTCTCTCTATCTGAATGATTGCTTTCTTTAAACAAGTTAGTTAATTCCCATATCATGGACTTGAAACTTGCTAGATGCATGGCCTTTTAATTTTGGACCTGCTGCTAAAATCAAGATTCAAAAACTTTCAATTGTGTAGTAGCACTTATGCCCTAATATATAATGCTTCTTGTTTGTTACATCAACATCTTCGTGTACTAAAGTTTTTCGTTCTATTGATGATACGAAGAAAAATCATCTGAAGGTATCTGGGAATTTTTGGTTCCGGAATAGCTAGATCATAGAACATATTTTAAGTGCACAATTTGTACCTGTGCCTGGATTTGTTCAGCCACATTTCTAATGTTTTCAGATTCTGTCTTTGTGGAACCCAAAGCTGTCGCTCGTGTGTGACATCCTAAGAAACTGCTATGAAGCCTTTGCTCTTTATGCTTTTGGTAGTTACTTGATTGCATGCCTTGGTGAGTAAAACATTTTACTTCCGAAATATTTGTGAAAATTGGATACAGAATTTGTAGTGCATTCATTGAAAATTCCTGGCTTTCATGTTATTGTCCTTTATTTGTACGTTGGAATACACAGACATTCTACATGCATAATTCTTTGCAACCCCACTCTAACATCAAGAGATATGCAATCAGTGAAATGCCATTGGATGTTTCAATGTTTCATTTCCTTGGTTTTCTTAGTAAAGCTTAAATAATCATAAATGAAGCATTTCCTCTGACAGGTGGAGAGCAAGAGGTAAGAGAACTTCTTGAAGATGAATCTCAAGAACCCAAAAGGTCATTACTAAAAAGACCAGAGTTACAGAACAGAAGATTTTGCGACTTCATTTTGCGACCCTGTGTGCTGGGGAAGGACTTGCTCACCATTGAAAAATTTGGCCTAGTACAATATGTAAGTCTAACAGGAGAAATTCCTAATACAAATACACCATACTAATATCCCTTTGCTTTCAGATGATTTTGAAGACTCTCTGTGCATTTCTAGCCTTTATATTGGAGATCTTCGGTGTGTATGGTGATGGGGAATTTAAATGGTACTATGGGTATGTATCTTTTACTCATCAAAAGACGGACTTTCTTAACTTTGGAAGTTTTACAGACTGTAATTTTCCTTTCTATCTGAAAAGATGTATATTGCAGGTATCCATACATGGATGTGGTATTGAACTTTAGCCAGTTGTGGGCATTATATTGCCTTGTTCAGTTTTATAACGTAACCCACAAAAAACTTCGAGCTATAAGACCCCTTGCAAAGTTCATCAGTTTTAAGGCAATTGTTTTCGCTACCTGGTGGCAAGGTGTGGGCATTGCATTGTTGTGTTATTTAGGAATTCTACCAAGGGAAGGAAATTTTCAGACAGGGTTACAAGATGTTTTAATCTGCATCGAAGTAAGTCTCCAATTTTTATCCTTAGCTTTTCATGAAAGCAATTGTTCAACTCCATATTTCTTTTTTAATATCCTGGAAAAATTGAAATGTCTCAGGATCTTACAGCTGCATATTCAAGTTGTTAAAATGGCATAGCTGTTTATAATATTCCATTGGCCTTTAAAAGTTATTATTAACAATCATGATGCAAGACAAACAATTTCCTATTTCCTGTTTCAATAGATGGCTGTTGCAGCTGTTGCTCACTTCTCTGTCTTCTCCGAAAAACCATATCATTTCTTGCCAGTTTCTGAGTACAGAAAGCTCACCTCTGGGAAGACAGAAGAACTTTTGAAGATCAAAGAAGGTGATGAAGAAAAACCAGCAATTCCTGAAAAGAAAAAACTGGAGACTGAGGCTCCTGGAACCAGTGTTAAAGAAAGTGTTCAAGACATTGTTGTTGAAGGAGGTCAAAAGGTGAGACTACTGCTTGTTCTCTTTTCCCTTTGAGCTAAAAAAAAAATTAGATAAGGAAACTAAATCACCATGTGCATCACTTTTGGAACCTTATCTTGTAACTTGTTTTTCACCATGTGTATAAACAGGTAGTAAAGGATGTTGTTTTGACCATAAACCAGGCAATTGAACCTGTAGAAAAGGGGGTGACAAGGATTCAAGAAAGATTCCACGAGATATCCGTATCTTCAGGGGAGAACAAGGAAGAAGAGGCTGAAGTGAAGGTGAAGGAACATGAGCAAGATGTGATACGAGATGAATCTCAAGTGTTGATATCTGCAGAAGAGAAAGAAGTTACATGAAACTCTTTATGAAATTAGAAGTTGAGTTACAATTAGTGTCAGGTCTTCAGGCTCAAGTTGGTTGCTATTTATATTCAATAATATTACCGAGAGATCAGATTTGGCTAATATCTGTATCCTGGAAAAGGGCCATATATTGTAGAAAATGATGCATCTTCCCAGCAGGGACTGCACAGAAACTTAGTATCTTTGATCAGACAATTGAACTGTCAGAGAATATTGAGGGAAAAACTTGAATATAATTGAAGAAATTGGAAAAATATTTTGTTTAAAAGAATTTTGAAGATATATATATATTTTTTTTTTAGAAAATCGATTAGGAGGCACAAAAAAATTTTTCGTGATACAAAATCAACATACCTAGTTTAAAATGTTAATTTTGTATCACTAAAAAATATTTAGCATTGTATCTTCTTTTGACGTTACAAAAAATTTAAAATGTCTTTGATTTTATTATATAAAAATATTTGATTAAAAGTGTCTTTTTAATCAAAATAACTTACTTATCCTTTTATTAGTATAATTATTAATGCTTAATTTTTTGAGTTAGTTGATATGTATTTTTTAAAGTGCAATCTTAAATTTTTTAAAAAAATTGTTTTAAACTAATTTTAAAAGAAGTCATTCTTTTTTAACCGGGAAAGAGAGTAGATATTTTTTCCCTTTCTTTTTAGAATATAAAAATGGATTGATTTAAACTAACGAGTACTTTATTATTTTTTTAGCATTCACATAAGAGTAAAATACAATTTTTAATTTCAAAATATAAAATTTTTTTTTAAAAAAAAACTGAATGTTTAGTTAGAAAAGTTATTACTCTTGTCAATACTAAATATAAATCATTTTAACTAATTTTTCTTATCACTAATTATAAGTTATTGTGGTTAATTAATTATGTAGTTGAAGGTGTTTTTCTTATATTACCCATTTAATAATATACTCATGAAATAATATTCAAATTTTTAAAGAGTGATTAGAGGATAAGGTTTTTCCCCAAAATGATCCCACATGTTATGTAGAAAAGATTGTTGGATTCCTTACGTTTCTTTTTTTTTTTTTTTAAGACATTAAGGTCCCATATCAATTTACGGGTAGTCATATTCCAGCCATTTTCAAGGCAGCACCGATCACATGACAAACTTGTGAGAAAATTCTTAGGAATAAAATCGTCCTTACACTTTAATCTTAAAAAAAAGAATGCAACAAATTTGTTTTGTTTCTTTTAGTCCATTTTGGTTGCAAATTACACTTAACTAGATAATTCCCAAATAAACTTACAACCCTAATTTTCATTCACGATCGACAGAAGATTTAATCGAAGTGGCTTAGCGGTGAAATAGGCATCCAACCACCGGAATGAAGATGCTTCACAATGAAGATCATGAAACCGGAGGGCACAAACACATGGGTAAGAACTCTCTTCTTAAAAAATTACAGTTTGTTGCTCTTGATTTCGAAAAATTAAAATTAATTTTGTGGGTTTCCTCCTTTTCACATGCAACGAAGAACTCTTCTTGTTTGAATGTGGTTTCTTCCCTTTCTTGTGGGGTTTTCTTTCGTATATGTAAAGGATGAGCTTTGGGATTTTCTTATTCTTTATATATCTATTTTAAAATAGATTTTTTGACTTTCAATAACTCCTTTGTGTTATATTTTTATCTTTTTTCATGTGTAACTTGTTTTTTAACATGATATTCTGCTTTTTTGTTATGTTATGTGCTTTGTTGTCTATCTTGTGGTCTCAAGATATTTGTTTGGATATTGACTCTAGAAAATTGACAATCCTATCTTTACTATGTGGTCGTAGGAGTACTATTTCTTAATTAATATACTAGGTCAAGGCTTCATATTGAAAATTTATTGTGGAGGTCATTTGTTAGGACTGCCCTTGTCTGAATATGTTGGTGGGAAAGTTGAAGACTTTCAATACTTTCTAGGAATGAAATTACATTCTGCCATCTAAATTCTATTTCATACAAGTTAGGAGTCAGAGAACCATATTCATTGTTTATTGGAAGATTGGCCTAGTGGGTGTCGATTTCTATGAATGGAGATTACTACTTTGTGAAGAAGATGTGCATGACATGGTTAAGTTTGGAGAAGAAAAAGGGATGGTAGAAATTGTCATACAAATAGTTTACTTGGAATCTACTTTAGGTATAAATACTAATATTTCATTTCCACTTGCCAACACTATTCATTCATTAGATGCAGGTAATGGCTGCAACAATTTAGAGACTATTGAGGATGCCTTGGTTCCATTCGGATTCTTCAAGAAGAGTTACAAGCTGCCGTGAGTCCTAAGAGTAAAAAATAGAAAATCGTGTTAGACTGTGTCCTTGGTTCTTCAATAACTAAAATGGATGACAAAGGTGAATAGGGGAGGGAAAGTGACTGTCAAATGTCTACTAGAGTTGCCCATGAAAAGCTACAAATTGACTCTCCTAACAGAAAACAATAGGAGTTTCGGTCCTCAAATGCAGTGTATCCAACAAATAATATAAATGAGTGTCTTGATTCTTTTTGGATCTCAACAAATGAGCTGGTACCTGCCCCAAGTCTTGGGGACTCTAAAAGAGGCAGCAAAAAAATTCAGATAAAAAATAATAGTAAAGATGTAAAAGCTGATTCTAGTGTTGGAGATAAAAGATCTATGGGTTTAGAATATGGGAGTGACCCAAATCTTGAAGAATTTGAAGATGAAGATGGGAAAGAT
Source organism: Parsonsia alboflavescens (assembly GCA_028571225.1). Lineage (NCBI taxonomy): Eukaryota > Viridiplantae > Streptophyta > Magnoliopsida > Gentianales > Apocynaceae > Parsonsia > Parsonsia alboflavescens. The sequence continues at coordinate 14,554,154 of JAOXNR010000022.1, forward strand.
AAGAGAAAGGGAAAACAGAAAATAATATCTTCAGTTTCAAGTAAATCAAATGGAAAAACGAAGGGAACAATTCAAATCAGGATCTGGAAGAAGAAATTTATGCTGGCCTAGGAGATTTCTATGACAGTGATTATATATTGAATAGTGATGGTGACAATATGGTTGTCAGTAAAACGGAGATAAGGGATTGTTTGATGAGTACGGGTTACCCACATGATGAAATTGAAGAAGTATAAGGTAACATTGCTAAAACTATGACTATTAAGGGCAATGATGGAGGTGTTGACATTGATATGTGTAATGCAAAGGATATTATTGGACAAGCTTTTGAACACAGATTGGACTTGGTCCAACAATCGCAAACAGACCAGGCCCAGTAAGAAGGAATGGATTAGACTAATGAAGAAGACGTTATTATAGACCAAAAGTTTGATGGTGATGATTTGCAAAGAAATGCAATGACCTTTGGCAACAAATACAACAGAAATGGAAAGAGAAAAGATTAATTTTCTATTGGAAAATCAAAATTAGATATCTGAGAAGGGGGGATGAAGTTTGATATACAACAAGATAGTGAAGATAATTTCTCTAATGATGATTTTGAGCAAATTTCAAATAGATCATTGTCTGAAGATAAAAATGAGCTCAAAAGAAAGAGATTTGAGAGATATAGATTCAAGAAGAAGTTAAGTGACACCATCTTCAGATGTAGACAAGAGTTTGGCACTAAAAATGACTTCAATGAGGCTGTGACTCATCATGGAATTGTCTAGGGAAGACCAGTAAAGTTTAAGAAGAATGATAATAAGAGAATTGATGCAATTTGCAAAGCTGAAAATTGTGATGGGAAAGTATATGCCTATTACATCAAGCATAGAGGGATATTCCAAGTAAGAGCAGTCCAACCAAAGCACAGGTGTGAGAGATCATTCTATCACAAGCTTACATATCAAAAATTCATAGCAAGTAGCTATATAGAAGAATTCAAATCCAAGAAAATTTTTTACATTAGTCAATTTCAAGATAGAGGGCATAGAGACCTGAATGCACATATTTCAAGAAACGTATTTTATAAGGCAAAGGCAGTAGCAAGGGACATGATTGAAGGAAAGTATAGAGAATGGTACACTCAAGTTGAAGATTATGCTAAGGAGCTAAGAAGAAACAATCCAAGTTCTAAAATTGTAGTTGACATTTACGAAGATGAGGACACTTGGAAACCTATTTTTAGAAGACTCTATGCATGTTTTAGTGCATTCAAACGAGGTTTCAGGAATGGTTGCAGAAAGATTATTGGAGCGAATGTATGCTTCTTAAAAGGGCCTCATCCACGTGTACTTTTGACTGCTATGGGAATTGACCTAAATAACCGGGTCTTCCCTATCATCTATACAGTTGTGGAGGGTGAAAATAAAGAGACATAGTAGTGGTTTCTAAGTTTAATGAAGCAAAATTTGAAATTAAATGATACAAAGGACAGGTGCATCATGTCGAACAGACAAAAGGTATATGTTTTGCTTATTATAATATCAAATTTAGATAAATATATTTATAAATATATGTCTGTGTGTGTGTAAAAAGACTTATATTGTTTTGTATTTTGTAGGGCATAATTCCAGCCGTGGGAAAGTTATTACCAGCGATAAAGCATCAACTCTATGTTAGGCATTTTCATGCAAACTTTAGGAAGACATCCTAGTGAAGCTCTAAGACTTAAGTTGTGAAGTTTTGCCAAGTCAATTTATGAAAACAGCTTAAAGGCACAAATGGAGTCTACAAAAGAGCAAGATGATGATGCCTAGAAGTGGCTTAATAAGAATGAGAATCCTAGACATTGGTGTAGAGCTTTTTTTAGGCCTAACATCAAGTGTGACATGTTATTAAATAATCAAAGTGAGAGTTTCAATTAGCAATTGATGGAAGCTAGGGATAATCCAATTTTAGGGCTTCTTAAATGGATAAAAAGTTTCTTAATGAGCAAGTTGAAATCAAAACGAGATTGGATAGCGGAATAACATGGGAGAATCTATCTGAGGATAGTTCAAATGGTTGACAAACTGAAGGAAAAATCAAGGGATTACTTAGCCTGCTTTGCTAGGGATATAGCATGCTAGGTCGCAAATATAAGGCAAGGCATACATCCAAACCGAAAACAATTTGTGGTTGACTTAGCGCATAAAAAATGTAGCTTTAGGAAATGGGATCTTAGCGGGATCCCTTGTGTGCAAGCTATTGCTATGCTTGGAATACTTGGCAAAGATTTGCTTGATTATGTGGACAGTAGTTACATTATGTAGAACTATTTGAAGGAATATGAAAACATTTTTATTCCTCGTAAATGGTCCTAAAAATTGGCTATCTACAAGAATGCGTTCTTTACAAGAGCCATCGAAGTTAAAGTTGCCGGGAAGAGCTAAAAAGAATAGGAAAAGAGAGGCAAGTGAGACTCAAGTTAATGCTATTGGCAAGGTTTCGATGACTAGGGTTGGTGGGGATATTAAAAAATATAGCAAGTGTAAAAATGCAACTCATAATAAAAGGAATTGTCCCCAAGTTGCTAAGGTTGTTCAAAGCACAAAAAACCAAGTTTCCAAGGATATTGAGGCTGAAAGTTGGGCTCAAAATAATTCTCGAAAAAGTACCAATGTAAAGGCATGCAATAGTAACAAATGTAGCAAATGTGGAAAGCTTGGACATGACAAGAGGACTTGTAAAAGTGATACATTACGCAAACATGCTCCTAAAAGCTTAAAAAAACAATCTGTCCAGCAAAGTATTAAATAACAAACAAACATGGCCACTGCAAATCAAGGGGGTGATGTTTCATTCCCAACTCAAACTTCTTAGGTAGTATAATTCTCTTTCTTTATCAAGTTTAACTATATTAATTTTGAATTTTACCAACATTTTTTGTTGCAATATTACAGGTAAGTAATACGACAAAAAGGAAGTGTGGGATTTGCCATGTATTTGGACACACCCGGAAGGATTGCCCTAGTTAAGACTTCAAGAGGACGTTCAAGAATCTCTTTTGAAGTGAATTTTATCTTGTGATGATTTGTTTTGTATATTGGAAGTTGACATTTAGGATGGCTTGATTTGTGGAGTTTTAGTATGACATTTGTAAATGTTTTGGTTTGTTTTTGGCAAGATTTTGATGTCATAGGATGGTTGCTTTACTATGTATTTTGGTGCAAACAGTCACATTTTGATGGAAAAACGATATTGCCTATATTTAACTAAGAGTTCCTGATTTCTGATATGGTGTGATTTAGAATTGTAAATATTCTAGTTAGCATATATTATAGTTAGCACACGTTACAAGTGTGAGTCTCTTTTTGTTGGAAAAACAATCACTTCAGAATTATATATCAGCATTTGGTATTTTTTGTGCTATGGTATGGACCTAGTTAATTCAAAGGTCTTTTCTTAGATATGTTAAACATGATCTTTCAAAGGTCTTCATTTGGTTAGTGAGACAAAAGTATTTTTAGATCTATTAAATATGTTCGTTTCTCCCCTTTGCTTGCCTACAGATATATTTGATTGTATATTTCAGAAGTAGTAGTTTTACAGAGTTCATTAGCTATATTATTTCATTAGATATAAAAGAAAATATTAATTTACAACTTCTTTACCTTTTTAAATATGGTTTTGAAACTTTTTCATGCCATTATTAATCTAATATATGTTCCTATTTTGTTGTTTTATCAAAATTGTACAGGTGCTAAATGTCGTGGTTGCCAGCTTGGTTAGTGGCCTTTTAGACAATCTAAGTAAAGGGGATGCCATTGACTTGTGAAACTTTATTATCCGGAAAAACTATGAAAACACTCAATTTGGGGAAGAAGGTTTCAGATGTAATTTTAATGAAGTATCTTGATTACGCTATAATATTGGTAATTTGGCATCATCTGACCATGGTTTATTTCTCTTGTTTCTAGAAGGTGAAAGATGAAGCAATCAAAACTCTGGTATCTTCATGAAATTTCATGGTGAGGATTAGTCCAAGACATGAAAGATTCAACTCTAGCACAAATTGTTAACTTGAAGATCTCAGGACATGAAATTGTGTGTATGAGAATTATTTTAGCAGATGAAGAAGATTTCATAAGGCTTTTTTATATAGCATCTGATTAAATGGCTTAGACAACCTTCAATTTAATGGTTTTATGAATTCCAACTGCCTGAAAGGATTTTTGAGTTGCTTTAATTAGACAGGAATGAGCCAATGAAAGTTCAATGTCCCTTGGATGTTGGATTATTAGTGAAATATTCTTTTAAGTCCTTGTACAACCAATGATTAGAAAAAGCAATATCATCTTTGAAAAATCACAATCACTAAATTAGTGCACATAAAGAATCCACTTGCATACAAATGGATTACTTTGTAGTAAAAGAAAAACAGACATAGACTTTGGGGGACCTCCAAGTGTAGTTCTAGTATTATCTTTGAAAAATGGTATGATAATGACGATACTTTATCAAAAAAATGGTATTAGCATAATCAGAAGGAAAATCAAAAGCAGACAAGTAAATCTTGTATGCTTAGATAGTTGAAGCATCAATTCCCTAATTCTTAATTAGTATATCCACAATTATCACCTTTAAGGGCTGAATAAAACATACTATTAGAGTCTTTAAACCATTAAAGACTTAGCCAAGTAAGTGTGCACAAAACATTTGAAAATAGAGTAATATATTGAACACAAAGCACTTGCTTGATCCATTGAGAAATTGAAGAAATATTGTTGTTGGCTGGAAATAACATCCAGAAGTTAACCTTGAATACACTTAACATTAAACTAGGAGAAATGTACCAGTTGGGCAAACCAAAATGAAAAAGTCATTCTGTAATATTCAACAACTTCAATTGCAAAAGAGAAAATACAAAACACAAGATTAAACATATGCATTCAATTAACAAGATTAGGCAAAATGCAATACACAAGATAAACATTTGACAAAATACAACACATAAGTACACCAAGAAGAATTTCAACAACCACCAAATACATTGTAGAAATAATAAATTTTGTACATTTCTCAGAATATATGACCCAACATTGCCTTCATAGACTTAAAGAAAATTAACACTAACACTGATACATTCATTCAAAAACTAACACTGTATTTATCCATTAACCTTTTGCAAAAACCAACAACTAAGCCGATGAATGCAACAACAATAACACAATGATATAACTTTTCATTCCTCCTCGACTTTTCAACTTCAACTTCATGCCTTCGAACCCTTCTCAACAACCCTGGTATATACCAGTACAGTGGTGCATCAGATGGTCAAACATTGCCAGTTCAGCTTTAGCTGAATGCTCATGAGGTTTCCCATTGTCCCATAGCAAGTTCATAAGAGTACTTCTTGACAAAGGCGACAGTGGTGAGCCAAAATTTGAGGCTTCTTTGAGAGGATCTATTGGATAGCTCAAGTTTTGGTTAACCCATCAAAACTCGAGGATCTCGATTCCTTTTTCTGTTTTTTAACAAAATTAAGAAATGAGTTTCTTCTCTTTTAGTTGAACTTATGTCCAAAGTAGCCAAAGGAAGAAGAGAAGAGAACCAAAACACAATATCAGCAAAAAAAAAAAAAAAAAGAAGAAGAAATTCTGTTCTTCAAAAATATTCTATTCCGTGCATCACAAGAAATGAAACTTAAATACCTAGGGTTACTAATAAGAAAATTACTAAACTGCACTTCTAAACCCACCCACAATTAAACATAAAACAAGGGAGCAATTCGAAAATAACTCAAAGTTAAGAATTCAATATGAATAAAGAAAACAATGTATAAATAACTCCAGCTTGCTCTTCAATTCTTCTTCTTCTTCAAACATTCAAATCGGCAAGGAGTGGATAACTGAACCAACTGACCTCTTGCTCTCGTCATTTGACCTCAAGCTTCTCGTTCAACCTCGACCTTGACCTCTACCTCTACGTCAGGCTGCCTCTCTTAACAAGAGCTTGTCCTCATGCTCGCATTGTCTCCATGGAAGCGAAAAAGATGTTGCACACATTGAACACATTGGAGATATTGTAGCCATTTGGTAGCTCGAGCTTGTAAGCATTGCATCCCAACTTTTCCAGGATCTAACAAGGACCAAATTATCTATCCCTGAGCTTATGGTATTCGCCTGCAGGAAATCGATCCTTGGTAAGTGAAACCCAAACCAAATCACCAACTTCAAACTGAACATCTCATCGAGTCTGGTCAGTTTGTTCCTTGTACTTCGCATACGATTCCTCCAAGTTAGTTTTAACCTTCACATGCATAGACTGAAGATCAACCAACCGTTCTTCAACCTTTTAAGGAGCCAAACCATCAGTAGGGATAGCAAGATCAATGGGGCTTCTCGGATTATGGCCATACACAATCTGAAATGGAGAGAACTTTGTAGACCGATTCATAGAACAATTAAACTCAAATTCAATCTTAGGCAGAATAGAATCCCAAGTACCGAAAGACTTAACTTGCACTCTCAACATGTTACCCAAAGTTCGGTTTACCGTTTTTGTTTGTCCATCTGTCTGTTTGTGATAAGGGCTACTGAACTTTAACTCAATCCCTAGCGTCTTCCATAGTTCACACTAGAAATGGCTCATGAACTTGGTGTCTCTGTCGGACACAATACTTTGAGGAAAACCAAGTCGCCAAACAACCTCAAAGAAATATAAGTCAGCAACCTTGCTTGCATCCATGGTTGTTTTACATGCCACAAACACAGGCATCTTGTTAAACCGATCAACAACCACCATGATACTATCAAGTCCACATTGAGTCGTCGGCAAACCCAACATGAAATCCATAGATACGTCGATCCATGGTTCAGTCAAAATTGGAAGTGGAGTATACAATCCTTGGTTGCTGATGCCTCCCTTTGATACTAGGGAAATTCGGCACCTGTTAACGTAGCCTTGTGCACTCCTATCAATTTTAGGCCAATAGAACTTTTTCTTGATCAGTCTAGCAATCTTGTCCTTACCAAAGTGATCTTGTGCATGCAGTTCTTGCACAATCTTCAATCTCAAGGATGTATCAGGGATGCAAAGACAATTACCTTGGAACAAAAATCCATCATGAAGTACATAATCAAACCGACTTTACTACTCCACCTCGCGCATAATATTCCCAAAGCATCATCTCCTAAGTCATCTCGCACATTCTCAAACCCCAAAGCTTCTATTTTGATCACACTAAGTAACGAATGTCTTCCGCTCAAAGCATCAGCCACCTTATTCATTACTCTAGACTTATGCCTCAGAATGAAAGTGAACTCCTGCAATAAGGATACCCATTTTGCATGCCTAGCGTTAAGCTTGTGCTGGCCCTGAATGAACTTCAAAGCTTAATGGTCATAATATAGCACAAACTCAATCTGAATGAGGTAGTGTCTTCAATACTATAGTGCTCTAACAATAGCTTAGAATTCTGTGTCATATACCGAGTAGTTTAGTTTCGGACCACCCAACTTATCCTCAAAATATGCAATTGGTCAGCCTTCTTGACTCAAGATAGCACCAATGCCACCTTTGACGCATCACAATCCACCTCGAAGACCTTCTCAAAGTTAGGTAATGCTAGGACTGGAGCACTTGTCAACCAAGCCTTGATCACTTCAAATGCCTGCTGTGCCTCTTTAAGGCACACAAATTCTTTGGCATTGTAAAGGTCGGTCAAGGGCACCATAAGTTCGCTGAACCCTTTGATAAACTGTTGGTAAAAACTAGCCAAGTCATGGAACGATCGGACTTCTGTGACGCTCCTTGGAACAAAAAAATCTTGGATAGCCGTTACTTTAGCTTCATCAAGTAAGATACTATCCACCGAAACCAAAAAACCTAAAAATACAAGGCTGTCCGTCATCCAGGTGCATTTCTTGTTGTTTGCATAGAGACTGTGCTTGCGTAATGCTGACAGAATCAACTGAAGGTGCTGCAGATGATCTTTCTTCGTTCGGCTGTAGACCAGGATGTCATCAAAGTAAACCACAGCAAACTCATTCAAGTAAGGTTTGAATACTTGGTTCATCACCCTCATAAATGTGCTTAGTGCGTTGAATAACCCGAACAGCATGACTGTCCATTCGAATAGCCCTTCTTTGGTCTTGAAAATGGTTTTCCCCTCATCCCCTGGTTTGATCCAGATCTGGTGATAGAGACTCTTCAGATCAATCTTTGAAAAAACAACAACTCCACTCAATTGATCTAGCATGTCATCTAACTTGGGAATGGGAAACTGATACTTCACCGTGATTCGATTGATGGCCCTACTATCCACACACATTTGCCAACTGCCATCTTTCTTTGGTACCAACGAGGCTGGCACGACACATAGGCTGATACTTCCATAGATATAACCCTTTCCAACAACTCTGTGACTTGACGCTTTAACTCTTCATGTTGTTGAGGGGATAACCTGTAATAAGGTTTGTTTGGAAGGACCGAACCTAGTATTAGGTCAATCTGATACTGAATATCACACATAGGTAGTATTTCTGATGATGAATCTTTCAGTAGCATGTTGGAGAACTCTTGAAGAACTCCTTTCACTTTTTCTGGCACGTCTAGAAATGTTTCAATCCTGTCCACTGTGATAATCATCGTGGACAGCTACCTGAAACACATCTCAGCATCATCCACCTCAGCTTTGAACTCCTTCTTGGGAAGACAAATCACCGTCTTCCTACCTTCTACAATGTTTTCCCTCATTGGCTGCAATACTACTTTCTTTAGCCCCTTATTGAAAGTGTAGCAGTGTATAAAACCATCATAAGTCACTTGATTATCATATTGCCATGTTCTTCCCAACAACATCCATTGGAACTACATCACAGTAGACAGTAGCAGAATATTAGGACCCAAAAGAAAACTCAACCCGTCACCTATGTGTCACAATAATGTCCGTCTCCTTGTTCAACCAACCCAATTTATATGGCTTAGGATGTTGCTCTATTTGAAGCAGTAATTTCTGTACCACCTCTTGCAAGATCACGTTCTTGCAAATACCCATGTCAATGATCACCTTGCAGGCCTTGTTTCCTATAATACTCCAGGTAGTGAATATGTTCCTTCGTTTCCAATCCTCATTTGCCTTAGGAGCATGGCAAACCCTCCTTAACATCAAGCTTTCTTCCCTAACAACTTCGGGAGCAAACACACAATCATCAGCATCGCCCTCTAATTTAGGCTCAAGATAATAGGCCTCTTCACATTCAGCACTTTCCTATATCAGCAGTTGAGATTTTAGTCTTGCATATTCGTTCACATAATGGTCTTTTTGCTAACATCTATGACAAGTAATATTAGAATTATTCACAGTAGGTCTGTTCGGGAAACTACCTATCCCTTGGCTAGACTGTCCAACATAATGGCTCTGAATGTTGGAGCTGATTGGCTTCCAAGTCAAGCTGAAACCAAGCTGCTGGTTGAAGCAAACTGTGGCAGAGGTTTAAGAGGAGATCCTTGCCTGAATAAAACACTCCTTCCACTGGTTCGGGCCAAACCTTTCTCTACTACTTTCACTTTTGTCTGTACATCAGTAACGGTGCTGAACGAATGAACTTGTAGTGGGTCCTAAATGGTGGGTCTGAGACCATGCACATATGGAGCTACTAACTACTCCTGGGTCTCTCGAAGCTGATTTCTAGCCACTATTCAATAAAACTCCAGGGTATATTCCTCCACCCTTTGAGATCCTTGTGATAAACTTTGTAAATTCTGAAACAAGGTTTGCCAATATTTGTAACGTAGGAATTCCTTCCGTATCTCCCTTTTCAATTCTCCCCAATCATCCAAAATAGGGATTCCATCCAAGTACCATTGGTAGCGAAAAGACTGCCACCATGCTTCCGCCCGGTCTTTGAATCGAATAGCAATCAATGAAACTTTCTTGTTGGCAAAACTCCTTCAACGAGAACATCTCATCCACCGAGCTCAACAAATTCAGGAACTCCTTGGGCACTAAACTTCCGAAAAATTCTGAGATCTCTTATTTGAACCCCATGTCCCATTGTGGGTTTTGAAGTTCAAGTTCTTGTTCTCTCGAATGGTAATGTCCCCTCTTGCAACGCTCAGAAAAATCCTTAGCGATGTCTCCCTTGGAAACAGATCGTGGTTTTCATCTCCGTCAACTTCGGCAACTTCTTCTCCATTGACTGTGCTTCGTAACACGAACAAATTAAACCTATCTACCAAAACTAATGCAGTTAGGGCCAGTAGGGTTGAACCCACAAGGAATTGAATCTCAATTTAAATAAAACCAATTAATAAGTAACAAAGGGAGAATCTTTAAAAGAGTTTGTAAAAATAAAGTTAAAAAAAGAATTTAAAAAAAAAACTGATTAAAAAGGAGAGAATAAAAATGAGAAAAAGGTTAACAAGAAACAATCCGTAGGTCAATTGCTATGGGGATAATCATTGATCAAATAACACAATTAAGTAGTTGATTTTAGAGTTTGTCTTAGCATTCAAATTCCTATTCTTTAAATAGATCTACATCTCGTAACGAGAAATAAAATCCCTAATCTAATCAATTAAACCTACGTCGTAGCGAACTATAAATTTAGTCAACTAAATTGCATAAGCATGAAGGCATCACCAACGTCAAATCAGATAAACAAAGTATCTTTAATTCATGCAATTTGATTCATACAATTATCTATTGTCAAATAAAGTTGTTAGACAAACCTAATTCAAACAATAGTTGCTACCTGTTGGATTTATCAATCTTAGCCATAATATTTAAACCCTAGCAATATAATCATGCAAATTAATCTAGATGATCAAGCTAAATTAATAAACATAATTAATAAGATGGAAACAAGAATTGCACAAATACTTAATAATAAAAATCAAATCTTTAATAGAAAAACAAACCAAATCTCATAACCCCATAATAAAATAACTTATTTCATATTCTTGTTAACAAAAGATGACTACTCACAAGACATGTTAAAAACCGAAAAATACATAAGAAAAGAGGAAGAGAAAATCTGCCCTTTGTCTTCTGAATTCCTCGAAAGATCAATCTT
>JAOXNR010000022.1:14570311-14597295 GCA_028571225.1 Parsonsia alboflavescens
TCTTCACTTTGGTACTGACTTGACTACAGACATGACAATAAAGAGGGTTTATCCATGAACTTCAAACACAACTTTCCAGAATTTAAACATCTGGTTAGGTGCAATTGGGTTTAAGTCAAGCTTAGGTTGGATCAAATTCATAAGCAGAAGGAGTGCTTAAACTTCCAAGACAAATAAATAGATAAACCTACACAATATAGAGCAGTACTTCAAATCAAAGGAGTTTTATCAGTTTGCAAAAACAGATTCTGGGGAACCAAATAACTTTTGCAAAGATTCTTTACCCATTAAGAGTCATGTAAAAGCAACTGAGGTCGGATGACTGTTTTTCCCTGCAGCTTGGTAATTTCTTGTGCATCTCTGGTTTTTGAAGGGGGAAATCATGAACTATTTTACATCTTTCCATCAGAAAATTTTCTTGTGGGAACTATCAAGTTTATTTGAAACTGATACAGTCCCCAAAAACCAATAGGAACTCTATTGTATACAAAGTCATCAAAGAAATTTTGCAGTAAAAAAGAAAGCCCTTTATATCATTTTCTGGTTCTACAAAAATCTATGATTTTTAACCTTTTTTGCAATTATTTATAACAATAAGGGATGGTAAGTTCCAGTTCACTTGTGAGTCCAAGAAAGTACCAACTCCTTTCTTCACTTTGGTACTGACTTGACTACAGACATGACAATAAAGAGGGTTTATCCATGAACTTCAAACACAACTTTCCCCAGGTACAAGGATTTACCAAGAAAGGCAAGAGGAGAGAAAAGAAAAAAGAAGGAAAGACCTTTTCAGATTGTTGGTTGACAGGAAAGAGATAGCAGGAGAACATATCCCTTTGATCAACATCATGTAATGGTGGAGATTGCAAGAGGACGCCGCCACAGGTTTGACTGGCAGAAATCTGGAGGAAAATTTGCATTACTTCCTCTAAAATAAACATCACATGTGCATTTATTGAAAATCACGTGATATTCCACTCAATAACATAAACAGAAGTACGAAAAAAATTATATAAGAACCTACAGTGTATGTAAAGACAAAGTCAAAACTTGACCAAGAAAGAACTTCAGCCTCATAAGAGAAACTCAACCTCCCTGCTTGGCGTTTTTGCTCCTGCAAAGACCAACATATGTAGTGTGGGGGTTCAAGGTTATTACAATTAAATTTCCTCACTCCTAGGACCCATGAAAATATGTACCTTGAGAGGATGGCTGGTTGTCTTGCACAAAATCTCTGTTCCTGAACCACAGTTGACATTCAGAAGTATCTTTTCTTTTTTAGACATTTTCTTTCCAGCAGATACCACAAACTCTGGGAAACTAAATGGAATATTCAAGGTGAACTGGGAGTCATTATATGATAATTTCTGTGACCATCTAACTTTTATGGAAAGATTAGATCCCCCGTCAACCTACTAAATAAAAAACATGTAGTTAGTATCACACAAAACAACATACTATTTAGTCCACATCCATTTGGTTGTATTGAAAAAGTTTACCTGTGGTATGGTAAAAGTGAATATAGATGGTTTCAGAAAGCATCCATCTTCTGTTTTGGCAACCTTCTCTGACTCTTTCATATCATCCAAACCAGTCAGCTGGGTACAATATGATTTTCTGGGTGCCTCAACCTCGATACCTAGAACTGAACCCTGTTAGCCAAATAATATACCACTTGAGAACAAAAAAGTCAGCAGTGTTTCACCTTTCGTGAAACAACAAAAAAATATTTGAAACAGCAACACGTGATTATATAAAAAAGCCAAAAGTATCAACAGGTCAAACTAGATAATAATCAATCTAAAGGTTAACCTGAAAACACATAACATAGTAGCTTCCATATAAATGAATACAAAAACATTACATGATTCCTGCTTGTTTTGTGAGGTAGAAGATGGTTTTTGAAGTCTGTTAAATTCACTCAATGCAAAAGATACAAAACTAATCATGCTATAACAGATGCACAATTATCAACTCTAGGAACTTCAACTCTTTACTAACATTTCCCACCCTCACATTTGTTCTTAACCTCAGAAGCATATAATTGAGAGTTTCCATTTTCTCTTTGACAAACTAAAACCCAATTCGTCTTCACTCACCTTACAAAATATGGGCACTAGCTTAAAATATTAATCTTTTTAACTGGTTAGAGTATTACTTGAAAATCAAACCAATCAATTTTTTGTTAACTCAAAACCGTTCAGAGCTGAATTAGAAAATTTCCTTGAAACCCATTTCACCAGACCTAAACAGACAAGAGGAGGAAAAAAAGAACATAATGAGAAGTCCACTCGTGATTGGATGACAGAAGAGAAAAGTTGCAGTATTTATTTTTAAAAGTCGTAAGTCCAAATTATGCAGAACCAAGCCGACCATATGCCCCTCTTGATTAAAGTTGTTTCGTAGATTACTTTGATCCATTGCTGAAACCTACCACACCCTGTTCCTCTAAAAGGTACAGACTAAGAGAAATGAAAACTATAATAGAAATTGAAGCATAAAAATTCCACATCGGATTTAGTTTAATTTCACCTGTTCTCCCATTGGAATTGCAATTCGACAATCACAGCTCCGACTCCCCATGACACAGTGCACGCGCCAAGAACCACTAACGGTGACGAAAGCGGTGTCCAGATAACAATCGGCTTCGAGGGAGACCCTGTTCATTTGGAGGGGAATTAGCGCCGGAGGATCGCACCTGCCATGCACGTGAGGCTGATAGCTGGGAATATCAGGGTTATCCACGATCGCAGGATTACCAATTACGGCATACACCATAACAGCGGTGGGCAAGTATCCATGCTCCCCAGCCTTCTCCATTGCCGTAATCGGCTTGGGAGGTGCTACCGCCCTATCCTTCCCAAAATATATTCTCTTGGACAGCCTAATGCCATCTTCGACGCCGGTGGCAAACTCCTCCGCCATCTAGAGCAAAAGAAATCTAAGGAGAAACGGGGAATTTGAGGAGAAAGACTGGCGTAGCAGAAAGGGGCTATATCGAAAAGTAATTTTTTTCCCTTTTGCCGACGATTTGGGTGGGGTAATGTAATAATAGTAATAAAAGTAATGTCATTACAATGATGAAAAGATCGTTTTGGATTTCGGAGAAAGCGATGGACGTTGGAGGCTAACGGCTAGTCAGTGACTTTGGCCCGATCTCTTGCAAAACAAAACAATACCCGATTCTTTTATTTGTTTGTCAATTAACGTTAAGGCCGGGGAACTGTCAGACAGACAGACAGGCGACTTCTTCTTTTCATCTAAACTCAATTTTGCCCAAGTCAATCTTCAGATTTTTTATTTCCCATAAATAAATAATTATTACCGTTATACCATATGATTTCTTCATTTATTTATAAGGACAAGTATTTAGTACTTTATTCATTCGAAATTAGGTGTCTCACTTTAATCTATACATATTTTAATAAAAGAAGTTTGACTTAATTAATTTAACTCATTGCATTATTAATTTAATAATTATATGACAATAATAATCTAATTGATGTTTATTTTTTGTAACCAAGGGAACACAATATTATTTAAATTACAAAATCTAGTTATATTAGTGTGTCTAGAGCTATTTTTTGTTACACGAAATAAAATTATTTAACTCATGCACTTTTCACAAAAATTATTTTAATATGAAAATCTATAGATTTAAAGTTACATTAAAATTGTCCTTTTGAGAATATCCTAAAGTGGAGTGGCGTGTAGATTTCGAATTCAAATCCTAACGACATTTTCTAAAATAAAAACAATGTCGAGATACGTACAAATTGATCCAAACACAGTTAAAATAAAGAAAAAAGTTACACTAAAACCAGTAAGTAAGGGCTCCAAAAAAGATTAAATCTCATGGAACTTCCAAACCTTCTTGATAGTTCATCTTGTGGGGTTCAATTCCACAATCATATGGTTACAAAATTACTATATAAAATTAAAATTTAAACAAAATTTTTAGATTAAGTTAAAATCTCATGCTATTGTAATATAATTTTATTTTAATACAATTATTAATTTATTATGATCCATTTCCTCGAAACCAAAAGATAATTTTTAAAAGTGGAAATCACTATCAAACTTTAGCCGGCACGGCAACGTTACTAACGTTAAGACTTAACAACCGGATTAGTTTCCGCCCTTGTTTTCGTGAATCAGTGGATCCAAACCCAAGGTATTCAATCCAAGTAACTTTCGCTTAGTCGAAGCACCAATGGGAATCATTTAATTTGCTTTGATCTTAAGGGAACTTATTGAGATGATAAAATTGCAAGCAATATATATGCCAGCCTGTGAGGCCAAGCTGGGTTAAGCAAATCAAGAAAAATACTTTGCTTGATAATGTGGAGATTGACTCAAAAAGAAATGGATACTTTAGATGCTTGCTTCATCTAATTCAAAATTTTGGGGATTCTTAAAAAAACGACCGTAACATCCAAAAGGAATAACTTTATATATATATATATTATAATTAATGTTATAAAGTATTACGAAGCATTCCACCTGTATGTTCTGGTTAAGTCGAAGTTAACGATCTATTATTTAGTTGAAAAAAGTATTTTTTTCAAATATATTTTATAAATTAATCTCTAAAAGAATAAATTAAATCGTAAGGGTACTTGATTAAATTTTATTTATTTATTTATTTATTAAAAAGACAGTTGACCATTAACTTTAACCGTTAAAAATTTAATTGGAGCACACCATGCAGAGTGCACTAGTGCACTTTATATCATTTTTGTATATATAGTGCACTCCATGTTAAGTCTTTAACAATTAAAGTTAACGGTTAACTTTTCTTAATTACTATTAATCATTCATTTTGATGCCTACATTCTTCAACAAATGTTAGTTCAAGATCCTCATTTTCCAATCATAATATTGCGTGCTATAGAATATGAAAATATATCGTCAACGACTAATATCTGTCATTTCCATTTATTTTCCTTCATGACATCATTTACTAAGATCTCATCATATTCATTAATTTTAGGTATTTGAATCTCATCATTACTTTTTGAATTATATCAAGGATTTCCTCTAGAAGTAAAGCTTCCTTGTTGCTTTCTATAGGAAAAACATTTTCCTATATTTTTGTCATCACTTCAATTTGCTCCTTTTCTTAAGAGCATTTTTATCTTTGAACCGACAAGTCTTCCACCTTTTTCACTTTCTATTGAATCTTTCAACTTTAATTTGCACGTTCATTGACATCAACTTTGATAGAAGCATTTGTAGTTGGGACATGAGATTTATTGATTTTCTTTTAGGTTAGTAAATTTGTCTGGTGACCAATTTGTTATATTTGCTAATGAAATATCCTTTGAACTTCTATTTCTCATTCATTTATGTGAGGATCATAATGAGATAAGGATAATTCTTTCCTTATAATATCTCTTTTATTATCCAACTGCTTATTTTCTCCCCCTTATAATGTTGGAAAGATAGATGCATTTAATAGTCGCAATTATCTAACCTTGCCATGAATAAATCTCCAATCATTGGTCCTAAATATAATAAATGGAGATTCAAATCCATAATGCATTCCATCCTTTTGTATCAAAACTTTTCTTTTTCCGTGTTGTCATGGAGCAATCATAAAATATGTAACACATTAAAAACTTTAAAGATGAGAAATATCATGTTTCAACCCTTAAACCAATTATATAGCGGAGTAAATATGTAAACTTATTTAGCCTTAATGAGAATAAGTTTTGCTGCACGTAGAATAGCACATCCCCAAAATAAACTGTGGAGCTTTACTCTCAAAGTAATGGCTTGCAATCAATTTGGGATTTTTGATAAATGATTCTACCTGATCATTTAGGGTATGAACTTAAGCAACAAAATGTTCAACTACTATCTCATTTCAAATGTAATAATCATCAAATGTCTTTGATGTGAATTCATCAATACCAAGGTATATCCTTTGATTGGATAATTAAGATAATATACTAGTAATCAAAAGATCAAAAAATGAAAATTCATATGGCCAGATAAACATATATGTGACTAGTTCGATGATTCATTGATTTCTAATCATAAAATACCAAAATAGTTAACATGGTGGATCTGCTACTCCACATATATTACCTTGGATTAGTTTCAAAAACTCGGGAGATTCAATCTCATCTTTATCTGGTGATGCCTAATAATTAGTTCACTTTGAGAACAAGTATCATTTCTAATTGAAAACTCATTTAGATTTTAAATAAATTTTCAAGAATTCTTAGCATCATAAATGATCCAAGATTACCCAACTGGTCATAGCCAAATAACAAATTCATTTTCAGCTTCTGACTGAATTCTTAAACACGAGCTTCAACTACTTGAATAAATGTGTTGTACAATCCAGAGGAAGGGATTACCCAACTGGTCATAACCAAATAACAAATTCATTTTCAACTTCTGATTGAATTCTTAAGCACAAGTTTCAATTGCTTGAATAAATGTGTAGTACAACCTAGAGGAAAAACAAGGTAGTTTTTCAATTACCTTTGTTTCACTCAATTTTATAGTTGTAATTCTAAGATATTTCCTATCTCTTTCTTTCACTTCCCCAATATGACATTAATTCTCATATAATATCCTTAAAACTAAAAGAATTCTTGTTGAGATTTGGGGGAAAATAAAGCATATTCAATAATGGTTTTATTCCTCTAGGTAATAAAATACTAGCTCATTCAAAACCTTCAATGACCTTTGTACTACCACAAATTATATTTGCATCTTTCATTTTCAAGGAAGGAAAATATCACATGAATATCCATAAGATAATTATAAAACTAGTATCATTCACTTTGGGAATGAAGTTGAGCCAGTTGGTCAAGCCTTGAAATTTTCTATTAATAACTGATTATATTGCTCAGCATACAAAGGCATGAGAGAAACTCAAAATATTTCTTAAATCTCTTTCCCTGATATTGCTTCCGCAAGAGCATAAATTGTGGCATGAAATATGGAGAATATTTTCCAATATCAGCAGCAATAATATTTTCACCATATAATTTCAATTTGAAAACTGATGCGAAACATGACAAGATTATATTCACTTACTGATTCAAAATCTTATAGTCTTTAGCCAATCCAATCAGATCATATCATTCCTCAATGCTATTCCATAAGTCATATATATATGGATTTGCTAAGGCGCGCTTCGGAGCTAGCCTTAATGCGCGCTCCAACCGTTACCGTAACGAAATTTTTGCTCCGCTTGGTTGGCTGCATGAGCACTGTAGCAAAAATTCCGTTACGGTAACGGTTGGAGCGTGCATTAACAAAACCGTATATATCTATATATATGTACTTGACAATAAGATATTCATTTTATACGTTTATGGAGATGCCGACAAATAAAATCATAACTCTTGCCCCTTTTTTTATTAGAGGCATTATTGTTCTCTTTAATGGTGTCCTTTACACCCATTTAATCAAGGTATATTGGCATCTAGCATCTGTGATAAAAAGTTCTATTCGAAATATCCAAAGCCTTAATTCAAATTGAAGCTAGGCATATTTCAACATCTAACACCCATGATGAAAAATTCTACCCGAAATATCCAAGGCCATAAATTCAAATTTTGCAATATTTGTCATGATGACAAACTAATAATGAATTAGTAAATCACATGAATATCTAATAGTATAAAATAAGTATCTTATAGTCAATAATTATCATTGTAGAATTAAAAATTATAGTATGAATGAAAAAGAGTTTAGTCATAAATTGAATTTATGAATCAATAAATATATAAAGATGAAAAATTCAAATCGTAAATCTCAAATATAAAGAATGTCGCATATAAATGTTTCATACCATATATCTTGAATAAGGAGAATTTCTTAGCTAATTAAATCTTCTTGTTGATAATGTGTAATAAATTTTATGGAGGAAATATAAAGAAATAAACAACTTAAAGTAATATCTTTATTCAACTTTTCAAGTATATATATGTACAAATGTTCAGAAGAGCCTGATATTTATAGGGTAGGAAACTTGGCCTCTAAGTAATGATGATGTCATCAATGACATCAGTAGGGTATAAGAGGGGTCTTTCTACTTCCAAGAAGTCCTTTCTCTTTTCTATAAAGTACTTTGACTAAGAAATGGTCATTAAACAATTTTCAACATATATCTATCGATTTTCGGATTAATCATGTGGGATTACTATTTACTTTCATGACTCGAACTCATTGCCTTTTAAGTCATAGGTTTTGCTTGTTTCATGTTGGACCCTTTTTTGATAAGGGATTTAAAAATGGACAAACTTTTAAAGTTTTCAAAACATGTCCTCTTTGAGGTGTGATTTTACCACATTGCTCTTAGTACATTAAAACAAAAACTCTCTAAAATTTTTTTAGAACTAGCATTTTCAGTACCTAAACATATTGCGCATCTACAATACTGTCTATCTCTCTATTTCAAAAAAGCTTTAAAAAAAGATTCAATTTTTCTTCTCTAAGGTTTCTATTCATCTTAAAAAATGAATGGATACCTTTATTTTCATTGTGTTTTTGAGATATATTATCAAACTAGGTTTAGAAATGTTTCATCTTTTTTGTTTTTCTTGATTGTATAGGCCTCTAATCCTTCATTTTGGCCCCTATTCATGTTTCTACCATGGTTTGTTATACTGTTTGTTCATGTTTCTTGATTGTACAAGTTATTTGCTTGTAGAATGGATTTGTCACACCCTGTGACCCGGGCATAACATCCCTTATTAGCTAAACTAACACACAAGGATACATAAAATACAAGTTTACAACCCAAAATAAAAGAAATTGTCCTTATTCAAAATTATAATCCTCAAAACAAGAAATATGAATCTATAAAGTCTACAATGCAAATCAATCTAGTTCTAGAAGTTTTAAAAAAATAATAATAATAAAATAAAATTTCTAAAGAGAATAAATCCAAGCTACTATCCATAAAACAAAGTGCCAAAGGAAAAACTAAATCTTATCCACTAATTTAAGTGGAAACGGAACCTACAAAATGATATAAATAAACAATTTGAGATGCAAAAGCCCAGCAAGTAATTTCTCTCAATTCCACAATTTTAGGGCAATTTAAATATAATAAGATAATATCACATGCAAATACAACATACACATACATTATGTATTTTGCTACGTATAATGCCCAAAGATCAATATGTGGTTGTGGCAAACCAAGTGAAAAGAAAAGACTTGCATAATTATTAAATCACTTGCATGCATAAATAAATAGATAGACTCAAACTTTTCAATGTAGAAACCAGTAATGGATATTCAGCATAACTTTTTTTCATTTAGGTGGGTCACAAAAACTTACTTGCATGACTTGTCTACTCACCGATAGGTAGGTATATTCGAGAACTAATCCTCTCTTTTGTACATAAAATTATAAGAGCCCACTAAAGTCAAACATTCATACTCACATTCAATTTCATGCATATATATATATATTAATACTCAAAAGCCACGATAGAAAGAAGAAATATCCATACAATTGGCCATAAAAAATTTATATATAAACTATTCATAAAAATAAAAAAAAAGCATATAACGGTTTTTAAAATAATGTGAGAAAAGGTAAAAATTACTTTTCTCAAATCAAATCAAAAAATCAAGCAACCTCTAACTAAAGTAATTAGGGTCCCATGAATAATTACTGCACATAAATAAAAGAAAAGGAAATCTAAACTACCTCATAAAAGAAATTAAATCCAAACTCTATAAATTCTAAATGGAATAAAAATCAGGCCTAATTTTAAAAATAATAAATAAGTCTAAAATAAAATAAAGAAATAATGTCATTATATAATAAAAACTGTCTTTCTAAAATAAATTCACAACTTAAAGTATTATAATAAAATAATCAGTTTATCATAATAATAATAATAATACACGGCTACTACTAGACAGAAGGAAAGAAACAGGATGAAGGACATAACGACAGTCAATGGCAAAGAAGTAAATTGAGAAAATAAAATAATATTAATAAATAATATGATGATGATAGTGGTGATTGTGGGCATGATGATGATGGCAACGGAAGTTGTGGAAGGAGTACCGGTGCTCTGAGTATCTACAGTACTAAGATGTAAAACAGCAAATCGAATTAGGAAGGCACCGATCAGCAAACGGAGAAAGACGGAGAACGAACAGAAACAGAAAGATGCTGCGATTCGACCAGATTGGTTTTCAATTCATTCCAAAATTTGTTCTTTATTAAATAAAGTAATTAATCAAATACAATTTAATATAACATACACACATAAATATATATATTTTTATTTATTTATATATATATATATATTTGTAGAGTTCATCTAATATGTCCATTGTTATTTAAAGGAAAAAAAAATCTTCGCAGTAGAGAGAGAATGTAGATTGCTAGTTCTGCGCATACCACCATCAAACCCAAACCATCTGCCCTGCCATTCCACCATCCAACACCGCTCGCAGTAGAGAGAGAACCAGTGATTGCCAGTTTTACACACACCACCATCTCTACCACCAAACCCAAACCCCCTCCCTTGCCATTCCACCACCCCGCAAGGCATCCGATCGACACCATACCTTGCCCCCAATGACCTCGCAAAAGGAGAGAGAGAGACAGAGAGGGTCCCAACAGCCCGCCTTTCTTCAGCTACACTAGCTGCTACGCCGTACCAAAACAATAGAAAGGATTTCAGCACCAATCTCTAGATAAGAAGCAAAACGTGCTATCCCCTACAACCCTTTCCTCTGTCATGGACTTCCACGAAATGAAAATGGGTGGCGTTGTCGTATGCTCCACTTTTTGTTGCCATGGTTTATATCTCGGAGTACTCCCATGGCTGATCTATCCCCCAAATACTCCTATGGTTGATCTGTCCCCAAAAAACTTGCATTTTTTTTTTTAAAGAAAAACCCAAAAGAAACGACCCCGTTTGCGCATAGGAACGCCATAAATTTGTACCCTTTCCTTTATAAATTTGCATCTTTTGCATTCAACAAACTGTTCATGCACTTATTAAGGGAGACATTGAATGCTATAATGACAATGGGACATAACAAAGTGCTTGTTTAATATAAAGATCCTACAAATATAACTGGTCTCATATTGGTAATTACCATTTTCTTCTTTTTTTTCATACATCTATCGTAGGTTCAACCTAGAGTTTGCTGGCAATAAATACTTCATGTTTTCCATTAAAGAGCATTCTTGATGGTGATCCAACTAATAAGACACCAAATGGACCAATCACAAGATTGAGAGTTGCTAAGTTGAGGTAAGCATTGATCACCTTTGTGCAAAGAAGAGAAAAGTTTCTTGATTTTCAATCTATCTTTGAGGGACTATCATTTGTTGTTGATGAACAACCAAGGAAGGATTTCAATTGTTTGATGATACAAGGACTTGAAGAAGGAGTTTCAAGTGTTCAAGAAGATCCTAAAGTCCCTTGTGAAGTTTTGGATAGAAGCATAAAAGAAGTGGATGAAACAAGAAGTGAAAACAGGTGTTTGATGGAGGATTGGCACCCAATCGCCTCCAAACCGGCCCCAATTGGAGCCGGTAAGGACCAGCAAATGCTTGCCTACGGAATGGAGAATTTATGGGACTCACTAGCTTGGCTACCAGTGCCACAACAGGCGCCGGTTGGCCCGTTTGGTCCCTGAAGTTTTGGTTTTTCCAACTTTGGTCCCTAATGCGACCTTAACCCATTTTTAACGATTCCACTTGATTTTATTGAATTTTCTTTGTATTTTAAGATATTTTAGAAGGTCATCAAGGACTTTAATCAATTATTAGGGGGTCTTGTTAGTTAGACTACAAATAGTCCCATATTTGTATTTGAAAGACAACATATTCTAAAAACAACTTTTATATCATTTGAGAGAATCCTTTTGGATCAAACTCTACTTTCTTGAGTGTTCTTCTAGTGACTCTTCCAGGGTTCTTAATTTTAATCTTGAGTTCTTCAATACTTGGCTAGAGTCATTGAATTAGATTGATGAAATTCAAACTAATTGATCATATTGGAAGACAATCATTGAACATGGTGATTAGGATAGTCCTTAGTATTCAAGCTAAGGAAGAAGATGAGTTGCAAAGGGAAAATTTGTTTCATTCTAAATGCATGATTAAAGGGAATTTGTGTAATCTCATTGTGGATAGTGATAGTTGTGTCAATGTGTCTAGAAAATATATGGTGGATAGGTTAAAACTTCCTTGCATAGACCATCCAAAGCCATATAGAATGCAATGGCTCAATGATAGTGAGGAGATCAAGGTTGAGAAACAAGTGAGGATAGCTTTTTCAACAAGAGAGTATAGCGATGAAATCCTCTATGATATGGTTCCAATGCAAGCTATGCACTTACTTCTTGAAAGACCTTGGTAATATGATAAGAAGGTCATATTTGATGGACACAAGAACAAAAACACTCTTTAGTTTGAAGGAAAAAGAGTACACCTGAACTCTTTGAAGCCTCATGAAGCTTACCTTGCTCAAAAGAGGTTTCTTGAAAAGATGAGTGAGTACAATGAGTTGAAAGACAAGAGGGAAAGTGAGAAAAGAAAGACAAGATAGAAAGAAGAGAGCTCAAAAGAGAGAGGGAAAGAAAAAGAAGAGAGCTTGAGAGAGAGGGCAAAAGAAAATGAGAGATCAAAAGAAATTGAGTGGAAAAAGAGAGAAGGAAACAAGAGTGAAAAGAATGTGAGCTTCTATGCAAAAGAAAGAGAGGTGAAAAGTGCATTCTTGGGCTACAAGCCTATGTTTCTTTTTATGTGCAAACACTCTTTAAACTCTAATAGTTTTGATGCTAACAATTCTTCTTCTAGTCTTGTTTTTCCTCTTTTGCAAGAGTTTGAAGATTTATTCCCAAAGGAGTTGCCTCTTGAATTGCCACCATTAAAGGGAATAGAACATCAAATTGATCTAGCTCCAAAGCTCCACTTCCAAACAAGCTGGCATATAGAACAAATCCAGAAAAAGCCAAGGAACTACGAAGACAAGTGGAAGAACTTCTAGCTAGAGGATACATAAGGGAGAACTTGAGTCCTTGTGTGGTGCCCGTCTTGTTGGTTGTAGAGCAATCAACAAAATAACGGTAAAATATTGCTTCCCTATCCTTAAGTTAGATGATATGTTGGATGAATTGAGGGGTAGTACTTGTTTTTCATGGATAAATTTAAAAATTGTTATCATCCGATAAGAATGAGAGAAGGTGATGAATGGAAGACAGCTTTTAAGACTAGGAATGACTTGTATAAATGGATTGTTATGCCCTTTGGTCTCACTAATGCACCTAGAACTTTCATGAGATTGATAAACCATGTTCTCAGGGATTGCATAAGTAGATTTGTTGTGGTACACTTTGATGACATCTTAGTCTATAGCAAAAAAGTTGATCATCTTGTTCACTTGAAATGTGTGTTTGAGTGCTTAGGCAAAACACTTGTATGACAACTTGAGCAAATGTTTCTTTTGTTTAAACAAAGTTTCATCTAATGGTGTACATGCTGATGAAGAGAAGGTGAAAGCTTTAAAAGAATGGCTAACCCCCACAAGTGTAAGTGAGGTAAGAAGTTTCCATAGGTTGGCATCATTTTATAGAAGGTTTATTCCTCATTTTGGCACAATTGCAACCCCATTAATGGAGGTAATCAAGCTAAGAGTTAAGTTTAGGTAGGTAAGAGAACGAAAACAAGCTTTTCAATTGCTTAAGGTCAAACTCGCATGTGCCCCCATCCTTTCTTTACCCGATTTCTCTAAAGTATTTGAAATAGAATGTGATGCATTAGGGGTGGGGATTGGAGCTGTTTTAATGCAAGAGGGTAGACCAATAGCATATTTTAGTGAAAAGCTACATGGAGTTAGTTTGAACTACTCTACTTATGATAAAGAACTCTTTGCTTTGGTTTGGTCATTGCGAAATTGGCAACATTACTTGTGGTCAAATGAGTTTGTGATTCACATCTATCATGAATCCCTCAAGCATTTGAAGGTACAAACAAAGTTGAGCAAGAGACATAAAAAATGGGTGGAGTTCATAGATATGTTCCCCTATGTGATCAAGTACAAGCAAGGTAAAGAAAACATTGTGGCAGATGCATTCTCAAAGAGGTTTACCTTGATTTCTTCCTTGGTGCTAATTTTCTTGGTTTTGAGCTCATGAAGGAGTTGTATGTTGATGATGATGATTTCAAAGATGTATGTTCATTACTTGTGAAAAAGGTGTGCATGATAAGTGCTATTTGCAAAATGGCTACTTGTTTAGAGAAATAGGCTCTGTGTGCCTAAATGTTCATTAAGGAAATTTTTTGTCACTAAGAGTCATGGAGGACATTTTGGTATCTCTAAGACTTTGAGCATATTACAAGAACATTTTTATTGGCCCCATATGAAAAGAGATGTGATGAAAGTTTGTGAAAATTGCATTGTTTGTAAGAAAGCAACTCTACTCTTAAACCACATAGTTTCTATATGCCTTTATCTATACCTAATTCTCCATTGGAAGATGTATCTATGGATTTTGAGCTTGGATTGCCTAGGACTAGGAGGGGTAAGGACTCCATTCTTTAGTAGTTGATAGGTTTTCAAAGATTGCTCACTTCATTGCATGTTCTAAAGTTGATGATGCTCACAATGTGGCTAACTTGTTCTTTAAAGAAATTGTTAGATTGCATGGTATTCCTAAAACCATTGTAAGTGATAGAGATACAAAGTTTTTGAGTTTCTTTTGGATAGTCCTTTTGGACAAATTGGGAACCAAATTGTTGTTTTCTACTGACGGATGGCCAAACGAAGGTAGTTAATAGGACCTTTGGAACTATGCTTAAGGCCATTATCAAGAGGAATTTAAAGTCTTCAGAAAATTGCTTACCATTCATTAAATTTGTCTATAATAGATGTGTGCATTTTTCTACTCACTTTTCTCCCTTTGAATTGGTGTATGGTTTTAATCCTATAACTCCTCTAGATTTGACTCCTTTACCTTTGAGTGAAATGCTAAACTTAGATGGCAAAAGGAAGGTTGATTTGGTGAAGCAAATGCATGAGAAAGCTAGGAAGAACATTCAATTTCAAAACCAAAGTTATGCCAGGAATCACAACAAAGGTAGAAGGCCAATGAGATTTGAAGTGGGAGATTGGGTGTGGATTCACCTAAGGAAAGAATGTTTTCCACAAGCCAAGTAGACAAAACTTGGTCAAAGAGGAGATTGTCCTTTCCAAATCATTGAAAGGATAAGTGACAATGCTTACAAAGTAGACCTTCAAGGTAAGTATCAAATTAGTTCAACTTTTAATGTTAGTGATCTCTCTCCTTTTGATGTAGATGACGAAGATTTTAGGACGAATAATTTTGAGAAGAAGGGGAATGAGAGAGATGAAGCTCCAACAATGCCAACGGGTCCAATTACAAGAGGTAGGGTAGTCAAGATGAAGAGATCATTGGCATTGTTCAAACAAAACAAAGAAGAACAACTTGACTTTGAAGTTATGTTCAATGAGATGAAGTTAGATAGAGGACAATCAATGAAGGACTTCAACTTGATGACGATCCAATGGCTTGAAGAAGGAATTACAAGCAAAGAACAAGGCCTTAGGATCCCTTGGAATCAAGTAAAAGAGGGCACAAAAGAAGGCATGGAAGAGAGGAGAAAAGGACCGAAATGGCCAAGGAAGTGCAAAACCGGAAAGGATGACCGCCCATGAATCTCAGCCATTTTCACTCCTGCAGAGAACCAATGTACTGTTTCTCACCAGTGCAACAACTGGTGCCATGACTGGCGCCGGTTCCCCCTATGTCCAGTTTTTCCTACTTTGTTTCAAATGTGATCTTGACTCGTGTTTTAAGATTCCACTTGAATTTTTTTGACTTTTCTTTGTCTTTCAACCTCTTTTAGAGGGTTCGCAAAGTCTTTAATCAATCATTAGGGCTTCTAGTTGTTAGGACTATAAATAGTCTCTTATTTGTAATTTTCTACAACAACTTATGACAAAAAACTATTTCATTGGAATCAATTGAATTTCAAGATCAAACTTGATCTTTTTATGAGTGCTCTTATTAATTCTTCTTAGGGTTCTTAGTCCTCTAGACCTTTGGCTTTCAATTACTTTGGATGAAGTATTGAATAGTCTTTACAAATCAAGAGGTTGGTTGCCGTAGACCTCCTACAAATTTCAATCTAATTCCCCATAAATCTTTGATGAGTCCTATCTCTAGTTGATTGATTTGTCTTGAATCGTATGAACCCTAACAACCTTCATTTAAATCAAGAGGAATCACATCATCCCATAAGTGTTTGTATCGGTCCTTGTAGTTCCCTTTAGTTACTCTCCTTGCAATAGACATTGTCTTGTACATGTTCTGTTGGTGATATTACAATTTTAATAGATATTATTTAAAGAAAAACTTCAGGCTGAGGCGCGAATATCTCACTCTTTTTAAGGAGATTCAAGCCCACTGCAAGAATATATATTCTCACTGGTCCAACAGTAAAATCTTGACTTATCTCATCCAGGATACAACAGCCCGACCACTTTGTATAACTCAATAACCTTTGGACAAGATATTGAGTTCAAAGCTTCACTACAAGAAATACCTTTCTTCAACTAGAAACAAAACTCTCTCAAAACATAAAACTCTTTTCTTTCAAATTCTCTACTTATTTTTTTTCTCTTGTGTCACTTTCGTAAAACATAAGAAGGAAATCCTCCTTTTATTGTTGTGGGTGTCCTCTTCAGAATTTAATATGTATAATCTTGCATAAATGAAGTTCAGTTAAAACAAGTTAGATTAGGAGTTAAAACATGAAATATTTGAAGGTTTGAACAGTTAAGATAAAAATAATTAATAAAAATGAAACTACTTATTTTATCAAAACAAATTTTAAGATAAAAATGTTCAACATGTTCCATTTGGATAACATTGAAATTTAATTCTCTTTCTATTTTCTCTTGAAATTCTTGCACATCAATCTTTTTTACTGATTAAAAAGTCATCTAAATAGCTCAGTACAATGTACTTGGTAGATGCAAGTTTCAGATTGAGAGATCTTCAGCAATTGAGGATGGCCTGAAAAGTCTTGATTTGGAAGATGCTATTGGCATTCACCTTTGAGGCATAGACACCCCAAGTACAATTAACACCCTTGCACTTTGCTTTAATTCTTTTAGCATCATTTTTTATAAATTGAATTTCTCTGCCCTTTTTTACTCTGATTAAGGATTTGCTTTTTCAACTCATCCTTTGTTTTGAATTTCATGCCTATATGGAAACATGTCACCTCTATCTCTGACCATATTGAATTTCAGGAATGTTTGCTTCTCATCTTTGACTTCATCCTCATCTCAACTAAAATGTGAATAATAATACTCATTATTTGATCTATCACTTGAACCACCCAATTCTGAGTTGCAATGTACACTTCCCAAATTGTTTGTCTTTACAACAACTATTAGTCACTTCTTATAAGGACCCTTAATTTCCACTCTACTGTTCTTCCTCAATTGTGGCTCAGCTTCACAGTCAAAATTGTTATCCTTGATGATTTTTCTTTCTCTCTTTTCAGTACTTACCATGTTCAGGTCAACTTCAAATTGTTCAATGTCATAAGCCACAACTTTATCGTGGATTTCCTCATCGTCAGTAATCTCCTACTCAAAGGTGATGCAAGAATAATATCGAAAAGAATGACTAAAAAGAAGAAAAGCTGGAAATTTGTGAAAACTCTCTGCTTTACGGAAAAACAACCGCAGTCGAAAATTATCAATAATCAAAAGCTTGTTCGTAACTAAGACAAAACGAGATATTTATAACCTAAAATCTACCCTAATCCTAATCAGAATTTATTAAAAGAATACTACCTGAAATTAATATAAACAATCCTAATCGAAATTAATAAAAAGAAACCTAATCTGATTTGGAAATTACAAATAACAAAATTCTGAAAATAGCCTTAAAAACACAAAACTACCCAAAAGTCCAGTAAGAAGGCTCCGTATGGTCGAAAAAGGCCTTACATCACAACATAGAGGTGAGTCTTGCTCGTTGGGCCGTTTCGGGTCACCGAGTCAAATTTGAACCCATTCCGAGCTCAGACCAGTGTCTCGGGAATAGTGCCCCGGCATCATCCTCCCCAGTTAAGAAAAGATTCACCCTCGAATTTGACTCGTCTTCACCAGCTGCATCATCTGCTAAAACTTCCTCATCCTTGGACTGACAAGGTGACAAATCAGCAACATTGAAAGTTCCCGACACATTGTAGTTACCTAGCAAGTCAATCTTGTATTCATTGTCATTAATCCGCTCCAACACCTTGAATGGCCCATCTGCGAGCGATTGAAATTTCCCAAGCCCACCTGTCGAAAACCTCACCGTCCTCAACCGAATCCAAACCAAATCACCCTTCTTGAACACCCTTTTTTGATGATTATCGACCCTTCTATTCACCACTTTTGTTTGTCTGTCCGTCCGTCTGCGGATCATGTGAAGAACTGAACTGCAATTTGGTGCCCAAATGCCGCCAAAGAGTTCGCCAAAAATGACTGACAAATTTCACATCTCTGTTCGAAGTGATCGACTTAGGGACTCCATGTAATTTGACAATCTCCTGCAAAAACAATGTGGCTAAATGCGAAGCGTCAAATGTCTTGTTGCAGGGAACAAAATGTGCCATCTTCGAGTATCTGTCTATCACTACCATGATTGAATCCTTGTTCCGCTGTGTCCTTGGCAGCCCCGAAACA
Organism: Parsonsia alboflavescens; assembly: GCA_028571225.1. Lineage (NCBI taxonomy): Eukaryota > Viridiplantae > Streptophyta > Magnoliopsida > Gentianales > Apocynaceae > Parsonsia > Parsonsia alboflavescens. The sequence continues at coordinate 14,589,037 of JAOXNR010000022.1, forward strand.
AAATGCACACTAATGTCTTCCTAAGATGCCAACGGAACAGGTAATGGCAAATACAAACCAGCATTGCTAACCTTATTCTTAGCAATATGACAAATTTTACATTGCTAAACACATCGAATCATGTCCCGCTCCATCCCAGGTAAATAAAAGTGCTCTTGCACTAATGCCAACATCTTTTCAATTCCAAAATGTCCGGCTAATCCTCCGGCATGACACTCATCTACAATTACTGCCCTCAATGAACATTCAGGAACACACAACCAATTTCCCCAAAAAAGAAATCTGTCCTGAATCATGAACAATTAATGCGGCCCCGTCTAATACTTCTTCCAAACACTCCTGAACTCCAAATCATCCCTATTCAATTCAGAAAACGAATCAAATCCTAATACCAGTTCCTGCATTGCCTGCTCAACGCATCTGCCACCAGATTTAATATACCAGCCTTGTGTCGAATGGAGAAACTAAAGGTTTGTAGAAAATCTATCCACTTCGCATGTCGTGCATTCATCTTGTGCTGTCCATTTATAAACTTCAAGGCCTCATGATCCGAAAACAAAACAAACTCCTTGAAAACAAGATAATGCCTCCAATGTTTTAAACTCCCCACAATGGCATAAAACTCCTTATCATATGTTGAATATCGCTGCTTTGCTTCGTTAAGCTTCTCACTAAAAAATGCTACCGGTCTACCCCGCTAACTCAACACTCCTCCAATTGCCACTCTTGAAGCATCACAATATACTTCCAAAATTTCTGAAAAGTTGAGTAGTACTAAAACAGGAGCTTCAGTTACCTTTTGCTTCAGCAATCGAAAAGCCGAATCTGCCTCGGCAGTCCATGCGAATCTACTCCCCTTCAAGCAGTCAATCAATGGTGCAATGATGGAATTGAAACCCTAGATAAAATGTCGGTAGAAAGACTCCAGTCCATGGAAGCTACGGACATCAAACATCGTCTTCCGCATCTCCCAATTTAGAATTGCCACCTTGGTAGGATCCATCCAAATTCCTCCACCCGATACCATAAAACCTAAATATGTCACTTCATCCGTAAAAAAGTGACACTATTTTGCATTTGCAAACAGCTTCTGCTTCCTTAGCACCTCAAATACCTCCCGCAAGTGCTATAAATGCTGCTCAACCGAAACATTAAAGATCAGAATGTCATCGAAGTACACCACCACATATCAGCCAATAAATGGACAAAACACCTAATTCATCAACCTCATGAAGGTGTTGGGCCTGTTCGACAATCCAAACCCCATGACCATCCACTCGTACAGCCCATCTCGCATTTTAAATGCAATCTTCCACTCATCTCCTCGTCGAATCCTAATCTGATGATATTCACTCAGCAAATAGATCTTCGAAAAAACGGACGCCCCATGCAATTGTACAATCAACTCATCAAATCGAGGAATCGGAAAATGGTACTTGATGGTTATCTTTTTTACCACACGATTGTCAATGCACATTTGCCACGAACCAACTTTCTTCGACACTAATAACGTTGGCATTACATAAGGACTCATACTCTTTCTAACCATCCCCTTTTCCATCAACTCGTGCACCTATCTTCGTAACTCCTCATGTTCCTTAGGACTCAAGCGAAAGGCTGCCTTATTTGGAATATCAGCACCAGGCACGAAGTCTATACAGTGTTGAATGTCCTTCATAGGCATCAAACCCGCAGGTAACTACTCTGGTATCACATCAGCAAATTCCCGCAACAATGGAATAATCTGCTGAGGAAACTTGGAATGATCTAGGTTCTGCTCCAACACAACCAAGGAAAAAATTTCCGTAGCCTTGATCGCCTTCTTTCGGAAATCAGCCCTGGACAACAGAACCTTTGCTGCCTCTTTCCTCAAATCCAAAGGACCTAACGTAATGTTCTAGCCATCCTTGCGAAAAGTGTAAGTGTTCTAGAACCCGTCATGCTTCGTTTGTCAATCAAACTACCACGACCTCCCTAGCAGAATGTGACAAGCATCCATAGGAACAACGTCACACCAAACCTCATCAGTGTACCTCTTCCCAATCGAAAACTGAACTAAGCACCACTTGCTAACTTTAAGCTCATTGCCTTCTTCAGCAATGAGCTGGGGATGCTCAACTGTTTCTAATCCCAATTTCTCTACCATTGTCGTCAAGACCACGTTCTTGCAACTACCGCCATCGAGTATGGAAGATGTTATGCAGCAACCAAGACTCGTCGTCGACCTCCGCCATACTCAGCACTTGTCGAATCATCAGGGATTCTCCCAAATCTGTGTACACAACATCCCCCTCATTTTGTGCATCAACAGGGTCCTTTTATTCGTCGTCAAGAACCTGCTCAAGGACCTCCTCGCTGAGTGTCACGAACTGCCTGTTTGGGCAATTTGTGACAAAGTGCCAAATACTCGAACACTTAAAACACCGTTTGGTTGTCGTTGTTGTTGCCTCTTTGCTGGTTCTGTCATGCTGACCTTCCTTGGCCACTGCCTTACCCCTTTCACCCTTATTCACAACCGTTGCCGCCGTCGTCGTCGTTGAAGATGATTGTCCTCTAGGTTTGTTTGGAAATCTGCTTGGAACCTTAGATCCCAAACCACTACACCTCCGTCTAAGCTGCCCCTCAATCTTCAGGGCCAGTCTGCAAACATCTTCATACATCCAATATTGCTGCAATTGAACCACATCAGCAATCTCGAACTTCAAACCTGCCAAAAATCGTGCCACCATCTGCTCGTCTTCTTCTGTGATATCACACCTCATGCAAAACAAATCTAATTCCGCAATGTACTGCTCCACCGACAACTCTCGCTGCCTAACGGAATGGAATTCAATAAATGACTCTTACCGATAGTAAGTCAGTAGGAACTTTTTTCACAACAATTTCTTCATCTTGTCCCAAGTCAAAATTTTCGACTTCCCTTCTCTTGTGCATTGCTTCTTAACATGCTCCCACCAAATCGATACATGCTTTCTCAATTTATTCGCCATGATCTTAACCTTCCGTTCTTCCATCAAATGTCGAAGATCGAAAATCCACTCAATAGTATGTAACCAATCTATAAATTCGTCAGGATGGGCCCTACCTTGAAAATCGAGAATCTCGATTTTGCTGAAATTCTAGGAAGAAGATGGTTGCCAGACAAGTGGTTTCGATCGGTCACGCTGCCCCCGGTTCAACGTGGCAAACTGGTTGACATCTTCCTCCTCATCGTCGGACTCAACCTCTGATTCCTTCCTTGCCTCGGACTGAACATCCAACCGTGCCTCCACTAGTTGCCGCTCCAAATCCTAGATCCACCTTCTTTGTTCTACATTTTCATCTTCGATTTCACTCATGTCTCGCTAACGAGGCAGTTCATCTTCCTCAGGAATGACTCCACGTCCCCTTCCAACATGACGCCGTCCACGAACACCAGCACGAATCTGTTCAACCATTGATTTCAAGCAACTTGTGCTTCGATACCAACTGATGCAAGAACAATATCGAAAAGAATGACTAAATAGAAGAAAAATTGGAAATTTGTGAAAACTCTCTGGTTTTCGGAAAACCAGCCAAAGTAAAAAATTATCAATAATCAAAAGCTTGTTCGTACCTAAGACAAAACAAGATATTTATAACCTAAAATCTACCTTAATCCTAATCAGAATTAATTAAAAGAATCTTACTGAAAATTAATACAAAGAATCCTAAACGAAATTAATAAAGAGAAACCTAATCTGATTTAGAAATAACAAACAATGAAATTATGAAAATACCCTAAAAAACACAAAACTGCCTAAAAGTCCATCAAAAATGCTCCAGATGGCCGAAAAAGGCCTTGCATCACCCTTATGTGGTGAGTCCTACTCGTTAGGTTGTTCCGGGTCACCCAGTCAAATTTGAGCCCATTCCAAGCTGAAACCAATGCCTCAGGAATAGTGCCCCGACATCAAAAGGACTCTTCAAGCTGTTCAACATCAAGACTTGATCCTCACTGCCATCCCCATCTTCCCCTCCATTTGTAGCTTAATATCCTCAGTTGCTACTTCATTATCTTTGTTTTTGTGCTCACCCCTATCATTTACAACCTTAATATCATTAGTTGCATCTTCATTATCTTTGTTTTCTTGCTCACCCCTATCATTTGCAACCTTAATATAATAAGTCATAGCCTCAGCACCTTGGTTTGCTTGCTCACCCCGTATTATTTACAGTCTCAATATCATCAATTGTAGCCTTAAAACCCTTGTTTGTTTGCTCACCCAATTCATTTGCAACCCCATTCCATCATTTGCATTGTCATTGTCATCTACCAAGGCCACACCATTATAAGAAATTGAAGAGCAATTAATCTCTACTTATTTATATCTCCTTATATCTGTTCAATTGCATCTCAAACAATTAATGCTTCTTCATCAATTACCTAGTCCTCCAATGGCATAGATAATTGTGTAATATTCCCATTTTAGTTTTACAACATTCATGAACACCTACAATACATATTTGTTCCAACATTTGCACACTTGGGGATTTAATTTGGGGTTTTTCTTCATATCAAGATTTTTTTTTTTCCTTTTGCAGTAGCGAAACATTGAATTTACCCCTCTCAAATTGGTCAGTTGGTTGTAGACCAAAAAAAAATCATCATTTTTTTGGAGTTCCTTGCCTAAGGGATCAATATGGCCAAACCTAAATTGTTTGAGGATCCAAAAGGCCAAAAAAAGAAGATTAAGGATCCATATGTCCAAATGCTATAAGTTCCAAAACTAAAACCACCAATTACTCTACCTATGAAAGAAAAAAAAGTTGTTATTACTTTACTTTTTTCTTTAAGAGGATATATTCAAATGCAACAAGTATAGTTGTTAGCATATAAAAACACTAAATCTCTTTTATTCACAAAATCCTATTCTGTTTATGTTTATCACTACAATATTTAATAGAATAAGGGTTTACCAATTTCAACACAACAAGGACTCTACAACTAATCCTACATGGGATTGAACACGGACAACTTGATAATCTATAAAAGATGTTCACAATCAAATAAATACTTATCTTCTCTCACTTTCTCTCTTTCGCAATTTGCATTCATTCTCTCAATTTCTAACTTTAGCATTGAAGCTGGATATTGGGACACATCATTTCCCATGAAGATTTCTACTCTTTGCATGTCTTTTGGATGGCTCACATGGTGATCTAGTTAGAGTCCCACCCGACCCCCATCGGCAAACCTCCGGCTACATCATTTGGCGCCCATCGTTCCTTACCTAAATCTCTTCTCTCACACAAATCTCACGTACAACCAACTACCTATGGATCCTCAAGGTAACCTTCTAGTCTACAACGGAATTAACACCTAAATGTTTCAAAAATTCATCTAGTAATCTAGAATCTTCCGATTCATCTGTTTTTAAAACCGATAATGGAGCGCTTAAACAAATATGTGTTTTGAAGAGTTTGAAGAAAGGGAGAAACAAAGACAGAGAAGCAAGCATGATGATCTAGTATCTGCAACCCAAATCCTTGTACAAAACGGACAAGAGTCGATTTCACCTATCGCTCAACAAATGCAACACATACCAGGCCAAAACATTGGTCGATACTTGAGTTTAACACAAGGCCTAAACATTGGCCGATACTTGAGTTAACACAAGGCCAAAACATTGGTTGAACCTGAGTTAACACAAGGGCTAAATATTGGTCGATACTTGAGTTAAACACTAGGCCTAATCATGGGCCGATTCCTAAGTTTTAAAGATATTCACACAAAGCCAAAACATTTGTTGATTCCTATTTTTAAATTCCTTATTTGCATAAGGCTAAAACGTCAGTCAACGGGTCAATTCTTGAGATTAAATTCCTTATTCATATAAGGCCGAAACATCGGCCAATTCCAAAGTTTAAATTCCTTTACACAAGGCCGAAATGTCGGCCAATTCAAGTTATTAAATTCCTTATTTACACAAGATCGAAACATTAGCCGATTCTTGAGTTTTAAATCCCTTTTTCGGCCATTCGGAGTCGTTTCGATGGAGTTTTGGGCAATTTTCTATTTTCAGTGGTATTGTCATAATTTTACAGTTTTAAGTGACAGTTTCGTAATTTACTATTTTTCTAGGGGTATTTTTGCAATTTCTTTACTTTTCTTTTCCGATTAGGGTTAGGGTTTGTTTTGGTTTTAAGAATTGTTTTTGCTGGTTTTTTTTTTTTTTTTTGCAGTATTTGATGAATTAAAAGTTGCCACCTTTTTGGCTAATTCGATTTTCGACTACTTCGAAAATTCGTTCTTTGCTTGATTGAATTTTCATCTTCTAACTGCTTGCGCTGAAGTTTGATTAGAGGGAAAATTGAATCGGGTTTCTTTTTTTTCATTTCTTGTTTTGCAAGTTTCTGAACAAGAACGAATCTTCAGATTCTGTCTTCTGACTGCGTCATTGAGCTATCATATCAGACAATGGGCAACAATTCAATGGCGATTCATTCAAGACCTTCTGCAAAAATCTCAATATTGAACAGAGGCTGACCTCTGTAGCTCATCCCCTAGCTAATGGCTTTGCTAAGGTCACAAATAGGACCATCCTAGAAGGTCTTAATAAGAGACTCACAGAGCTCAAGAAAGAATTTTGCAAGATTGACTGGCCAGATGTGATCCCAAGCATGCTATGGGCATACAGAACCATGCCAAGAAAGGCTACTAGAGAAACGCCATTTAGTTTGTGCATTGGAGCGGAGGCGGTAATGCCAGTTGAAGTTGGAATGACATCTTTAAGACTGACCGAATACGATTTAGTCTTAAATGATCGGGAGAGAAGGGCAAACCTCGACCTCCTCGAAGATGTCAGGAACAAAGCAATGGAAGCAGATAGAACTTAAAAAAGGCAGGTAACAAATTTTTTCAACAAAAGAATGAAAAAAAGACATTTCACAGTTGGAGAAATGGTGCTCAAAAGATCAGATGTTGGCAAACAAGGGCAACGGACCAAGCAGCAAGAAAGCTAGGAAGGACCTTACATAATCCAAGAGGTACACAAAGGAGGGAGCTACAAGCTCGTTGACCTTGAAGGAAGACAACTCCTAAGGCCTTGGAATGCTTTCCATTTAAAGAAGTTCCACAACTAAACGTCATCTAAGACATGGCAAACCTCGCTGAATTGTCAATTGAGCTCAGAAAAAGGGGTCAAAAGGACCTCGCCAAGCAGGACAGCTACCTCAACAATTCAGAATCAACAAAGCACAGTTTTACAGCTAAGTTTTTTAAGACTTATGTGAATATCATGCCTATGTTATTTGCCTTATTGCCAAAACAAGTTCAAATACATTAGGCAATTACTGAAAAGATTGCAAATGAAGTGCAAGTATAGAAGCACAAGGCATTGGCAAAAAGAATGGAGCAATTATGTATATAAAAATAAATAAATAGATAAATAAAAACAGAAGGCCACAAACAGACCCTTGTGGATCATTCAGTATGCGTGCAAGAATTACAAAAATATCCTAAGCTATTACAAGAAAAGGTCCAGAACTACTTCCAAAGGTGTTGCACAAGGGGCACATCATCCTCATCCTCCTATTCTCCTACTGGAATGCTGACAGGGACAAAGTTGCTTGGAGGAGCCATAGTGTTGCTCGGAGGGACTGCATTTGAAGTTACAATCTTACAAGCCAACAACGTGATCAAATAAAATAAATTTGAGAGCAAGGAAAAAAGCTGGGAAAAGGTCGAGTTCCTTCCCCGAAATAAGCATTCATAAGTCGAGGAAACATTTTGGCAAAAGCATCTGAGCCCAAGAACACAGGAATACCTTCAGGAGTCACCATGGCTTGAGGGTTGATATCTAAGATCTCCTCGACCTCGGGGATAGCTTCAACAGGATCTTTCCCCTTCTGCGATGAGTTTTCATCAGCCTGGCTGACCTGAGTCAGGGCCTCAGTAGTTGTGACTTCTTCAGGAGAAGCCTGTTTCTAGCTTTCTCACCGCCAGGGGAGGGCAGCAGCCAACTTCGGGAGATAGAGACTGATATCCAAATTTGGGTTGGTCTTCATTCCCGGGTTGAGCCCCTTGAGGTCATCCACCACCTCGGCATACAGGGAGTACAATTGGGGTCTGGTCGTGCGTCGTAACACGAACAAATTAAACCTATCTACCAAAACTAATGCAGTTAGGGCAAGTAGGGTCGAACCCACGAGGAATTGAATTTCAGTTTAAATAAAACCAATTAATAAGTAACAAAAGGGGGGAATCTTTAAAACAGTTTGTAAAAAATAAAATTAAAC
>JAOXNR010000022.1:14597395-14614000 GCA_028571225.1 Parsonsia alboflavescens
AACCAAATATTCCTGCAAACAAAAATCAAGTATAGGGAAGTAAAATATATCTAAAATAACATAATTAAGCTAAGTTAGATAAGATATTGACATAAAAAAGATCATAAAACTTAGCATAATTATGTGCGAATCAGGGTCTTAGCAAAGGTTCCACATATTCTTGGAAGGCAAGGACTCCCTTTAGCTTTTCCAGTGCCAAGTTGCCTTCCTCATCATAGAGCCCCTGGAACCCCTCCAACTTAGCCTCGAGCACCTGGATGTGCTCCTCCTGCTCAGTTGTCCTCTTCTTGACCATGTCCAGAACCTTGGAAATGGCATCATGCTACGATATCCTTCTGACATGCGTCAAGAAGTTTCTTGGAGTACTCAGCAGAAGCCTTAGACAACTCTGCAGAAGCAATGAGCTCAGTGACCTCTTTCTCCAAACGGACCTTAGCATCCTGCAGCTCAAAAATCAAGGAGGCAAATTGTCGGTCCTTGCTAAACTTCTCAGCCTCCCTTCTCAACTGCTCACCAAAAACAACATGACCCTGCAAAAGAAAAAGGAAAGAGTTCATTAGCATACTCAGAGTAAAACAAAGCCAAACATAGGTCAGTAGAAAGTTGCAAAGAGCTCACCGAGGTAAGAAATTAGGCACCAAACCTACTAAGTTCTTCGTCGGTCAGTTGCCGACAAATTTCCCAGTCAACTAATGGAGTACACTCCATCAAAAAGGATTGAGGGGGGCCATTGCAATAAAGAGTCCGATGCCTCCATGACGAGATCAGGGACCCACCTCGCAGTCGCCTTAGTGTTGCGAGAGGCCAGGGCAGTGCCTTCCAACCTCTTAAAGGTCTCCGTGACCACCTCCATGGCGAAGCCCGGGAATGCTGGTTGGGACTCCAAAATCCCCAGGGTCTTCTCCTTCCTAGAAGGGCTTAGAGCAATCTTCTTCACAGGTTGGGAGGAGGGAGAAGATGAGGAGCTCAAAATCTTGATAAGCCTATCGGAAGGCCCTATCCTAGTAGCGGTGGAGGTTCATTTGGAGGCCCCTCAAGTCCTCTCAACCACCACAGCACTTCCCCTGCCCTAGGGAATGGGAATTCGAATAGTAGGGGCACCAGTAGGAGAGGTACGAATAGAGCTCCGACCTCTACCCTCAGAGATCCGAGAAGATCCCGAAGCGCAAAGCCACTCTAATGCCTTCATTACTGCAAAGACCAAAAGGAAAAGCTATTAGTACCAAGTCAGTAATAGTCAGAATTCAACAAACATAGGAGGTTTTCCTACCAAAAGAAGATATCCCAACAGTTTCACTAAGAGAAGGAAGATTGCACTCTACCGGTCCTCCTAACCCAACAGAACGAAGGAGAGCTTCAGGCCAAACCGGGGTAGCACACCCCAACTTAGCTTCAAACCAACCGAGGCAGCACACCCCAACTTAGCTTCAAGCCAATCGGGGCAGAACGAAGGTTTCCACTCCCTTGCGGAAGATTGGAAGGGACCAACAAGTTTGTGCCGAGGAAAAAACTGAAGGTACCCCTTAGCACCCTTAGGCGTTGAAGAGATCCTTAGCCTATAAAAACATCTGAAAAGCTCCAGAGAGACCAAAACTCGATAAAGGTGATAGGTCGCAATGAAAGCAACTACTGTCCGGAAAGAGATCCAAAAGTAGGCGAGATCAAAAAATAATGGATGAATGTGAGGTAGAACACCTCCCTAAGGCTAGAAGCATAAAGGATTATATGTCCGTCATGCTTACTGTAAGCACGCTCATGCCTCTCAGCGACAACAATCGCATCCTTGCCTAGCCCCAACTCGCCGCAGAGCTCAAAGACGAGACCAAGGTTCAGGAAATGAGGTATAGAATAGGCTTATATTTCAAAGCTCTCAAAGGTTTCTACTTTTACCAAGGGTGCCCTAGATTACACCGGGGGGGGGGGGGGGGGGGAAAAAAAAACCCCGTTTTCCAGACCTATCGAGATAAATTTGGGCGCTGTCTCTCTGGACTGGAGGGAAAGGGTACTAGACTTAGAAAGAAGAGAAAGGAAACTTACTCAGTGAAGTCTTGAAGAAGGTAAGATAGTCCTGGGAAAACTGGGTGTCCGAGAAAGGAAGAAGAAGCTCTAATCCAAAAGTTCTGTGAAGTCCTTGCAATTTGAATGGAGGTTCAAATAAATCCCAAATTTGAAGGCATCCAAGTTATATTGAATAAGGAAACCTTGGATTTACTAAAGCGGGTTAATCTTCCCAAATCTAGAGCAGGTCACTGGTTTAAAACCTGAAAACGCTCCAACCTCCTCTTAAAATAGAAACGGGTGTCTCTTCAAGTTTGAAAAGGGTCGGATATTGCTAAAACTAAATAGGGGTAACTTTCCAGCTTAGGCCACCAGTCATTTTTCCAAAACCAAGAGAACTCATATTCTCTCAGAAATTGCTATTGCAAGAAAATAGTACAACCTTTCAAGAGCAGCGACCTCAAGATGGTAACTCTCAATACTTGAAGGTCAGCCTCACGAGCAGTTGCAAGAAAACAGTTCGATTTTTCAAGGGTCGCATCCTATAGATGGCAGTTCATAATGCCTAAGGATAGCCCCATGGCTTGGAGAGGGTATTTTATAATTCCTGAAAATCAAGCCCATGACCTAGAGATGGCAATCCTTAATGCCTAAATGAAAGGCCCCTGACCTAAAGATGGCGATCCCTAATGCCTGAAGGTCAGACTCGCAACTTGGAGATAGTAATTCTTAATGCCTAAAGGTCCTATTAGCGAATCCCGAGGTACGAGTGGGAAGGGACCCCCTACCACCCTACCCATCGACCTCCCAGATCATAAACCTCCAGATGAGCATAACAGAGGTCTCACTAGACCACGACCTACAACCTTGTGAGGTTAGAAAATAATTAGCCAGTTTGCAGCTCTCGACTAGAGACACGGATGAAAAGGTACCCCCAAAGTTAGCCGTTACAAGGAATCGGGGGGCCCATTAGCGACAACGACTTGAAGATAGTAATTTAGGCACCAACGACCTCTCAGCTCGGTAGACTTAAAGGGGGGTAATGATAGGTAAAACAGGTACGACCAAGATAAGTCAATAGAAACGGGCAAGTCCCATACAAAAGTCAACTCAAATGGACTAAAGGACCCTTGCCCCCAATGCCTAAAATTCAGATTCACGAAGTCAACGAGGAAAGATAGGCAACAACCTGCCACCACCAACCTCCCAAGTCATCGACCTTGAGGTCACCAACCTTCTAAATGAGCTCAAGCGAAGGTCTTGCCAGCACTCGACCTCGACCTGGCAAGCTCCGATCCGACTCATAAATCGTCCATGTCACAACCAAAGGTGCACGTCCCCTAATCACTCCCACAAGCCAAGGATCACTCGGTGTAACCTCACCAGAAGAGATGCTCGAGACACTCAACATCCACGGGGAGGTCACGAAATTGGTCTGAAGGTCGATTAGCGAGCTCGTACCAGAGACATGAATGGCAAGATCTCTTGTCCCAAGGAAACTCCTCAATTCTATGAACAATGAGCGAGATTCAACAGAATCCCACAATTATCCTAATTGCCTACAGTTAAGTAATGAGGAGCCCCAATCGAGGAGGTAACTAATTTTCTCTTTCACTACTTAATCAAAAACACACAATCAGTCTAAGGACAGGAAACTAAGGCATCCTAAACAGGATAGTTTTTTGAGAACGATCTTTACCCTTGGTTATTTCTCGAAATACTAACTTAAGCATTGGAGCTCTTCCCCGGGCGACAGTACTCTCCGATGACCCTTTCCTTCTTTTCTCAAGTTGTTAACCACGAAACTTCATCAGGATTTGTGGGTGACCTCGATATTCACTTTTGAACCCCATCAATAATATACTTGCTTCCCCAAAAAAAAAAAAAAATGTTGTGCCTATCCAATTTTACACTTTAGCAAGATGAAAGGATACTACGTAGATTTGTAACCTTAGGAACCTGTTGTGTTTGAAATGAAGGACCACTATTGTTCACATTTTCAGAAGCCATTGTTGGCAAAAACAAAAGGCTAACTTCTTCAAAAACTTTTTCAAAAGCCAGCTTGCATTTAAAATCTATTCGTGAAATATAAATATAAAAAATTAATATGTGAATTATTTATTGTAAGATTATATTTAATGTTTATGAGAAATTTTACTGAAAATAATATATACTCTCAGATATAAAAATAAAAAATAAAAATGATTGGTAGTTGAGTTAGCTAGTGTCATTTCACTCAAACAAGAGGGGCAAGGCTTAAAATTTTTCATTTTTAAAGATTTATATTCGAGACCAATAGCGTAAAGAATAAAAAGATGAAATATCAAAAATGATAATTTACATTATGAAAAATTCCTTAACTACTCTTAAAAAAGTTTTGGACTAGGCTTTGTAATTAAAAACAAAAAAGATAGGAGACGAAGTACCTATCTTTCTTTTTTTAAAATGTTAATGTATCGAAGAGTGTCATAAAATATATTACCAAGTTAACGTATCAGATAAGGACTCTAAGATCATGTACAATTCTAATTCAATTTTACTCAAATTTAGGGCGTCATACCACTTCTTTTTTCTCAGTCTGCTTCTCAAATGATTTAGGAATCCAACATTCACATGCTTTTTTGCCTTTATCCCTCTTTAATCATTTCCTCATCCTCTTTCCTTTAGTTAGTTCAAGAGAAACTTTGACAAGCAGGATGTCCTAATTCCAAAAGCTATTTTAAATTATAGATAAATAAATAAAGAATTATGTCCCTATTATTTTATCTTCGTCACAGTTCCATCTATTTCTCTCTTTACAGCCGTCCAAGATACGACACCTCCATATTTCACTGGTCATGTAAATTAATGCAAAACTCAGGAGACAACGAGAGCAACCATTCGCTGTCATTTACCCAAAAAATTCCGTCCAATCTATTATTAGGGGGAAAAAAACTTTATATTTTATATTTGTAAAAACTAAAATAATCTTTTTTTCTAAAATTATCCTCTAATCACCCTCTTAAAATACTTGTATACCTTCAAACTCTAACAAAGAGAAGTAATATAAGATAAAAATCTTCAAATCCCTAATTAATTAGTGATAAAAAATAATTAAAATAACTTATATTTAACGACGAAAGAGTATAATAATATTTCAAGTCTTGGGGGATTGACAATTCTACCCAATCCCTTCTCTCATTTAAGATTGCCTGGGATCTCTTCTATAGTATGATGATACATAAATTTTGTCTGTGTCAGGAAAAGTTACAATAATTTAAGGGAAAAGAATGACCGTATTACATTGATCAGCTGTCCAAGTAGCAAATATGCATATTGACGACATAAACTGATCAAGCCTTCCAAGCAGCATACGTTAAGTTCACTCTTCTAGTACTGCAATTCCAAGAGCACCGGGTAAACACATCTCTACTAAAGAACTCCATCTCAAACTACCAAGATATTCATCTTTTCGGATTGTGAGAATGAGGAAGTTTACCATGAAGAATACACTATTGGATCAGAGTTGCGCAAAAAGAATTTCATTCCATGTATCTGGAACACCTGGTAAGCACCAATGCAAGCAATCTTGCATTCCAGGTGTGGCCTTAATACTGTATCGTGATATATGACCCTCATCTCTCAACTGAGACAAAGCCGTAATGTCCAATAGCTTTATCCCAGTTCCCTTCACTGCTCCAGCAGCAAGAGGATCAATAGATTCTTCTTTTACAACTTCCTTTCCTCCAGCAAGTGGAGTTGTATTGTCACAGGTGCCTCCAGTGTTCCAATCTCCATTGAAGAAATGTCTCGGTGATATGGATCTATAGAATGCTTTCAAGCCTGGATATTTTAGGAGTTGTGAGTTTACCCAGCCAACAGTACTGTACACTGTAAAATTCTTGGCACCACCAATTCCGGCAATCTTCCTATTTGTGTTAGGCACACCACCAATATGCATGATCCACCTATTAGCATTAAGCTTCCCTCTATTCCAGTGGTGTCCTGTGTTCAGGACAAGAACCTCAAACCTATGAAGGAAACGTTGCAGAAATGCAGGTGGTCGATCCAGGTGCATGGCAACTTCAGTTGCCGGGTTAGATGTGTCAATAGGTTGAAGGTCACAAAGGCTTGCAGACCAATAGTAAAGGATGGTTGTGTTGGTGCTGGGGAACCTATAAGCCCATCCATCAGGGCGAGTAGCACCGTGAGCTTTGACAAGTCCATACTCCTTTCCCACATCAAGGACATCGGGTCTGTCTTCCCCAGCTGTGATCATGCACATTAATGATTGAAACTGCTGTCTACCAAGTGAATCCCCAACAAAAGCCAGAGTTTTATTCTGCATCCTGTATACATTGTCAAAATAAGCAAATCCACATATACTCCGTGAAGACTGGAAGTCTAAAAGAAAGGGTTGGAAATCATAGTACAGAAATTGAGTGAAACAAGAAACCAAAAGTCACATGCATTAAAGTAAAATGTTGATAACACAGGGCTTTCTGAACATGTATCTCAGCTACACATTTCAATGATGAACCAGCAGTTATCACAGGAAGTAATTTTTTTCTTTTTCCATTGTTTCAGCTATTCTTGTTGTTTTCAAATTGGAGATATTTTGACTTTGGACCCAGCGCAAACCGAACAATACATGGTGGACTAGGCTTGGTTGGCAGCAGAAACATCACAAAGACTACAATTCATAAATTTTTATGGAAAAGTACACAATGAGAGAAATAGTAAGCCTACCTTCTCAAGAATTTAGGACCAGTGAAATCATCCATTTCACAATCTTTTGGATGCCATCGCAATTTCTCATACTCAAAGTCCTGGCGCTGTGTAAGGCGGCAAGCCCACATGGACGACAGCCACAGCTTACAACCAAACCCAGAATAAAGAGGCCGAGATTCATCCATGACCCATTTACCCTTTGAAAGATTACAATCTGAAAGTTGAGAGATGTGTCATTTTATATAGTTGCTTAGAGCAAATATATGAAATTTAATACATTTATGATACTCAAAAGTGAAAAATAAGACACAAGTCGAGCTGCTTAACAGGAACAATAAAAATTATGAGCTACCAGCAAGAGATGATGACCGGAAGAACCTAATGAGATTGATGAAAGGCTTTCACACATATAAAAAGTGACCAAAGCAAACAAGAATCAGTCAGTTGCAGACTGTTTCTATTATATTTAGATTAAACAAAAAGCAACTCAAAATGCATGCACCATGCTTGCCATCACAATTACCATTCCATAAGTAACATGGCCTTTAGTGTATTACAACTCCCCGCCCCCCCCACCCTCACATCCTCCAAATAACCTCATATTTTCGATTGCTTGACACTTGGACTAGAGCTGACTACTTACCTTGCCTAGTTGTAGAATTGGCTGAATCTTTACCATATTCTATGCTGGCAGAAGAGTCTGCCACAGAAGTTTCTGAGCTCACAAAACCAGGTGCGATTTTTTCACCTTCTACTTTTGAATTATTCATATTTTCTGTAACTTTTGTCCCATGGTCTCCATTGACACTAGGAGGAATTCCTACATCAAAAGCATCAAATTCAAATTCCATAGAGAAATACCAATGGGAGGATTCTATTATATGGACTTGGCATTACTTAGTAAGAAAAGAAGACGAGATTCAACCCCATCCCCAAATGGGAAACTGGTAAACACAAATGATCTGAAGCATACTGAATCAGGACTTATGAAATACAAACCAAAGAACTACATTTGAAAAAAAGAGCAACACCTCCAGATCTTGTGTTCAAATTCAGAAATAGAGCAAAGAAACCAAGAGAAGGGCAATTTTTTCTATGAAAACTCTAAATCATTCAGTCAGTTTCAACTATACTAAACATGAATAGTATTACACTAGTAGCACCACCACAAATCTTTTCTCTGTGACATCTAGCTTTCGTCAAATCATTGCAAACCATTTTAAAAAGACAGAGAAAAATGAAACTAATGATTCTCTCCTTAAAGCACACAACAGAAGAGAGTCCAGAAATGGCAAGGGCAAACAAGAAATCTGGCTGTGAAAAGATGAGATTATTTACCTTTTTCAGTGGCTGGAATATTGGCGTGCTCCTTAACGTTTACAGAAGAACTTATCCCGGTCAAATTGATTTGTTCCATAAAGCTAGGATTTTTCTGAAATGGCTCCAGAAAGGATTTTTCTTCTGAAGCATATTTTTCATTTGACAATAAAAAGTGTTAGTTTCCCTTGCAATCTCATTTGAAAAGAGGCATCTTGTTCAAAGTCCAGATCTTTATTTAGCAGATAAACTTGAAAGAAAATAAAATATAACAAACCACAAATGCTGCCATCTCATCGTATGACATAAACAAAATTAGACATTACAAGGTGGAAAGGTGGTAATCAATCTGAAGAATAATCCACTTGGCTAATCACCAATTAAAGAGAGAGGTTTCACAGATTTCTAAGCATGATAGTTGTACAAAGAAGTAAACAACTCTCGTCCCCATTTAGTTTAAGTACAGATCTGTTTCCTGTTCCCTTCACACAATAGAACTGAACCTAAGGATTTAATAGGCAGCACAAAATAAAGCAGACATTATTGCCCCTGTTGTATAAAAAAAATTTATGTATCAATCATCCAGTAAAAATTTATTTGAAAAAAAATCAAATTCAAGATGCAAACCTGGAGCTATATGTAAAACATGACTTTGAGGTGGATTTAAGGAGGTGAGAAGTGAGGTTTTTGTCCATGCCAATCCAAGAACAGCTATACACACAAAACCAATGAGGATAAGAGAGACCTGTGTGGCCTTTAATCCATAAAAGCCACCTTTCATCCTTCCTATCCACATGTACAAAAGATTTAAGGCATTTCACAGTCTTGAAAACTGCATTCCCTTCGGATCAATACCTGCAAAACATTTTGAGACAAACTAAAAACATTAAAACCTTAAAACTTTCTGAAGTTCGATATCAATAAGAGTTTGAAAAAATAAAAATAAATCTTTAACCACAAAAAAACGAAAGATCGGAAATTTGCCTCAGAATTAATGATAAAATGCAGAAGGGTGGCGGTGAGACAGTGACGGCGTAGTTGTTGAGAGAATTAGAAAGAAACAAATGAGATACAGCTGTAGGTTGGAGACCGCGTGACGATGGCGGAGTAGGGAGGAGGAGATGGTGGATGAGACAATCACGGCTGACGATTTGATTACAGTACTTTCATAATGTTTGATCTCGCTAGCCACGTATTGCTAGTGGTGGGAAGGAGGTAAGGATTAAATACGGATTCAAGTGAGGAATTTTCCTTGAAATGTTGACCGGTAATCTTTTCCGGGAGAAGTGGGAATATTGGCATTTTTCGAATTTTAAATTGTGGATACTGAATCCGTGTGACGGTAAACTATGCCTGTCTGAATCTAAGTACGCCTAGATTTTATGCGGCCGTCTTCAACAATTAGTCTTTTATTTTTTTTTTTTTTCCTTTACCGTTAAATTAATAGTGACCGTCATACAAATTTTATAGTAGTAGTAATATTTTTATCTTTAAAATGTACTCTTCCCTGATTGAATATAAGTTACTATTGAATATAAATTATTTGTCATCATTTTATAAAAATTAAAATAATTTTTTTCAATTTAAAATATCCTTTAATCCTTTTAAAAAATTTAACATGGTGTGGTCGAATGGTTCAAAAGTATAACTTACATATTTTAGATCATGGGTTAAATTCGATTTTACTATATACCATAACCTTAGTCAACTTTAAATACTCACGAAATAATTGAAGTGTGAAAATTAATTTGAGCATTACTAAATTAAAAAAAAATCAGAAATCGTTCTAGTGGGTCAACTTAAAGCTTTTTTTTTTTTTTTTTTTTTTTTTGGAGAGGAGCCAGTGGATCCCACATCCTCCGATGTGGCGGAAAAGTTACCCACCCTATATATGAAATTTTTATAAAAATTAATACGAAGAATTTATTTAGGGATATGAATTTTGAAATTTTGAATTGATATAACTTAAATTTTTAAAATATTTATTAAATTATAAATATTGTTATTGTTCATTGTATCAAAAGAGATGAATAAGGATTCAAAATAGATAATAGATTTTTTAATTTTTTTAAATTTATCAGTTGACACATTGGAATCGCAAATGCATTAAAAATTGAGGTATTTTTCAATTTTAGGATTTTGTATTAAAGTAGAACTGGTCAAATAATCCGCTCACAATAGACATTTGAGAGTAATAATTACAAATAATATTTGAGTAATCTAGTAGTATATTAATACTAATATTCTAAAAAAAAATATATTAGTTATTTGAGGAATATTATTTTAAGAGTTTCTTGTGATATAATTTTTTTTTAATATTATTTTTTTATATTCATGTCTCCCTTTATCTCTTCTATCGAGAATCAACATTGACACTCCACCTACATTTGTCGTATTTCCAACTGAAACCTCCTTGTGATACATTTCTAATATGAAACTAAAATTATAAGTATATCAATTAAAGTTTAATTTATACATATAGAAATATTAATGCACAATATTTTTTATATTATTATATCCATTCTTTAATAATAGAGATTGAAATTATGGTTAGAAAATCAAAACATAAAAAAACAAAGAAAAGCATGAATGACTAAAAGAAATTGACACTCAAAAATAAATAATAGATTGTTATTATGGTTAGAAAACCAGAACATTCAAAAAACAGAGAAAGTCTAAGTAATTAAATTAAGACAAAGCTAAATTTCATTTAAATCCAATTAAATTGTCTTTAGGGAATTTCCTAACCAATTAAATCCTATATATTCTTTTTTTTAATCATGAAAAATCTAAAAAGTTATAGCAAATTCCATGATCCATCTCCCAATTCTTTTCCAACATATGCACACGGCTATAAAGCCAAACAAAATCATTCTCTATCATAAAAACTTTCTCGAATAATCCTAATCTCAAACAAATAGAAATCTATTGAATAAAAAAAAGAAAAAAAAGAAAAACTTTTTTTATGTCTTTCAAATAGTATGATCATTGATAATGAAAATATTATGTGGAGAAGAAGGAAGAAAAAAAAAAGGGTTCAAACCAACTTTGAAAGTAGAAGATCAAGGGACTTGACGAGTTTACTATATTTCTTAGAAGATAATGAGATTTTGTTATGACTACTTCATTTATTAAATTGTATAATTTTTTAAAAATTTTAAATTTAAGAGGGCTTTGTAGGAAAATCAAGTTAAATTCAATATCTGTGTTATGCAAACTTCTCCTCCAAACCACTTAGTCATGCTTTTAGTTTCAATAGATTGCTTTAAGTATATATATAAAATAGACTAGACAACCACCAACACATTGCACGATTTATGCAAATATGTGTATAATATTAGTTTTATATATAATATTACCTTTTTTATTTTTAGATTTTTTGTGTTAAAAATGGTTAATTTTGATAATAATAACTTGAATTTTCCTTCATATTATTCAAAAAACTTAAATAGAAGTTGTTTCGTGTAACTTTTAGAAATTTCATAAATATCTTTTAGGATTTCTAACCTATATAGCCCATAAGTTTCGATCAAACTATAGTTTTGTTTCATATGGTTATTCAAAATCATAACAGTGTCTCAAGTTTTTATAAATAGTCAGAATATTTCAGACCATCATTTACTAGCAACTCTCAGAGTGGAACAAGTCACATGCACCACGGCATATGATTAATTATATAGGGTAATTTTATTATTTTATCTCTTTCCTGCCAATTAGTCAACCACCTATCTATATGCAATCCATCCCAGTCATATAAGCTCATGTCGTTGGTCATCGGTTAATACAGTAGGCTCATCATCTAACGCCTTGCAAGTACTTTCAACAAATCCTTTAGCATCATCGTATGTTCTGCAATTTGGGAATTGCTTGAAAATTCATTTGAGGGAAGATTTTCATAGACAACAATTTTACCCATTGCCAATGCTTCGACTGTGGTGGAAACCGGTGACTGCCATCTCCGATGTTATTCTCCGGTTACAGTTCTTACTCTGCCTCCCTCTACCTCTCCCCGAAAAAACTAACCTTGGTCAGATTTTCTCCTAGCTAGTCTCTCAACCCTTTCGATCTAACCCCCTTTTGTTTCCTCCTGCGTTAGCCCGCCTCCAAAGACCTATTCACCCCCCTAGCCCCAGAAAAAGCCACCATCTCCCAACTCCCACTCCAAATCTATGTTGTTGCCCCCATTTTTCTGCTCCTCGGCCCTCTCTAAGGAACTTTCCTTCCCAGGATCTACCAAATCTAACTCATTCCACCTTCTCGTAATATGCTCTGCATCCCTCCTCTATACCAGTTCCGACCCACCACCAGCCTCAAAATCCATCCAGCACATGAATTTACGTTGTCACTTTTTTAAAAAACTTTTTTTATTATAATTATGAGATTGATAGTTGGCTAATTGGAAGGAAAGAGATAATTACCCCTCATAATCCCTCTGAGTGATTTGTTGGGGTTAGCTAGCAAATGGGGGTTTGTACTACTCGTAAAAATTTGAAGGATCGTTATAATTTCGAATAAATATGTAGTACAGTTTGATCTATACTTGTGGAACCATATAAATTAAAAGCCCTAACTTCTATAGTTGATTGGTTAATAATCACTTTATACAAAATCAGATTTGAAAAGATTTCAAATGCAAAGCACCATTCAAGATATTTCATATTATAATTTTCTTTTTATCAAACTAATATTTAAAATTCTGGTCAAGTATGTTAATATATCCACTCAATTCAAAATAATATTCAAATTTATCTATTTTTTTAGTAAAAGAAAATGGATCTATGTTGCTTTCATTATATTATTAAATAATTAGAATAATGAGTTAATATACATGAATAATCCAAAATACACTACAAATTACATTGGAACTATTTGGACAAGCTTCCAATTTTTTTAAATTAAAATGTATGTCTTCATTTAGTTTTTCAAAATAAACAGTTAAGTCTATAAATATTGAAACTCTATTTGAATTAAAACATCTAAAAATTTCTTTTATTTTAATTATAGACTGTAATACCCAGCCCTAATTAAAATTTCATCAAATTCCCCATTTGATGCCAATCTCAAACCCTCGATCTAAAGTTATCCATTGATTGCCCAATCAATCTTTTCCGCACTAAGAGCTAGTTTGGATGGAAAGAAGTGGAGGGAGGAAAAGAAATTTGGAAAGAAAAGTAAGAAATAATCTTATTTGTCAGTTTTAGTGGGAGAGAAAAGAAGGGGTTTGGAGGGATGAGGAGCCCCAACCAGAAAGGATGTATATTATCCAAAAAGTTGGAAAGAATGGAGAGAAGAAAAGAGAAAATTTTTTAATAAATTTTTGTAATGACTATTTTGCCTATAACTTAAGGTTACTCTTGTCAAATAAGTTTTATTTTTTAGGTTTTTCTTCTTTTCTTTCCAACTCCCAGGCTCTCTTTTCTTTTCTTTCGTAAAACTCTCAAACAAGTTGAGACACAAATCATTCCCTTTCTATTCTCTTCTTTTCTCTTATAATTTATATCTTCTCTTCCTTTCTCTCCTCCTAAACACTCCCAAACTAGCTATAAAGTATCTCTCGCGGCTAGGGATGGCAAAATGACTTGTCCTGATAGGAATCCTAACTGGTCTGACCTGTTTGGGACGGGTATTACCTGACTTGTTTTAAAATAGGAATAAGTATGGGTTTCTCGAGGCAGACCCGTGCACAGTTCAGGTCGAGCTTGAGGCTAGCTAATGACTGGCCTAACTTGGCCTGTTAAGTTTTTTTTTAATAAATAAATAAATATATATATATATATCATATATATTGTAAAAACATTTAACCCTAATCTTCCTCTTCCTCTCCTTCCTCTCTCTTACTTGCACCGCTTCTTCCTCTCACTACTCTCTCTTTCTCTTTGTGCCGCAGGGTTTCTTCCTCATCATCTTCTTCCTCTCCCTCCTCTCTCTTTCTCTCTGAGCTCCTTCTTCCTTTCTCTCAGCACCACATCCCATCTCAGCTTTCCCCAGCCCGCTACTGCCTTCTTTCTCTCTGTGCCACCTCAACCTTCTTACCCCACATCCCATCTCCCTTTTCCCTATTCATCGCTCCGTTGCTGCCACTACTCAGGTCACCACTGCTACTCGTCGGTGGAGCTGCCTGATGTCATTACCTCTGGTTTAGTTGCAGATTTTATTTTTATTTCTTGTTCCTTGTTTCACACCAAAATGAAGGAACGGATTCTTCTGTTCTTGTTGTACTTCAACCTTTTTGGGTTCATGATTTTGATTTAAGTAAAAAGTTTTGTTATAGTGATGGCTGAAGGTCCTTCCCCCTTCCTCCTTGACAAAAAAAAGAAGAAGAAAATACAGGGATGTATTGACTTTTGATGATCATTATTAAAATAAGTTTTTGTTCTATTTAACATTTTGCATGCTGCTCAGCTAGTTTATTTTGTTGGTGTGCTTTCTTGACCTTTACCGTACATTTGAGGAAATGTTGTCTTCATTGGAGGGATATAGATTTTTGTTTCCACGGGGCATTTTATTCAAACTTTTATGTAGGATCACTAGTTAAATTGCAAACTGTAAACATCTTTATTCAGTATTTGAATACTTGAGATTTCTTATTCATTTTCATTTTGTTTTATCTTTTATCGTACATTTTGATTTTCTTTTGCTCATCTCGGGTTCCTTTCATGCTTTTTGGAATATTAGGACATATTTTATTTAAGTGTGAAATTAGTTTAAATTTTGTTTAGTTTGAAGTTGGAACTAATATTTTGAATTTTAACTTTTGGAATTGATATGAATTTGTTTAAATTTCTATCTGAATTTTTTTTTCTTTTCTTTCATTCTTGAATGGATAACAGGTCAGGTTGATCCAGACCCATAAAAAAAAGTTCAGAACAGGTCAATATGGGAACAGGTCAGGTTTTATAGGAACAAGACAGGGCAGATCACGAGCCTAGATTAAGAGACCCATGGCAGGTCACAGGCAAGTTGGGCTTAGCTCCAGGGCAGACAGGTCAGGTCTGGGTTTTTGAAAACCTGTCCTGATCTGGCCCATTGTCATCCCTACTTAAAATGCTTAAAATTTATTCCAAATGTGTCGTGACAAAAGAAAAGTCTTGGCTTGGATCTAGAAGAAGTAGGTTCCTCCATGAAAGGCTTTCATCTCTTCAGTAGAGAAAACTAAAGGCAAGCTTTCATCTCTTCTCTTTTCTCATTTTTTACCTGATACGCATCTCCTCTCTATTCATCCTGAATATTTTAGTTTTGCAACAACTACTATCCAAAAATATCCATTTCCTAATAAAATCCCAAATTTACATATTGTAATAGGCCGAACTCACTTTTGAATTCATCTTAGAAATTTTGCAGCCCCTTTGCAAATCAGTAACCTAAGATGAAGCCTAGATATTCTATTTTGTGCCCTTAATTGATGCCATCAAATGTCCATATGAAGAAAACTGTTGCTCGCTCCTCCTTTGGCTTTGAATATGTGGAGATAAGAACTAGACAGAAATTTGAAGTTTCGCCGAAAATTTTTAAATCGTCAATAGAAAAGAAGAGTAAAAGAAAGAGTGAAGGAGAGCAAAGGACAAAAAAGGAAAAAGGACAGAGAAATATTTGTTTAAATCTCAAAAGAGCTTCCAGATGTTTTATGATTTTTTGAGCTAAAATGGTTGGTTTAAAAATAAAGTTTAGTCAAAGTGGGTCAAATTTTATCCAAATAGCATTTCGCAATCTTTAGTTTTTTGAAAACTCAAAACCTCTTTTCCAAAGGTACCTTATAGTTTCCTTTACTGTATTATTTTAAAATTTTGACACTATAAAAATTAAAATCGTGAATAACGAATTAAAAAATTAAAAGAGTAGGTAGAGAGACGTAGAGAGTTTGATGCAAAACCTAGCTATTGATTAGTCAGATCCGATACGAGTATGAAACTTTACCCAAACGTATACTAGATTTTGATACTTGAACGTATATTAACCCGATATTATTTTTCAAGCGTAAACCAATATCTCTAAAAGGATGGTACCACAAACAACCCAAGCTAAATTATTTAATAAGCTAAAATTTCAATGAAAAAGTAAAGAAGATATAGAATTCTCTCAAATTTCAAAATATATTGAATAAACTGAATTCCTTCCTAAATAATATAAAAGCCCTATTTATAACTATTACAAGATGCTTAATTAAATTAAACTAATAATAAAATATTAATTTAAAACATTATAAAATAATCTTCTAATTGAATTAAGAAAACAAATAATTAAAGGATTAATTTAAAAAATAATTAAAAACTAAATAGTCAAAATTAATTTGACCCATTGAATTACAGTTAATTCCCAAATATATCCAAATTGGTTGACCCAATTTCAAATTTACCCACTTTCTATAAACATTTTATTTCTACCCAAATGCGCTGACCCAATTTCATCTTATACCCAAATTGACTTTTTAACATTTTTTGATCATAAAAATTGTTCTAAAAATGGAAAATTACGTCCTTACCCTTTGTTTTTCAATACCCAAGTCGAGAACCGAGACTTAACTTTTCATCTTCTTCTCGATTTTATACGCAACGGTCCGAGACTCAACTTTTCATGTTCTTT
>JAOXNR010000022.1:14614100-14645618 GCA_028571225.1 Parsonsia alboflavescens
TTAATCCTTGAAATTAATTATTTGGGCTTGAATAAAAATTAATTAGTTATTTTATTTAGTCTTATAATTAATTTGGAGTTAGGTCCATAAGATTAATTATTATTGGGCTTGAATAAAATAGTGAAGGGATTTATTTTTATTAGTCTTATAATTAATTTGGACTTAGATCCATGAGATTAATTATCTAATGGGTCAAGATTAAAAATAAATATTGGGCATTAATTAAAGTGTCAAAATAATTATGTTGGTTCCATGATCTAATGAATAATTATGGGATCTTTAATTAAATAAAAGGATTGTTGGGCTGTTGGGTTTTTGCGCCATAGAAAAACCATATTTCTAATTTAGTTATTTAAAGGATTATTTATTAATCCTATAATAACTATAAGAAAGACAATCATTCAGAAACAATAGAAAAATATAGAACAGCTGTAATTTTTCTCTTTGCAAAAAAATTACAGAATGTCTGTTTTCCTCCACTCCACATACAGAATTCTCCGATCTTCTATTTTTCTTCCTGTTCACCCAGACAAATAGGGAATAAATTAGAAGATCTTTTGCATAGTAGATCAAGTCGTCCAGATTCATTAAGCAGGACACAATCTCCGCAAGATTCGTCATTCCAGATATCATTCTCGATCTCCAATGTGAGAAAAAATTTTTAAAAAAATCTTGGGACACCGGATTCGTTTCCTCGTGGATTCGGGATCCGGTTCCCCTTCATAGACATTGTCTTGTACATGTTCTGTTGGTGATATTACAATTTTAATACAATATTTAAAGAAAAACTTCAAGCTGAGGAGCAAACATCTCACTCTTTTTAAGGAGATTCAAGCCCACTACATCAATATATTCTCACTAATCCTGCAGTAATGTCTTGACTTGTCCCCTCCAGGAGACAACAGCTCGACCACGGTGTATTACTCAATAACCTCTAGACAAGATATTAAGTCCAAAGCTTCACCACAAGAAATACCTTTCTTCAACTAGAAACAAAACTCTTTTCTTTCAAATTCTCTACGCATTTTTTTTCTCTTATGTCACTTGTGTAAAACATAAGAAGGAAATCCTCCTTTTATAGTTGTAGGTATCCCCTTGAGAATTTAATATGTAAAATCTTGCATAAATGAAGTTCAGTTAAAACAAGTTACATTAGGAGTAAAAACATGGAAGATTTGAAGCATTGAAATGTTAAATTAAAAATAATTAATAAAAATGAAAGTCCTTATTTCCTTATTTTATCAAAACTAATTTTAATATAAAAAAGTTCCAACATGTTCCATTTGGATAATATTGAAATTTAATTCTCTTTGTATTTTTTCTTGAAATTCTTGCACATCAATCTTTTTTACTGATATAAAAGTCAACTAAATAGCTCAGTACAATGTACTTGGTACTTGGCAAATGCAAGTTTCAAATTGAGAGATCTTGAGCAATTGTGGATGGCCTAAAAAGTCATGATTTGGAAGATGCTATAGGCATTCACCTTTGAGGCATAGACACCCCAAGTAGAATTAACACCCTTGCACTTTGCTGTAATTCTTTCAGCATCACTTTTTATAAATTGAATTTCTCTGCTCTTTTTTTACATCTGATTAAGGATTTGCTTTTTCAGCTCATCCTTTGTTTTGAATTGCATGCCTAGACGGAAATATGTCACCTCTATCTCTGACCATATTTAATTTCAAGAATGTTTGTTGCTCATCTCTGACTTCATCCTCATCTCAACTAAAATGTGAATAATAAAACTCATTATCTGATCTATCGCTTGAACCACTCAATTCTATGTTGCAATGTACACTTCCCAAATTGTCTGTCTTTTCAACAACTATTAGTCACTTCTTATAAGGACCCTTAATTCCCACTCTATTGTTCTTCCTTAATTGTGGCTTAGCTTCACAGACAGAATTGTTATCCTTGATAATTTTGCTTTCTCTTTTTTCAATACTTACAATGTTCAGGTCAACGTCAAAGTGTTCAATGTCATAAGCCACAACTTTATCATGGATTTCCTCATCGTCTCAAGTTGTTCAACATCCAAGACTTGATCCTCACTGTCATCTCTATCTTCCCCTCCATTTGCAACCTCAATATCCTCAGTTGCTACCTCATTATATTTCTTTTCGTGCTCACCCTATCATCTACAACCTTAATATCATTAGTTGCAGCTTCATTATTTTTGTTTTCTTGCTCACCCCTATCATTTTCAACCTCAATATAATAAGTTATAGCCTTAGCTCCTTCGTTTGCTTGCTCACCCGTATCATTTACAGCCTCAATATCATCAGTTGTAGCCTCAAAACCCTTGTTTGTTCTCTCACCCGATTCATTTGCAACCCCATTCCATCATTTGCATTGTTATTCTCATCTACTAAGGCCACAGCATTATAAGAAATTGAAGAGCAATTAATCTCTACTTCATTTATATCTCCATATATCTGTTCAATTGCATCACAAACCCTAATACTTCTTCATCTATTACCTAGTCCTTAAATGGCATAGATAGTTGTGTAATATTCCCATCAATCCCATTAGTTTTACAACATTCATCAACACCTTCAATAGATATTTGTTCCAACATTTGCACACTTAGGGATTTAATTTGGGGCTTTCTTCATATCAAGATTTTTTTTTCTTTTTTTTCTTTCTACAATAGTGAAACATTGTATTTACCCCACTCAAATTATTCGGCTAGTCATTGACAAAAAAATTAATAAATAATCATCGTTTTTTGGGGAGTTTCCCGACTAAAGGATCAATATGGCCAAACCTAATTTGTTTAAGGATCAAAAAAAGAAGATTAAGGACCAATATATCCAAACGCTATAAATTCTAGAACTAGAACCGTCAATTACTCTAGCTATGAAAGATAAAAAAAAATTGTCATTACTTTACTTTTACTTTGAGAGGATATATTCAAATGTAACATGTATATTCATCAATAAAAAAAAACACAATATCTATGGCTTGACATAGACAAAAGTGGAACTAGAATCCTATGAATTAACTAAAGTGAAGAACATTCTATAGAAATATGATAGGGATAAGGGAGTTTATGTAACTTCTCATATTGACAAGAATCACAAAAGAAAGTAGAATCAATATTTTTCTCAAGAAATTTACAATTAGATATAAAACCTTAAATAAAATAACAAGGAAGGGCGACAAAGAGCATTTTGCTAAAACTAATGTACTTAGTTTCAACAACTGTGAAAGCAAAATAGGATGGAAATGTAGGAGACGTATGACCAAGGGTGTAAAGACCGTTATCAACCTTCCCTTCCAAGAGCATCTGTCTGGTTGAAATGTCCTTCACTAAGCAAGATGGAACATCAATAAGTTATTGTGCAGTTGATGAACATGAAGGGCATTTGACAGCAAGATTGTTTAGTGGCAATATTGATGTGTGATGTCCCCGTGTATGATATATCTAATGTCTTACCATCTGCGACCGCCAGTTTCTGATTTCCAAGATAATGAATTTTTTTATACGTGAGAGTATCATTATTTACCACATGAGTAGAGATACCATTGTCAAAATACCTTGAAGAGGCAATAATTGATTTTGGAGATACAAAAAGGGTAGAATAATCATAATCGATGAAAGTTGAGTTAGAGAAAAGGTGGCCTGAATTTGACGGATTATGACCTCCTCTACTGCCTTAGAATACATTCCTTGTTCTAGAATCTTGAGATGCAACAAAAGTCCTATCAAAGCAATTAACCATGAGATGACTTCCAAACTTTTGATTAAGGTCCACGGTTGAAAAGAAGTTTGACAATCAATAAATTCACACCTAACCTGTGGAGAAACATTACTTAGCAACCAACCAAGGATAATTTGATCTCCATATTAAAGGTTATCCCAGTGCTTCCTGAAGATAGATATCATTCGGGAGCAGCTAAAGTCCCATGTACAAAACCCAACAGATTATTTCCTCTCAATGTGGTAATATACTTGCTTCCATTTTTACACATTAGCAGGATGAAAGGATACTACGTAGATTTGTAGCCTTAGGAACCTGCTGTGTTTGAAATGAAGGAACACTATCGTTCACATTTTCAGAAGCCATTTTTGGCAAAAACAAAATGCCAACTTCTTCAAAAACTTTTGGAAAAGCCAACTTAAATTTAAAAATCTGCTTGTGAAATGCAAACATAGAAAATTGATATATGAATTATATATTATGAAATTATATTTAATATTTATAACTGAAAACAAAATATACTACCAGATATAAAAATAAAAACTAAATATTATTGATAGTTGAGTTGGCTAGTATCATTTCACTTAAACATGAGGGGGCAAGGTTTAAAATTTTTCATT
Source organism: Parsonsia alboflavescens (assembly GCA_028571225.1). Classification (NCBI taxonomy): domain Eukaryota; kingdom Viridiplantae; phylum Streptophyta; class Magnoliopsida; order Gentianales; family Apocynaceae; genus Parsonsia; species Parsonsia alboflavescens. The sequence continues at coordinate 14,618,428 of JAOXNR010000022.1, forward strand.
TTTAAATATTTATATTCAAGACTAATGGTGTAAAACAATAAAAAAAAATAAAACATCAAAAATAACAATCTACCTTATACAAAATTCCTTAACTACCCTTAAAAAAGTTTTAGACTAGACTTTGTAAATAAAAATAAAAAAGATACGAGACGAAGTACCCATCTTTCTTTTTTTAAATGTTAGTGTACAGAAAAGAGTCGTAAAATATATTACTAGGTTAACGTATCAGTTAAAGACCTAAAGATCACTTTACAATTCTAATTCAATTCAAGTTACAATTTATCTCAAATTAGGGCGTCATACCACTTCTTTTCTCTCTCTGCTCCTCAAAAAATTTAGGAATCCAGCATTCACAAGCTTTTTGGCCTTTATCCCTCTTTAATTTTCACCTCATCCTCTTTCCTTTAGTTAGTTCAAGAGAAACTTCAACAAGCAGGATGTCCTAATTCCAAAAGCTATTTTCAATTATAGATAAATAAATAAAGGATTATGTCCCTTTGATTTTATCTTCGTCACAGTTCCATCTATTTCTCTCTTTACTGTCCAAGATATGACACCTCCATATTTCACTGGTTATGTAAATTAATGCAAAACTCCAGCTAGTGGAGTTGTATTGTCACGGGTGCCTCCAATGTTCCAATCTCCATTGAAGAAATGTCTCGGTGATACGGATCTATTGAATGCTTTCAAGCCTGGATATTTTGGAAGTTGTGAGTTTACCCAGCCAACAGTATTGTACACTGTCAAATTCTTGGCACCCCCAATTCCTCCTTCTCCTCCACAACCTCCACCCACTATTTCTCTCCCTACCCTAGTAGTCCCTACTCCCTACTTCCTCCTCTCTCCCATATGATCCGATTGTTGGAGCTTCCTCCAAAGCCCCTATGCTCACTATAGACAGCATTCCAAACCCCATTTCATCTTTTCTTAAAGCACTCAGCTCTCCTCCACAAGACTCCCCTTCCATACCTACTTATCTTGATAGCAGTGAACCATCTTCCCCTTCTGGATTATCATCTTCATCTTCTTTTGATCCCTTTGCTAAATTTGACCTCCTTATGATGGCACCTGATCCAAAAGTTGAAGAACCTGAAGAAGATTTCCTTGATTTCCCAGAAACTTCCCAAGCAAGATATGCCCGTCCTCGTGTCTATACTGAACCTCCTTCAGCCAAATTTACTTTGGATAACATTCCTCCTTCCCAATGGCAAGACCGGTTCCAAACCCTTTATGCTTAGTTGACTACTGATTTGCAACAGAATGAATAGACTTATGTTCTCAAAAGGTTTGTTGCGCGATTTGATGGTTCCCTGAGAGATTTTTGGAATTCTCTTGGCGAACATAGACAACTGCAATTCCTCCAACAGCCGACCCCTGAAGCAGTCATTGATCTATTACGAAGATTTTTCATTGGAGATGCAATCCATGATGTCACAGCTGCACGCATTGAATTCCTCAAAATGAAATGTTGTTCCATCCTTCCTAAGGATCTGGAAAAGCATTATGCCTGCATGTGTAAACGGTTTTACATCATTAATCAGATAGACGATGTCAGCCTGAAGCAGGCATATGTCAACTCTGTTCCTGAAGAATTGGAGGATGAAACAATGCACCAAATCAAAACCTCTGGTTTTCAATGGGAATCACTAGCCTTTGGTCAAATTTGGTCTATCATGCAAGAATCACTTGACAAGCTGTGTGTACAGACTCATTTCTAGCAGAAATTTCAGAAAGACTCAGCCAAACTTGTCCCTGCATGTTCTGATAAACATCTTAAGATCAAATGCAAAGATAAACATCAATGTCATTATGGTTTGAAATCTAAGGTTTTCCCTTGAAATTTCCGCACCTCTTCCAAACCTCATAAAAGGCACAAGTTCAAGAGACGCAGGCCTTAGTGGAAATTCCTTAGATGCAAAACTTCACCCTTTCCCCCGAAAACAGATATGTGTTTCAATTGTGGTAAATCTGGTCACTACGCTAAAGATTGCCCAAAAAAGAAGAAACGTTTCAAGCTCATATCTCAATTGACTTCCCACATCTCCCCAGAAGAATTTGCCCAACTTGAAACTCTCTTTGACCTTGATCTTTCACCCTCACCTTCCTCTATCCTAGCCATTGCACACTATCTCACGGATGATGATGATGATTCCTTTTCAGATATCTCAGACATTGACTCCGACACCCCAGATTTTCATGCCTTCACAGATATAACCAACATACTTGCCCTTTCTCCCAAGCCATAACCTCTGGTTGTTGTTCCTACTCTCCCCACTTACCACTCAACTCCTATCCCAGTTTTGGCTTTAATCGATACTGGTGCAGCCAGTTCTGTTATGAATCCTGATATTCTACCTCCTGAGTTTTGGGAGCTATGTCATCAACTTTTCCGTGCTGCCAATGGAGAAGATTTTCTCATTTCAAAGATTAGCAAATCTATCCATCTCCAATTGTTTCCAAACCTCACCTTGTCTCATAGATTTTGTGGTTCTTCTCTGCCTGGTAAAGATCTTGTAATTGGTTTTGATTTGATCCATAAAATCCCCAATTAGAATTCACCTCTCATGGCCTCCTTCATCGTGGACAACTCTTACAATGGAATATCATAGGAAAAAACTTTTTCAGCCTTACCGATGCCCTTTCCAACCTCTACAATGACTTTGTGACCACCTCTTGTGCAGACATACATTCCCAGTTTTTACAAAAATGTGATCACCCTCTCTGGCAAAATCCTTCCTTTATTGTAAAACTCCCCTTTGCGGCCAATACAAATATCATTCCTCAGAAGGCCAGTCATTCAGGTATGTCCCCAGCACATTATAAACTTGCCACAGATGAGCTCTCTACTTTGCTAGCCGAACACCTCATTAAACCAACAGATTCAGAGTGGGCCTCTCAAGCTTTCTATGTTAACAAGTGAGCAAAACAAGTTCATGGTAAATTACGCTTGGTAATTAATTATCAAGAACTGAGCAAGTGTTTGCTTGATAACAAATTTCCCCTTCCTAAAAGACCCATTCTTTTCCAATACCTTCACACTGCTAAAATCTTTTCAAAGTTTGACCTCAGGTCTAGTTTTTGGCAGTTAGGCATCCATCCTCTTGATAGGCATAAAACTGCTTTCTGCATTCCTAATTTTCACTATCAATGGACAGTTATGCCTTTCGGCTTAAAAATTGCCCCCTCTCTCTTTCAAAAGGCAATGACCACTATCTTTAAACCCCGCTTCCTGAATTGTTTGATCTACATTGATGATATCCTGCTCTTTTCCAACACACCTGAAGATCACTATAAGCTCTTACAAGACTTTCATCACCTTGTACAAAAATTTGGCATTATGCTTTCAGAAAAGAAAAAGCATCTGTGTCTCTCTGAAATAGATTTTTTAGGCATGCATATTTTTTATGGCACCTTTAAACCTCCGCCTCACATAGCCACCTCTCTCACACTTTTTCCTGATGAAATTCTTGAGAAAAAGCAGCTCCAACAGTTTTTAGGACTTGTAAATTACATTTGTGATTTCATTCCTAAAATTGCCCATTTCCAATCTTTACTTAGTAAACGACTCAGGAAAAATCCACCTCCTTGGACTACCTCACACACCCATGCAGTCCAACAACTGAAACTCCTAGCCCAAACTGTTCCTCCTCTAAGAATTCCTTCCACTGGTAAAAGAATCCTACAGACTGGTGCTTCTGACCAGTTTTGGGGCGCTGTTCTTCTTGAAGAAACACCTGATGGCCATCGCCATATTTGTGGTTATCACAGTGGAGAGTACAAACCAGCTGAACAACACTACCATAGCACCTTCAAAGAGATTCTGACAGTCAAAAGAGGAATCGAGAAATTTGAGTTCTTTCTCATCAACCACACTTTTCACATTGAACTCGACCTCTCTTCTTTTCCTAATATGTTGCATTTCAAACAAAAAATAATTCCTCATGGTCAGCTTTTGAGATGGCAACAATGGTTTTCCCGATATTTTTTCACAGTTGCACACATCAAAGGAAAAGATAATGTTCTTGCAGATTTTCTCAGCAGAACTCATATGCCCAACCTGCATCCAATTACCTGTGTCCCTTAAACCACCTTACCCCCTATCCCATGCATAGCACCTCTTGATTTCTCCATCTTACCAGCTGAAGTCAGAGAAACTATCCTTGACCTTATCCTTCCCCTCAGAAGTCAATGCAATTACCAATTGTTTCACAAGCTTCTTTTACAACAACATGGCACCACACCTTTTCGAGGTATTGAAAATCATCCTTCACACCCGTATTTAACTATCTTCCATATTTGCAATTTATGGGCTTTACCTAAAATTGCTCTTTGTAATCTTTAGTACCTCTTGGAAACTTATACAATCAGTTTTTGTTTCAACACCAATCATCTTTCCTCCTATATTTGGGCTTGTGACAATGCAAGAAATCTTCCAGTACACAATCTTTACATGTTCAAAGTTCTAAACTGGTTTCAAAACCCTGCCGGATGGTTCAGGTTTCATTCCAATCATTCTGGCAAATATGTGGTTATCTCTCTCCACAAGCCAGTAGTGAACTTAACCCTAGGAAGACATAAAGATCCAAGGCTTTATCATTTTTCAATAGAAGCAATTGTTGGTTGGTATGCATTCAACATTGCTAACCTGGATGTCCAAAGACATCACCCACAAATCAAATTGCAAATCATGCAACAGATGTGTGGAAAAAATGGAATTGATCCAGATACAGTTGAAATTAATGATATCTCACCACCAATTCCCCCTTTGACTGAGCACCCATACTATGCTGATCTGTTGATATACCTCAATGCCAATCCATTATTACACGATTATGATGAAGCTGGTCACATGCATTATTCTTATCCTCTTCCAAACACCTCAGATGAAGGTGACCCTCATCCTGACAGTTGGATGCCCCACTACAGTTCAGACTACAACTCAGACTGAATAAAGATGTCGGCCATCAAGTTACTTTATGTCACTTTTTGTTTACTTTTATAAAGTAGCACTGTTTGGCTACGCATGTGTCAGCCACTTTGTCGGCCATACGATTGTATGTTTGTATTGTTTATTTTTTTGTGTTTTAATTCCGAGTTTGAAGTCCGCCAGTTTGTATCTATAAATAGATGAAGTTTATAAGTTCACAGGCAGAACGACCTGAGAACAGATTTGAGTCTGTATGCTTCCAAGCTTTCAATAAAAGAGTTTGAACGTTGTCTCTTAGTTGTTTGTATCCTGGTCGGTTTTGGTATCAGAGCCATAAACGTTATTTCACTTGCAAAAGCTTCCATCTATGATTAGTACGATAATTGATTTTCTGTGATTAGTATGCTCTTAACTCTGTGATTACCACTTGTTGGATCCTTCACGGTGAGGTAATCAGAACATTCAGAAGATCCATATTCGAACACTTGGCTAGATTGGATTAGGATTTCTTTCTTATTGATAAACTGTTTTCAAAATAGCCCTCGTCGTTTGCCCTTTGTTGCCAAGAAAGGTATTGTTTTGCAAACATTGGCGTGAGAAAATTCGTTTTGATATTAGAAATTCTCCCTTCTCCCAGATGGTTTCCATGAGTTCCTCTTCCTCTGGTTTTGTTGTCAACCCTCCTAAGAGTACACTACCTAAGATACCCTGTGTTTATGAAGTTGAATATCACCCAGACACAGATAAATATCCTATTTCATCCTATCCCCTTGTCAATCCCTACTCTATATATGAAAAACTCAAAAATATTCTTGGTCATTTGAAGCAAGTTTTTGGTCACGCAGCTCCTATTGCCTCCAAAGATTTTGTCCAGGGCTCCCTTTTCACTTCCCACCCTCTTCTAGCAACTACTGATGAACAATACATTTCCCTCAAGCTTCCTAAAGCTATTTTGAAAAAGTAGAAATCTGATGGATTCTCTCATATTCACATCGGTGCAGTCAAGCTTGCCTTAACCCTTCATGCCAGAAAAGGACTTCCCATGGTGTCCCGGATTGCTCTGTTAGATGCCAGATTCCGCAAATATGAGTATGCAGTCATCGGCACAGTCCAAACTACCCTAAATGCTGGCACTGTCTTTATCACTCTTTTCCCAAACTTCACCATATGTTTGGATGACCCATCACTCCAAAACATCTTAAAGGTCCAGATCCAGATCTCTGGTCCTGAACTGCAAAGCACTTACATGGCCACCCTCCAACATCAAATGGCCTATCGTGTTCAAAACCATTCCATTGATCTCCTCTTACCCCCCCCCCCATCTTCAAAATGGGGAATCCCTATTCCTAACTATTGATTCTCCGGACACTCCACGATGTACTTTTGTCCCTCGTCAACTCCCTCGTGACCAGTTGGAACTTCTCCTACCAAGTTCTTGGATGGCTAGCTACAAGAAACAATTAGCTTTAACCAAACCTGTTGCACCTCTTTAGGCCTCAAATCCTCAAATGACTCCACAACCTGATGGTTCTGTCAACGTCACTTTTCCCAACCGATCTGGTTCATCTACCATTTTTCCAACCGAGTTTTCCATGATTAACCACCAACAATGGTCTTCTATTGGCATTCCCATTAAACACTGGTCCCATGATGGTAAACCCATCCTTGAAGGCTGTTCTCCCTCTAGTTATAAATGGTATGACGTTTGTTCTTGTTCTTCTTGCATCCCTCCTTCAAAACCCTTACAATCACAAAAGCCAAAATCTTCCCAACAATCATTACATGAAAGATTTAATAATCAAGATCCCCAAGTTGGTTTACTTAGCCAGTCAAGTCGAAAGTTTGATTACTATGTTACTTACACCAAACCTCCCCCAACATTGCCTGTCGTTCCCAGTGGCTGGCAGGATCCACCTCCACCTTCAGATTCACCTTCACAAAAGTCTACACCTTTTCTATTCATGGACAGTACTTCTTCTTCCTATGACACAGATTTTCCTCCTTTATCTACCTTTGAAAAGAACCGAAGTCTTCATGCTTGGAAAATCAAACCTTCTACTTCTCTATATGTTCATGGTCAGCAAAAACCTCTCTCAGCTGAAACTGCAATCAATTGGCAAAATGAAAAAGTTATAGCTAATGGTGTAGCTCATAATACTTCCACTTAAGCCCTGCCAACCAAACCCACCATGCTCCGTAGCAACAGCCCGACACCTTGGAGTTCTGAGCCAGGGGGGTTTCGAACCAGCGTGGGTATGGAGGGTAGAGACTTAAGCTTGGCTCTGATACCAACTCGACCAAAAAGCTATAGCTGATGGTGTAGCTCATGATACTTCCATTTAAGCCCTGCCAACCAGTATGAAATGGGTCTGGATCACGAACAAGGGACGAATATTGGGACTCAAGGGGGGAAAGTTGTTTTTTCAAGAATTCTTTTTCTTGATGCATTTGGGCCATTTTCGGAGACCATTCGGTAGTGTGCTGGACCAAATAGCTGAGTTGCTGATGGAGATTGTCTATCTTGCTTCGAGCATCTTGGATCAGATGACGGAGTTGCTGGGTCTAAGAAGATTGGGTAGAGAGTTGAGATTGAACCTTTTGTAGAGAGTGGAGAATCTTGTCAAGAACATGATTCTGCGCTACAACATTTTCATTTTGCCAATTGATTGCAGTTTCAACGGCTGAGAGGGGTTTTCACTGACCATGAACATATAGAGAAGTAAAAGGTTTGATTTTCCAAGCATGAAGACTTTGGTCCTTTTCGAAGGTAGATAAAGGAGGAAAATCTGTGTCATAGGAAGACGAAATACTGTCCATGAATAGAAAAGGTGTAGACTTTTGTGAAGGTGGAGGTGGATCCTGCCATCCAGTACAACAGGCAATGTTGGGAGAGGCTTGGTGTAGGTAACATAGTAATCAAACTTTCCACTTGACTGGCCAAGTAAACCAACTTGGGGATCTTGGTTATTGAATCTTTCATGTAATGATTGTTGGGAACATTTTGGCTTTTGTGATTGTAAGGGTTTTGAAGGAGGGATGCAAGAAGAATAAGAACAAACGTCATACCATTTATGACCAAAGGGAGAACAGCCTTCAAGGATGGGTTTACCATCATGGGACCAGTGTTTAATGGGAATGCCAAGAGGACCATTGTTGGTAGTTAATCATGGAAAACTCGATTGAAAATATGGTAGATGAACTAGATCGGTTGGGAAAAGTGACCTTGACAGAACCATCAGGTTGTGGAGTCATTTGAGGATTTGAGGCTTGAAGAGGTGCAACAAGTCTGGTTAAAGCTAGCTGTTTCTCGTAGCTAGTCATCCAAAAACTTGGTAGGAGAAGTTCCAGCTGGTCACGAGGGAGTTGACGAGGGACAAAAGTACATCGTGGAGTGTCCGGAGAATCAATAGTTAGGAATAGGGATTCCCCATTTTGAAGATAGGAGGGTAAAGGGAGATTAATGGAATGGTTTTGAGCGCGGTAGGCCATTTGATGTTGGAGGGTGGCCATGTAAGTGTTTTGGAGTTCAGGACCAGAGATCTGGATCTGGACCTTTAAGGTGTTTTGGAGTGATGGGTCATCCAAACACATGGTGAAGTTTGGGAAAAGAGTGATAAAGGCAGTGACAGCATTTAGGGTAGTTTGGACTGTGCCGATGACTGCATACTCATATTTGCGGAATCTGGCATCTAACAGAGCAATCTGGGACACCATGGGAAGTCTTTTTCTAGCATGAAGAGTTAAGGCAAGCTTGACTGCACAGATGTGAATTTGAGAGAATCCATCAGATTTCCACTTTTTGAAAATAGCTTCAGAAAACTTGAGGGAAATGTATTGTTCATCAGTAGTTGCTAGAAGAGGGTGAGAAGTGAAAAGGGATGCCTGGACAAAATCTTTGGAGGCAATAGGAGGTGTGTGATCCAAAAACTTACTTCAAACGATGACCAAGAATATTTTTGGGTTTTTCATATATAGAGTAGGGATTGACAAGGGGATAAGATGAAATAGGATATTTATCAATGTCTGGGTGATATTCGACTTCATAAACACATGGTATCTTAGTTAGTGTACTCTTAGGAAGGTTGACAGCAGAACTAGAGGAAGAGGAACTCATGGAAGCCATCCGAGAGAAGGGAGAATTTCTAATATCAAAATGAATTTTCTCACGCCAATGTTTGCAAAACGACGCCTTTCTCGGCAACAAAGGGCAAACGACGTGAGCTCTTTTGAAAACAATTTATCAATAAGAAAGAAATCCTAATCCAATCCAGCTAAGTGTTCGAATAAGGATCTTCTGAGTATTCTTATTAACTCACCATGAAGGATCCAACAAGTGGCAAGCACAAAGTTAAGAGCATACTAATCACAGAAAATCAATTATCGTACTAATCATAGATGGAAGCTTTTGCAAGAGAAATAACGTTTATGGCTCTGATACCAAAAGCTATAGCTGATGATCCACCTATTAGCATTAAGCTTCCCTCTATTCTAGTGGTGTCCTGTGTTCAACAAGAACCTCAAACCTATGAAGGAAAAATCGCAGAAAGGCAAGTGGTCGATCCAGGTGCATGGCAACTTCAGTTGCGGGGTTAGATGCGTCAATAGGTTGAATCTCACAAAAGCTTGCAGACCAATAGTAAAGGATGGTTGTGTTGGTGCTGGGGAACCTATAAGCCCATCCATCAGGGCATGTAACACAGTGAGCTTTCACAAGTCCATACTCCTTTCCCACATCAAGGACATCGGGTCTGTCTTCCCCAGTAGTGATCATGCACATTAATGATTGAAATTGCTGTCTACAAAGTGAATCCCCAACAAAAGCTAGAGATTTATTCTGCAACCTGTATACATTGTCAAAATGAGCAAATCCATGTATATTCCGTGAAGACTGGAAGTCTAAAAGAAAGGGTTGGAAATCATAGTAGAAATTGAGTGAAACAAGAAACCAAAAGCCACATGCATTAAAGTAAAATATGGATAACACAAGGCTTTCTGAACATGTATCTGAACCACACATTTCAATGATGAACCAGCAGTTATTACAGGAAGTAATTTTTTTCTTTTTCCGTTTTCTCTTTTAAGTTATTTCAACTATTCTAGTAGTTTTAAAATTGGAGATATTTTGATTTTGGACCCAGTGCAAAGTGAATAATACACGGTGGATGAGGCTTGGTTGGCAGCAGAAGCATCACACAGACTACAATTCATAAATTTTTATGGGAAAGTAGATAGTGAGAAAAATAGTAAGCTTACCTTCTCAAGAATTTAGGACCAATGAAATCATCCATTTCACAATCTTTTGGATGCCATGGCAATTTCTCATACTCAAAGTCCTGGCGCTCTATAAGGCGACAAGCCCACATGGACGAAAACCACCACTTACAGCCAAAACCCGGAATAAAGAGGTCGAGATTCATCCATGAAACATTTACCCTTTGAAAGATTACAATCTAAAAGTTGAGAGATGTGTCATTTTATATAGCTGCTTAAAGCAAATATATGAAATTTAATACATTTATGATACTCAAAAGTGAAAAATAAGACACAAGTCAGGCTGCTTAACAGGAACAATAAAAATTATGAGCTACCAGCAAGAGATGATGACCAGATGAACCTAACGAGATTGATGAAAGGCTTTCACACATATAAAAAGTGACCAAAGCAAACAAGAATCAGTCAGTTGCAGACCGTTTCTATTATATTTAGATTAAACAAAAGGCAAATCAAAATGCATGTACCATTCCATGCCATAAGCAACATGGCCTTTAGTGTATTACAACTCCCCTCCCCCCTCACATCCTCAAAATAACCTCATATTTACGATTGCTTGACACTGGGACTAGAGCTGACTACTTACCTTGCCTAGTTGTAGAATTGGCTGAATCATTACCATATTCTACTTTGGCAGAAGAGTGCCATATAAGTTTCCAAGCTCACAGAACTAGGTGCAATGTTTTCACCTTCTACTTTTGAATTATTCATATTTTCTGTGACTTTTGTCCCATGGTCTCCATTGACACTAGGAGGAATACCTACAACATCAAAAGCATCAAATTCAAATTCCATAAAAAAATACCAATGGGAGGATTCTATTATATGGACTTGGCATTACATAGTATGAAAAGAAGACGAGATTCACCCCCATCCCCAGATGGGAAAGGGTAAACACAGAAATGATCTGAAGTACACTGAATCAGGACTTATGAAATACAGACCAAAGAACTACATTTGAAAAAAAAGAGCAACACCTCCAGATCTCGTGTCCAAATTCAGAAATAGAGCAAAGAAAGCAAGAGAAGGGCAATTTTTTCTATGAAAACTCTAAATCATTGAGTCAGTTTCAACTATACTAAACATGAATGACATTGCACTAGTAGCACCACCACAAATCTTTTCTCTGTGACATCTAGCTTTCGTCAAATCATTCCAAACCATTTTAAAAAGACAGAGAAAAATGAAACCAATGATTCTCTCCTTAAAGCACACGACAGAAGAGAGTCCAGAAATGGCAAGGGCAAACAAGAAATCTGGTTCTGAAAGATAAGATTATTTACCTTGTTCATTGGCTGGAATATTGACGTGTTCCTTAACGCGTACAGAAGAACTTATCCTGGTCAAATCGATTTGTTCCCTAAAGTTAGGATTTTTCTGAAATGGCTCCAGGAAGGATTTTTCTTCTGAAGCATATTTTTCCTTTGATTCTCTATCTATATCACGATAGAATACCAGAATAATAAGTGTTAGTTTCCCCTTGCCATCTCATTTAAAAAGAGGCATCTTGTTCAAAGTCCAGATATTTATTTAGCAGATAAACTTGAAAGAAAATAAAATATAACAAACTACAAAATGCTGCCATCTCATCGTATGACATAAACAAATTAGACATTACAAGGTGGAAAGGTGGTAGTCAATCTGAAGAATAATCCACTTGGCTAATAACCATGTAAAGAGAGAGGTTTCACAGATTTCTAAGCAGATCTGTTTAGTTTAAGTACAAAGAAGTAAACAACTCTCGTCCCCATTTAGTTTAAGTACAGATCTGTTTCCTGTTCCCTTCACACAATTGAACAGAAACCAAGGATTTAATAGGCAGCATAAAATAAAGTAGAGATTTATGCCCCTATTGTATAAAAAAATTTAATGTATCAATCATGTAGGAAAAATTTAATGTATCAATCATGTAGGAAAAATTTATTTGAATAAAAATCAGATTCAAGATACAAACCTGGAGCTATATGTAAAACATGGCTTTGAGGTGGATTTAAGGAGGTGAGAAGTGAGGTTTTTGTCCATGCCAATCCAAGAACAGCTATACACACAAAACCAATGAGGATGAGAGAGACCTGTGTGGCCTTTAATCCATAAAAGCCACCTTTCATCCTTCTTATCCACGCGTACAAAAGATTTAAGGCATTTCACAGTCTTGAAAACTGCATTCCCTTCGGATCAATACCTGCAAAACATTTCGAGACAAACTAGAAACATTATAACCGTAAAACTTTCTGAAGTTCCATATCAATAAGAGTTTGAAAAAATAAAATTAAATCTTTAACCAAAAAAAAGAAAGACCTAATTTTTCAATAACTTAATCATTTGGAGCTTTCAGGAACTTGAAAAAGGAACAATAGCCTACTTTGAGCCACCACTTCCTGGGTAGATTTTCAAGTGAATATCATGTAAAGTCTTGAAATCCGGATCAATAGCCGTTTCTTCCAAGAACCAGAAGAATCAGCAACTAACTTTACCCGAACTAGCAAATTTAATTGTAGAAAAATAACGATGCCGTGATTTCAAATTTCTAGTCATTGAAAGAGAAAGCTAAGACATAAAAATTGGAAAATCAGTATAATCAAATCTGATAGTAAATCTCGGATCAATCAGCTTTCAGAAGAAACAGATGAACAAACGACGTCAGCGAACATGCGAATCATCAGTTCAAACATATTACACGAAATGCAACTAAGAGAAACACAAATGCTCACCGGAATTGGCAGGCGAAACCGAAGGGCTAAATGCTCGGATCTCAATTCTCAAGTACTATCATAAAAAAAGAAAAAAGATAGGAAATTTGCCCGAGAATTAATGATAAAACGCAGAAAGATGGGGTGAGACAGTGACGGCGTAGTTGTGGAGAGAATTAGAAAGAAACAGGTGAGATACAGCTGGAGATTGGAGACCACGTGACGATGGCGGAGTAGGGAGGAGGAGATGGCGGAGTAGGGAATCACGGGTGAGGATTTGATTACAGTACATTCATAAGGATTGATCGCTCGCCACGTATTGCTGGTAGCGGGGAGCAGGTAAAGATTAAATACGGATTCAAGAGAGGAATTTTCCTTGAAATGTTGACCGGTAATCTTTTCCGGGAGAAGTGGGAATATTGGCATTTTTAGAATTTTAAATTGTGGATACTGAAGCCTGACGACGGTAAACTATGCCTGTCTGAATCCAAGTACGCCTATGTACTATGCGGCCGTCGTCAACAATTAGTCTTCTTTTTTTTTTCCTCTTTACCGTTAAATTAATAGTGACAGTCCTGCAAATTTTAAAGTAGCAGTAATATTTTTATTTTTAAACTCTAGTCTTTCCTGATTAAATATAAGTTACTAGATATCGTTTTGTAAAAATTAAAATATTTTTTTAAAAAAAATGTACTCTAATCATCTTTTCAAAAAATTGAATATCATTTCATAATATATAAAAAAAAGACACTTTCAAAAAGTTAATTAACTAATAATAATAGTTTATAATTAAGACAAGAAAAGTTAATTAAAATAATTTATATTTAATGATGGAGGGAGTATGTCTACTTCAATAAAGTTAATTTATATTTATTAAATTTAAATCTCTCTTTTCAAAACATGTTATTCTATTAGTAATTAGGGAGTCAAAAATCTACATCCAAAAATATGATCGAGTGGTTCGAATGTATAACTTACATATTGTAGATCGTGAAAATTCGATTCAATTTTACTGCATACTCTAATTTTGATGAGTTACAAATCCTAATGGAATAGTTATAATACGTAAGAACCAATCTGGACATTACTATATAAAAAATATAAAAAAAGTCAGAAATCTTTCTAGTAGGGTCAACTTAAAGCTACGTTTTTTTTTTTTTTTTTTTGAGTAGAGCCATTGATCCCGCTTACGATGGTGGAAATTCCCAAATATATCTAAATGGATTGATCCAATTTCAATTTTACCTACTTTCTGAAAACGTTTCAATTCTACCCAATTGGGTTATCTCAATTTCAATATATACCCAAAAGTCAATTTTAATATTTTTGAGTAATAAAAATTATAATAGAAATGAAAAAATTACTTCCTTACCCTTATACCTAAATCAAGAAAAGGGCACAAATGGTTCCTTTTCTTCCTATTTCGAGACCGACTCCCCAACTTCTTCACCTCCAAACAACCGAAACTCTCCACCCCTTCCACTCTTCATATTTCTTTACTCTCACCCATATTCTTTCCTTTCTTTCCCTTCTTTCCCTCTCATTTTCTTCACTCCCAACAGAAGTTGCTCCTCATTCCATCTTGGCAACACACTCCGGTAGAATCCACACTCCCGCGACGATGCCATTCGCTGGTAGATCACTTCATCATCGTCGTCGTTGCTACCATTACCGATAGGTTTTCTTCAAACTTAAACCTTGATTTTGTATCGAATGTGCTAAATGTTGTTTACTTCGATTTTATATATTGTTGAAAATAACTTGGACGATCGTGCATGAATTTGAATTTTGTATCTCGAAATTGTTTATTGTGTCTCGAAATTGTTTGATTGTGTCGCAAAAGGGTTTGAATCGGTCTTGAAAGGGTTTAATTGTGTCTCAAAATGTTTCCTTGTGTCTCGAAATTGTTTGTTATGTCTCAAAAGGGTTTGATTCTATATCGAATTGTTTGTTGTGACTCGAAATTGTTTGATTGTGTCTCGAAATGTTTCTTTGTGTTTCGAAATTATTTGATTGTGTCTCGAAAGGGTTTGGTTGTGTCTCAAGGGTCTCGAAATGTTTCTTTGTGTCTCGAAAATTGTTTGTTTGTGTCTCAAAAGGTTTAGTTTGTGTCTTGAATTATATAAATTGTGTCTCGAAATGACTTGGTGTCTAGAAATGATTACTGCGTGTCCCGAATTGTTTACTTTGTGTATCAAAATGTCTATTGTGTGTCTTGAAAGAAATGTAATTGAAAGTTTGTATTAATTTAGAAACTGTATCTTGAAATATATTGAGTGTGTCTATAAATTATTTCTATGTGTCTCAAAATATTTTATGTCTCGAAATTCTTTATTAACTAATTTAGAAACTATAAAGATATGGATCCCACCCATCACACCTTTCAGTTCCAACACGATCCTGTTGTGTCTGTAGGAAACACGCTTTGCGGACAACCCAAATTTTCGATCGTTACACAGACCGTGGACCTGCTACAGTGCCATGGGGCATTGGAGCATTTTTATAGGGGGCCTTTCGGATACATGATGGATCTTCCCGTTTATCGTGGAGGGTACTATTCCAGGGTTGCCCTACATATCTTGAGACGGGAAGTCATTTTGGATGGTGCCCCACCCGACGAGATGTGGTTCCTCATTGGAGGCCGGTTACACTGACTAGGCCTCCAGGAGTACGCTCTCCTCACCGGTCTACATTACGGGATAGTAGATCGGCATATTTTTAAGAGGGGATCGAGTCAGGATTTAACCATGACTCGATTGATTGGGGTTAATCTGGTTCCCACACAAATTGTCTTGCAGAGGTGGCAGGACATGGCCATGGGATAACTATCTGTCAATGATACCCTCAGATTAGCATACAGCATCATCATCGGTCACTGGATACTGACCCGAGAGCAGACTGCAGACATACCCTTTTACATATGGAGGATGTTGGATGAGTTGGAGGCTGTAGAGTCGTTCCCATGGGGAACAATCAGGTGGAGCCACACAGTGCATTCCTATCGACAGGCCATCTAGGAGGACTCCTCAAAGAGACATTTGTACGCCAATTGTCGGGTGTTGCTGGTAAGTTTTCATATTATTAATTACATTTGTTTATCAATAGTGTTTTTTTGACTCTCTAAATAATGATTTGAAATGTTTTTATTCTTATCTTTAATTAGTGGCGGGTGTACGATCACTAACCATCCCTGCATCCTGAGCTATGTAAGGATGCCCAGGCTTCGACTAGAGTTGGTTCCTCCCATGAAGGGCCACGACGCCCAAGGTGCCTTGCCTTTCGAGGTCTCCGACTTGGGAGTGGGGAGTGGCCCCAGTTGATAAATACGAAGATCGTTAATACTTTGCTTTTATTTTATTTTAGATCCCTCGTCCTGATCGGGATTCGACTTAGTAGAGGATTGATTGAGATCGTTCGATCGGTCCGACGAGATCTAGTAGCGAGGCCTCACGGTTGAGTAATTCAGTAGAGGACCAGGGGAGCGGACATCCCCTCTCTACATGAGAGGAGCCGACATTAGGTATGTACCACTTCCTACTTAAATAAACCCCCCCCCCCCCCCCGAAAACAAATACAGATGGATTCTAACTCGGTTTTATAATTACAGTTTCCTTTGGTGGCCAATCTATCCATGGTCAGGGTCGAGCTCTTGTTACAGCAGCTGGGGATCAGTTACTCCAGGGGTTCACACAGATTGGGATGATGCAGGCCAATATCCGGGAGCGACTCACCCATATCGAGCACAGGCTCGTTGTGCTAGAGAGGGATGACAGTGGTGGAGATGCTTCGCCACTACATGATTCCCCTTCGCGGGCTACCCCACCCCCCCTGACTTCTCCCATAATCATTGACGACATCATTCAGGTAAACGTAGTATCGAAAACCCTTTAGTTATTGTTTTTTTATCTAAATTTTAATTTGAAAATGGTTCTTCTATTTTTTACATAATAGGTCGATGCACCTGTCAGTTGGACAGAGGATCTAGGCATTCCTCTAGCTCCTTCAGCTGTAGCTCCAGCCCCTCCGACTCCCCGACCTCGGCCCCTTCAACTCCAGTCATCACTATCCAGGTAAAATTTGGATCGCTGGATCATAAATTTTAGTCTCTATTACTTGTTCATTTTATTATTTAGTAATTCTCATATTGAGTATTTCATTTTATTAGGAGCTTGGTCATACACTTCGGGCTAAGGTCCCGTCTGCGGGTGTACGGTCACCTTATACCGACCCAACCCATCACATCGAGTCATTGAGGTCAAGGAAGAAGTCAAAGATGAAAGCAGCGAGGACAACTCGAGTGGAAGAGTTGCGGAGGGAGATTCTACCAACCGTGGTGGACCAGTTCACTCTAAATCGGGCACGGTTGGATGATTTTTGCAGCTCTGGAAGTTCAGATAAGTAATTTACTTTCTTTTGATGATTAATTTGCATTTTATAACTTTTCTAGTTTATTGTTCTGATCCAAATTTTTGTGATAGGTGCACGATAGGGGGATTCCTGTAATTTGTTGGGGCTGACCTCATAAGGGTTAGGAAGATGACGGAGTACATCGAGGACGACCAAGTGGACGGGTTCATGGCTTCACTATCGAGAGTGACAGTGGAGGCCTCATCAATTTACCAAAGGCGATTCCATTTCGTACTCGCCAGGACATACTTATACGTATTTAGTTAAAAAATTATATAGATATCTATTTCATTTACTATACTTACAACATTGATTTTTAACTAACTCCAATTACAGAGCATTCTTCGAGGTGCATGAGAAGAGATGAAAGCATCTAGAGTAGAGCCGGGGTGCTAAGTCTTCGAGGACTATGTCACTGCCTGGGTCGGGGAAGATGTTGACATGGGAGAGGTAGCATGGTGGGACGCAGTAGAGGTATTTAACTTCATTTTCTACATAACTTTAGGTTTAAATTATGATTTATTTTTATAGTAATTGATTTAATATTTGTATTGTGTTGTATATAGATATTGATGCCTTATTGCCACCATGAGCATTGTGTATTACTCCGAGTCGATCTTCATGGATCTTGGATCACATGGTACGATCCAAAACCATCGGTCAAGGAGCAGGAGTCTCAATTTGACTTGATGGAGCCGATCCGCTTGATTTTTCCACGATTACTCCGACGGGCCGGATTTTATGACAGGACAAGCAGTTCCCCGGTCAAGACATTCACTGCAATTTTGCTTGACCCGCCTGACAGTTTGATGCACTCCATTCCTATTCAGTCTAACACGACTAGCTGCGGTGCCTATATGTGCTATTACATGTCACAGCTGATGAGAGGGCATCTTAAGGAGATGCTCCAATTGCCTTCTACGGCCTCTATGGGTCAGTATATTAGGGATGAGATGGCCTAACTCATGCTGCGATTTAGTGGATAGGAAACGGCTTTGTAAATTTTTTTTTTTTGTTTTATATTGTAAATAATACAGTAATGCAATGTAAATTTTTTTTGTTTTTATATTATATCAATGAAAATATATATTTTTTCTTCTTCATTTCTTCAATCTTTACCCAAAAGTCAATTTTAACATTTTGGGGTAATCAAACTTATATCAGAAATAGGAAATTACTTTCTTACCTTTATTTCCAAATTAGGACTCAAACTATACCTTTTTGCATTTGGTCAATAAAATATTTTTTTTGCCAAATTAGGACTCAAACTATACCTTTTTTTCATTTAGGTCCTAAAAGTACTTAGGGACTAAAATGGCTAAAAGGGTATAGTTTGAGTCCTCATTTGGCCAAAAAGTCTATGTTTTTAATAAGTTATAACAATAATATGTTTTAAAATTAAAATACTCAAGGTAAAGTTTTATAAATAATAAATTATTATAAATTTTTTTGTGAAATATTATGTTTAGGATTTAAATCATACTTTTTCATGCGACAAAAATTTTTTTGGAGCCTATTTTATTTATCATACTTAGTTTAATTTAGTATATATATATATATATATATATCTATATATAAATCCGTATACAAGTTAGAGACGATCGTGACCTTGATTCAATGACAAAAATGCAATTTAAATTAAATGAACCTTGTCAACATTGATATTGTGGGGATAAAAATCCACAGCCTCCACAAACATATTGACATGAACGTTAACAAAATTTGTCCCGAAAGATTGTTGCGTGGAATTAAGATCAGATATGTTTACTTCATGATTTAAGTCAGTCGTTGTTGGATCATTTTCTTCGGGATGTTGATCATTTTCTTCTGTGTTATGAGCATTTGGACAGGTGGCACGATTATGTCCTTTTCTCTTGCATAGGGAGCACGGTATTGTTCGTTCCGAGAGAGAAAGCGGGCCTCTTGTGGTCTTCCAATAGACCTTTTTCCAGTAGGAGGATTGACGACCACATCATCCATACATGCAATTGAATTCAAAGACGAACACAAGGGCACAGGCTGTATCGAAGGTGCATATGCCATCCTTAGTTTTTCCGGATCAAATGAATGACTACGACATAGAGTGCAGTAATGAGCTCCATTTTCCATATAAAAAAGAATTAAGGTAAATGAGTTGTGAAAATCTCTAATTACATGCTTATAGAACTAAAAAAAACAATAAAAAATGGAAGAATTGGGTCTCGAAGGGACCACATTTGGGTCTCGAAGGGACCACATTTGGATCTCGAATGGAAGACATGGGTATTGAATGGAAGACTTAGGTCATGAATGGACCATAATTGGTCTCGAATCTCGAATGGACCACACTTGGGTCTCGAATCTCTATTCTCGTGTCTCGAATCTCTATTCTCGTGTCTCGAATCTCTAATGAACCCCTCTTTTCTAGAATGGACAACTAATGTCTCGAATGGACCTTTTAAATTTAGCAAATAAGTCAAGAAATAAACCAAAAATTTAACTAGCAACAACAATGGTATGTTTGCAAGGTATCTCTTCCACTTCCCATCTCCGACATCTACAGGTCTTTTGGAGGATATCCACCAGAACATTTGCTTTATTTGGTGGATTTCCTATGACATATTCCTTCCTATCCCGAATGGATGTAGTCCGCAACCTTTCAAAGTCAACTTTCACAGCTTTTTCCTTCATTCTTTCCACCCCTCGCTTAGTGATAATATCTGGCATTATA
The DNA here is from genome assembly GCA_028571225.1 of Parsonsia alboflavescens. Classification (NCBI taxonomy): domain Eukaryota; kingdom Viridiplantae; phylum Streptophyta; class Magnoliopsida; order Gentianales; family Apocynaceae; genus Parsonsia; species Parsonsia alboflavescens. The sequence goes on from JAOXNR010000022.1 coordinate 14,638,433, forward strand.
GCTGCAACTTCCCTGTTGAACCAAATCTAACACAAACTCCTAAAAACCTCATGTGCAAATGTAATAGGAAATTTCTGAGCTTTCTTGATCTCCTGGTTGAAGGACTCCACGATATTGCTCATCATTTAGCAATTATTTGGACAATATGCACATGACCAACCCAGGCGTCCAACCTCGACATCTAACCAACAATGAACTACGGGGTGCATCTCTTTAATGTCTCCAAAGTAGAGGTCACATGTTTGCTTGTCATAGGCATATGCCGCATTTTTTAAACGGAGTGCAACCTAAGGATTTTTGCACTTTGTCCTTAAGTTTTCCTTCAGATGCCGATAGCAAAAGGCATGTGGGACCTCAGGATATACTATCCTCATTGCATGCAATATGCCTTTGTGCCGATCAGACACAATAACCAAATCATCCCGCAATCCATATGCAGTCCAGAATCTTCTCAAGAACCATTCCCATGAATCGTTGCCCTCCTCCTCGCCAAACCCAAAGTAAGGGGAAAAGTTTGCCCATTTCCATCTGCACAGACAGCTGCATAAATTTTTCCCTTACACACACCTTTCAAGTATGTTGCATCTATGACAATTACAGGTCTCATGTACTTGAAACCCACAATCGAAGGACCAAGTGCACAGAATGAGCTTAAAAACTGCTCATCTCGCATACGTATACTAGTCACCGTCCCCACCATTACACGTTTTAACATGTGAAGGCATGACGGTAGCTGTCTGTATGAGTTTTTTGGAGTTCCATAGGTTATGTCTTTAGCATGCTGTATAGATCGCCAGACTTTGGTGTTTCCGAGCTTCACACCATAATTCTCTTGTATGTCTTGAATCACATTTTTGGTTGGTGTGATTGCATAGGCAAGTTTACCAGCATATATATGACCAATCATAGTTGAACTTACACTCCTGTTTTGGCTTTGCTGTACAGTTTGGATATAGATGTAAGTTGAGACAAACTTGTGAATAACCCAAATCTAGCATCCAACTCTAGAATTTGCACGTATCATGAAAGTACAATATTTTTGGTTCTTATATCATGCCTCAAATCTTCCCTTATCCCAACGTACCACGTGATATTGTTTATTGAGTGAATATTCACCGACTGCTGCTGCCAGTTCATCCTTATTGTTAAAAACTGCATCCTTTCCAATAAAATCCATCGATGGAATAGTATCTTCTTCCAAAAAATGCACCTCTCCGTAGTCATTTCAGACCATGTTTGCAAAATGAGTACAAGGGTCCGATATAAATTGCTCAAATGGAATCACCTATCTCATCCTATCGTGAAAGTTGTCATCGTTGTCATTGTTATCACCATTGTCATCACCATCAACATCAACATCATCATCAACCTCAACGCTGTGAATATATTCTTCATCGAATTCATAATTATCATCTGTGCGAATATATCCATATGTCCCCGCTTCATCATTTGCATCAATAAATCCCGCCCTTTCATGATATTTGGACCGGATGGACAATTACCGCCAATATCACCATTGATGTCACCCTCGTAAGTCCTTTGAATTTTGTTCACGGCGACAACTTTAAGATCCCCTTCTCCCTTCAAATACATGATGTCATACATGTCTTCAATCTCTATTAATTTCATACTTTCATCACAAAATTTAGAAGCAATTGACATTTGTATGTCAAATTGGTTTAAGTCAATCTTCATCAAGTTTGCCATAGTTCTCCTCAAATCTTCGTAGTTCACATCAGATGGTACGACTAGTACACGTACCCTTCCAACTAGAGAACCCTTGTGAACAGCAATCCTCATGTAATCCGTTTCGACACTGTGTCTCGAAATCCCCTATGTGTGTCTTGAAAGTCCCCTCTCTTGTCTCGAAAGCAACTATCTTGTCTCGAAATAACTTAAATAGTTCTTAAAATATACCTGTCTCGTGTCCTTAAAGCCCCCTCTCAGATCTCGAAATCTCATCACTTCGACGGAAATCTCTGCAATCCCACCTTCCTTCCATCGTCCTCCCAGATAAACAACACAGAATGAACAAACCCAGGCTTCCAAACACCAAAGAAAAAAAATAACAAAGAAACGAACCACACAATGTACCTTCGAACACCCCCTACCTTCGTTTTCTTGATTTCTGAAAACAAAAATCAACAACCGAACACAATAAAAAACTGGTTTTTTCTTTCTCTCCTATAATTGAATGGTTCTTTGAGCAATTTTCTTAGCTATGGTTCAAAACATCTGATCAAATGAATGATGTTAGTTGTAGTTTCTTCAATTCATTTTACAGGTAGTTGAATTCGGTTGGGTGTGTTGAATACTGAGGGGTAAGATAGTAAATGCATGTTAAAGGAAAAAAAATGTTAAGTTTTGATTTTTTTTTTTTTTAATTAAAAGTCAAAATGGATATAGAATGAAAAGTTAGTTTTAGATATGAGTAATTATAAAATGTTGTGAAGATTTGAGTAAATAAAAAATTACTGTTTTAATTTGGATAAAAATGAAAATACCCCTACAATGTGGCGGAAAAGTTACCCACACCATATATGATATTTTTATAAAAATTACGAAGAATTTATTTAGGTATAAGAATTTTGAAATTTTGAATTGATATAACTTAAATTTTGAATCTATTTAGGTATAAGAATTTACTGTATTATTTTAGAATTATGATACCATAAAAATTATCACAGTGAGTTACAAATTAAAAGATTAAAAAATTAGGTAGAGAGACGTAGAGAGTTTGATGCAAACCTAGCTATTGATTTGCTAGATCCGATAAAAGTATGAAACTTTGCCCCAAACGTTTACTAGATTTCGATGCTTGAACGTATATTGACCAAATGTTGTTTTTCAAGCGTGAACCAATATTTCCAAAAGGGTGATGTCACAAATAACCCATGCTAAATTATTTAATAAGTCAAAAGTTCAATGAAAAACTAAAGAAGATAGAAAATCCTTTCAAATCTCAAAATATATTGAATAAACTGAATTCCTTCCTAAATAATACAAAAGCCCTATCTATCACTATTACAAGATGCTTAATTAAATTAAACTAATAATAAAATATTAATTTAAAACATTATAAAACAATCTTCTAATTGAATTAAGAAAACAAATAATTAAAGGACTAATTTAAAAATAATTAAAAATTAAGTAGTCAAAATTAATTTGACCAATTGAATTAATAATTATAGTAGTTTGTCTCGACTTGACTTGAGACCACCATGCATCAGTTTGATTCCAATTTGTCATGTGAATTTGGTGACTTGAGATGACGAATTGGCATGTAAATTGAATTGTCTGCAAGAAGTCGCATTAACAAGTCAATGGCCCAATTTGAAACCAATATGGAATGAATCTGATGTTGGCCCCTTTCAAATTTCAACTGGTGCCGGTTAAATGCTATTGTAAAGGACCGGTGCATGATATATTTGTCCGGCGCTACAGAGGATTCAAACAACCGGCGCCAGTGATAGGTGAAAAGGGCGGGTGCTGTTTTGAGAATTCACGGGTGCAAGAAAGAAGACAAACGACCGGCGCCCGTGATTCTTTTGTTCGGCGCCAATGAGTTCACTGGGGCTCAAAACGTGTATTCGAATTCTCTTCTCGACCAACAATGGGAGGAGGTTGTTGAATCGGTTCTTTTCGATTTCTCCTTTTTGTATTCTTTTCATTTCAAACTCATTCTCCAAGTTTTCCTTTTATATAAAACAATATTTTATATACTTAATTTTTATCGTTGACAATCTCTAAACCTTCAAATTCAAGATTGTCTCGAATCAATTGAGTAAACAAATTCTTCAATGCATTTTTCTTCAAACAGATAATTAAATCTTCATTTCGAGTACTTTTTTGGACTCCATTAGAGTTGATGAAGATGTCCATGTGCTTTCTAAATTTTGAAACTGTAAAAATAAAAAATTGTGAATGACAAATTAAAAGATTAATGAAAAATACTAGAAGAAATGTAGAGGGTTGATGAAGACATCCATGAATGCTATTGATTGACCATGGCTTTTCTTTGCAATAGAGGAATAGAGGAAGGAGAAGACTCCAGAGTGCGATCCATGATGGATCCAGAAATTTTCATTTGTGGGATCAAACTATAATAGTTATGTGAATTTCTAGAATTATGATTTTAAGATAAAAATATAATGCAAGAAAAGTATTAATTGAAAGGTCCATATATATGACATTAAGTCAAATATTACAAACTAGTCAAACTCTAAATTATCCTTTTGAGTTAAAACAACGGTTGACTTTTTAAATTTTGCTTGAGGAAAATGATGCTCTCAAGGTTGACATTTGACAAAGACCCTTTTGCATATATACTCTCTGAATTTTAAACTCGATAGGATGATATTCTAAATTTTTTTTTTTTTTTTGGTAGTCTAGGATCTCCAAAAGATTATTCAAGTTAACTGTTAAAAAGAATTATTGGCACTTTTAGTTCATGAATTATTTTAGTTTTTTAACTATGGTCCATAATGTTTTCGTTTATTATATTTGGTTATCCACAAATTTAATATGGTATTTTTGATCGACATTGTTTTATTTTATAATTTTTGGTTGTGAAACTTTTTTTTTATGGCACATTTGGTCATTTTTACTTAAAACATGTTTTAGACTTTTTTTTTTGTGGGAGTGATAAGGATATTTTGGGAAGTTCAATGGTTTTTTTATTATTTTTTTAGTGCTACCCATAAATAATAGATTTTCATTCTTGGATCCTCACATTTTTTTACGCTTTTGGTCTTGAAAGTTTTTTCTTTAATCTTCTTTGGTCCTCTGTCTTTTTATTTTTTACGTCATTATCTCTGAATGTAAATTCTTAAAAATAAATATTTTTGCCTCGGATTGGATTTGAACCTTTGTCCTTAATTTTAACTAAAATGTTTTTAACCAACTCAACTTCCAAAAAGCATTTGTTTCAAATGCACAAACCATAGAATTTTTTTTTTTTCAATAAAATTCCTCTCAAATATTAAATATAATGTTACAATGAATAATTTATATATCAATTTTTTATATTCATATTTCACAAACAGATTTTATATAAATATATATAATTAATTATGACATGTCTATAATTTTTAAAGATTTTTGTGTATATGAACTTTATATCATAATTATTTTATTTATTTAAACTAAAAAGAAAATTGGCAAGATTCATCCCAAAAATTTCAAGGTTTGATAGCTTTATTATTCTTTTTTTTTTTTTTTTGATTGATTTGGTCCCCAAAACATTTTCGAGTTGTGGAATAAATCCCTTTTATCATTTGTAATAGTTAAGATTACTCTTGATTTTAAAAGAAAGAAAAACGTGTAACTTTCCATCTTTCCAGGCCCCCTCCCCCTCTTAATTAATTTAAAGTATCTCAAACAATCTTCATTTGTAATAATCACTAAATAATTTCATTCCCCATATATTGAAGTCTTTTTTATTTTATTTTGTGTTATGAGGGGCAATTTATTTAAAGCTAAAGGGTCAATTTGTACACATGAATTATATATACAATATGTAAAACAAAATAAATAAAATAATTAGTGGGGATAAGACAAACGGTTCATTGGTATGTGATGTGCAAAGTGAATTTTGAACCATTTTATTTATAGAAAATATGAAAGAGACTTTCAATATGAAAAATGAAGAATATAATAGATTTGTGTGTAGAATTGTGAGTTTGACGCAGTCTTACTACATACTTTAATTTTGATGAGTTACAGTTTCTATCGACATAGTCAAGGTGGGTTGGACACCGCTGGTAAGAAAAAAAGATAGTAAAAAAGTAGTCTTGTGCACATAGATGAAGATTAAGAGGTAATTTTTTTTTAATTTATCCAATAATTTAAATCTAATGTGAATTATTAAATACAAGCACATTGCATGGATCCTTGCACAAAAAAAAAAAAAATTAATAATATATTTTTTGATATGACATAAATTATAGCAATTACATTTATTAATACCATTATTTAATAATAATAAATATGATTGCTATTATATTTTAAAAAGAAATATTAAATCAAGATGAACAAATTCTTGAATCTTTATCATATTATAAATATTTTTATTATTGTATTTGAAAGATAAGGAATAAGAAAAATATAGAGAAAATTTCCCTTTTCGTCCCTTACTTTTTTTATTTGGTCCCTATGGGCCCAGAACCTTTTTTACATGATTTTGATAGATCTCGGATATTTATATGTAACTTTTTAAGTCTTTTGTGATTTTTTTAAAAAATATTTTCGTACCCCATCTTTTTGTGATTTACCAAAAAAGTCCTTTTGACTTGAAAATGTCATTCCAAGACAAGTCAATGGTGAGAATTTAAAATCGGTTAATATAGTTGGTGGCCTATTTTGTCCATTTACTATATTACCCCTGTTATTGGTACATATCAGCCAGAAGGCATCGAGAAGAGGAACGGACTACTCCTGTTTTGAGCTAGCTATTCCAATTCTTTTGTACTCTCCATAAATAACTCCGTTCATGAATTCATTGAGAAATTCTTCACCTTGGTCTTCTCCATATCCCGAACAAATAACAAACCTAAGAACCCAAAATGAGATTTGATTTTCAAGAAGAAATAAATCGCAGAGTAATATTCCAAAAGTAAAATCTCCAAGATAAAGGTTTGTAAATTCATAATGGCTATAATTCCTGAGTGATAAGATGTAAAGGATAATGAAATAAGCATTGAGCAGCATCAATTGAGAAAATCTTGGAGCATCAAATTCATTGGTAAAATCTTCAAAGTAAAAATTTCTAGCATCATTAATATGCACAGGACGTCCTCCCTTGTATTCATGACCGCAACGAATAACTACATGATCTTGAGCCTAAAGTCTTCCACTAATTGGAGTTGTGGTTTATCTGTGGTATTAAAGGCCAAAAGAATCCGTCGGAGGATTATAGCCCTTGTGATTATTGTTCTCTCATCCTTTACCTTGGGATTTAGTTGGGACTTAAAGAATATTCATGAAAATTGCTACTGTCACTGTTATGGCACCGTTGGTGACTCCGTGAAGAACCTCACCAAAAATTTCCACTATTGCATTGCATTCAAGAGGGGACTTTGGATTTAATTGACTCTACTTAAAGATGGTAAAAGATCCACTGTGAATGTCTACAGCTGGTGGACTGGGATGTGGTGTCTTAGATCAATAACGATTGGCTTTTATTTAT
>JAOXNR010000022.1:14645718-14676504 GCA_028571225.1 Parsonsia alboflavescens
CGTTAAATTTGACCGTTAGTTGACTAACTACTGCACTCATTAGTGTGCACGGTCAAGCACATATTAACATTTATATATATATATATATATATTTATATATGGGACTTAAAAAAGTTACATATAAAGATTAGAGATCTATCAAAATTATGTAAAAAGGTAAGGGATGAAAAAACGGATTTTCTCGAAAATATAGTTATCTAATCAAGAGACAAGATATTGATTCATTCTCCATAACATTTTTTATGTATAATTTATTTTAATAAAAAATTATTAAAAAAATACACATGGTATGACTCAATTCTTAGAACGAATGGAAATTTTAAGTTTTTTTAAAAGTTTGGGAGTCTTCACTCATACATATAGACTAACAGAATAATGGATGGACATTGGGGTAATAATTGAAGTTAGGAGTTTATAAAACCGATTAAAGTTAGTTGAACCAAATCGAAAAGACTTAAAAAGGATCAAAACCGATCTCTAATCGATTATAATTCATTAAAAATAATATTTTTAACGATTTGATTCGGTTATCGTTTAAAAAAAATTTAATGAGTTATAATCAAATCAATTAGATATAATAATATAAAAATTATAATATACATTATATAATTATATTATATATAATATAATTTTAATGTAAAATGAAATTTTAATCAATCATTAAAAAATCTAAACTGTTATAATAAATGTAAAATATTAATTAATAATTTATAATATATAAAAATAATAAAAATAGAAAAAAAAAAACTAGATTATTAATCGAACCAAACCCCCTATAACCAATTATAAATGATTTGGTTTGGTTTGATTATAGACTAAAATCTGTAATTGACAATTAAAAAATTCCTATAACTGATTATAACAGTAAAGTTACAAAATTTAGTGATAACTGAGCTGGACCAAACCACAAACATCCCCAATTAAAGTCATAATTGCATAAATTGATAAATTATATATGAAAGTAGTACACTATTTTAGATAATGATAGAGTCATTACTATAGCACTATTATCATGTATAATAGTTATATGGAAAGTGCTAATCTATCATTACTAATAAAAAAAAGAATCTCACTTTAATAGAAATAATAATAATAATAATAAACCAGGGTGGATAACTTTAAAAAAAAAAAAATTTATGGATCATTTTAATTGACTAATCATGCTCAATGCACCATGAGCATCAAGTCTTGTTAGTTTAGTAATAAGCAGCAACATTTGGGATCGGGAGGTCTCGAGTCTAAGACACGTTGAGGGGAGGTGGGATGCAATTGTTGATCCTCGAGGGGAGGGTTATAAGGAGGATTCGGGAAGAGCTGGATGTTAAAAAAAAAAAATTAAAAATTAAAAAACAGGTTTTTTTTTTAAAAAAAATGCAGCATGAAAAAGAAGTTTGAAAAAAAAATTTTCATCTTTTTAAAATCCAAATATCTGGTATTCTAGCATATGTAGAGGTTATCTTCTTATTCATTTTACACAAATGTTCGAAGTTTTTGATGGAGGGAATGTATATGCTATGCTAAGGAAGTGTTTCTTGAGCTTATTATATTTGAATTCAAAGTTTAGAGGACCTTTATGTCATGCTTTATGGGGACATCAACCTAACATTAGTGAAATCATCAACCAAGTCATTTATGGAGGAGTTCAATGAAGAGAAGATTCATGGAAGAAAACATGTTTACAAGGAATGTCACTTCAACTCTTGGAATCTTCCTATAATTGATCTTTCAAGTGAGGGCTTATTGGAAGACATGTATCATGCTCTGATGCCCAAGTTCAAGGATTTGTATTTAAAATTCAAGAATGACATTCTAAGGATGAACAATTAAACTTCAAAGATGACAAAAAACTTGGTTGAAATAGCTCAAAGAATTGAAGAATATGAAGTCTTCTTTGGCAGAGATCTTATGGAAGTATAGAGGATTGTGTACAAGAATTTGTACTTCAATTTTAAGCTTTAAAATATGAATAAAGAAGGCTTGGATATACACCAAGATGCAGATAAAATCACACCATGACAAGCCAAGAAAAGAACACAAAAAGAGATCAAAGAAAACAAGGCAAAAAGGTGCAAATGGTGGCAAATCGAAAGTCAAGGGTGCGGCCACCGGTTCTACCTTCAGGTGCCGGTCAAAGGCCGCCCAACAACAGAAACTAACTGGTGCAATCACCGATTCACATCCTTGGGGTTGGTCCTTCGATTGTTGGCCTAAATGTGATTGTTTAGGCTGACTTTTCTTCGTAATTTTGGGTAGTTTTTATGGGCAATGAAGTCCCTAAACCTTATGCATGATTTCTTAGGTTTTGTTTAGGGTTTTAGAATTATATATAGTTCTTATCTTTTTAATTTATTTAATCAACTTATCCTACGAACAACTTTTATCTTTGATTGAATCAAAAACCAAGATCAAACTTGATCTTTTTGTGTGTTCTTATGAGCTCTTCTTAGGGTTCTTGAGTGATTACAGTTAGGGTTTTCAATTATTTTGGGTTAAGGTATTGGATAGTCTTCCAAATCAAGAGGTTAGTTGATATTGATTTTCAAAATAGGTCAATATAATGAGTCTTGAACTTTATCATTAGTCTTACAATTCCTTTGGTTTATTTTTGAGATTATGAATCCTAAAACTTTATCTTCTAATAATCAGCCTAACCCAACCCGAATAGTGAGGCCCAATTAGTTATTTAAATTTATATTTTGGGTTTTAACCCAATAGGGGGGCTTAATTAATTAATTTATTAAAACCCATAACCTTTACTTGTTTTATATTTAGATAGGTAGGGAAGAGCAAAGAGAAGAGACAGCAGGGAATTAGTCTGAGATTGTGTCGGAGTTAAATCATTCGAGACTGGTTTAAAGTTTTTATTTTCTTTGTGATAATAATAATTTTTATTATTCCTACAATTGATTCCATTATTTGAACTTTATATCCTAGATAATTTGAGGGGATTAAAAGTGATTTATCTGACTTTGTGTTATAACATTTAAATTAATTTAAGCTCGAGTTTTATATTGGTTTATTGTTCAAACATGTTCTAAACATTTTGTCTAATGATCATCGAGCATATGGTCATAAAGTCCAAATCTTTGTCTGGCCATCCCAGCGAGATTAATAGTTGGCACTGAATTCAGTAATCTAACCAATGATTTGTATGTGCTTGAGCCTAAACTAAACTAAACTATAAATGTATCTGATTTTGAAAAGTTCTACATGCCTAGACTTTGAATTATTCTTAATTGTAAATTTTTCATTAGAGTTTTCTGAATTGTTGTGAGTTTGATTTTATAAGCATTTTTCTTTTAAATATAGAGTTACCTTGTACCACCAGGCTTTTAGCTCACGCATTCGTTTGCTAATGCAGATTCATAGAACTCTGGGACGAAGAAAACGAGGAGTAGCTACTGATTTATGAACTTTAAATATAATTTGTGATTTATTTTGCTTAAATTGAATCATTTTGGCTTTTGTTTTTTTTTAGGCCTGGAATTTATAGTTGTTTTTGTGTTTCAATTTAACGAGATAGATTTGACCAATTGTAATGTTTTGAGAATTTTATATGATTGGAATTAGTTGTTACACTTTATTGTTAGGATTTTGTAATAGAGGTTTAAAATTTGTGAGGATAACTTTACGAATTCTACTGTGTTACGTTTCGGGTTTGGTTGTTGGATCTCAAGTTTGACCTGGGTCCGGGGCGTGATAGAATCATATCAAGGAAGTCCTCAAAACATTTTAGAAAATGGAGGAGTACTTGGATGAATTCTTAGAGTTTAATTTGTAGCTTTAAAGTCTTTTACATGGAATGTTAAAATTGATATAAAAGGGTGCAAGATGTTAGAACAGTTCATATGAAACTTTATTACGAACCAAGTTTTCTTAAAAATATTTTACGATTTGAGCTTGTATGGAAATTCATGCTTTATGGAGTTTTTAAATGCATTAGAAGGGTTTTATCCAAAAAATCCCAATAGATATAAATGTATATAAATATAATTTGAAGTTTTCAAGTTGCTTAGGTAGTAAATTTGGTTTATAGAAAATTCCTCCCTAAAATTTAAAGTTCACTTTTAAAAGTATTTCGGAATGTATTTACATATACATATAATTTGAGAATTAAACTTGTATACTTAAATATTTCTATATTTATGTTATCAAATCCTAAGGAAATTTGTACCAATTATATATAAATAAATGTCAAATTTGAAGTTCCATTTTCCATGTGGCTAAAATTATGTCTTAGAAATTCATGTTTATAACTTTAGACTAAAGTGGACAACTTTGGTCCGAATTTCGTATATTGGTCAATTTTGACCAAACTAAAGACATCCATATCAATAATTATGTCATAAAAGCTTTTAAGAACTATCTTTAAAATAAAATACAAATCGGTTTTAGATTGGTTTGGTTTGAAAGTAATTTTTTTTTTAAAAAAAACCAAACAAATTATTCAGATTGGAGATTTTCAAAATCAAAATCAAAACCAAACCAAATCAATCCAAAACGAAAACCAAATGATGGGTACAGTAGGCATAACCAGAAAGACCTAGTTTGAATATCCAACGATCCGACCCAGGTTTTGGAAACCCGACTTGACTCACAATTGGATCCAGATATTCGATGTCTATAAACAAAAGATAAGTGACTTGTTGGAAAGACATTCTCATGGTCGAAACCTATGATTGCGACCTACAACCTATCTTACACGACCTAAGGCCCACAACCTAGGACCTCCTAGTCGTTCCAAGAGCTTGAGATTGCAGCACGAGATCTCTCTCTAGGTCATATGAACTTCCAAAGATTAACGCTCATGACAATGACACTTTATTATAAGGAAACTCTAAAATTCTCGAAAATATTAGTTTGATCTCAATCCACAATCAATGTCATTGGGTAAGCTTTACAGATTTGAGATCAACTTAAATAAGTAACTATACCTAAAAAGAAGGATTCAATTTCCATTAACATACAACTTTTTCTATGGGAGATGGAATTCAAAATTTTTTTTCTCTCTAGAATATGAACTGATATCAAAGTTATTCCAAGGGTGATCGCTTCGATGATTTTATATTTTTGACTAGTTTTATAGACATCGTAACAATTGAGGTGACTAAAGGTCAATTTGGACTCCATTACCAAGTATTTTGTTTGAATTGATTCGATTTGGTCGGTTTTTGTTTTCTTAACACCATTACAAGGGGAATATTGATTTAAAAGGCGTATATAATGGCGTATGATTATCCCAATAAGGAGGTGTAGTTCCTATGGAACAACGTTTATTGGGAAGAAATTCCCTAATATACCCAAATTGAAATAGATATTCTAATTTTACCCAATTTCTGAAAACATTTCATTCTATCCATTTGGATCACTTCAATTTCACTTTATACCCATATTGAACTTTTAACATTTTGTATAATAAAAATTACCCTTCAAATGGAAGATTAAGCCCTTACCCTTTGTGTCGCATTACCCAAATCGAAACAAAGGGCACAAACGGTTCATTTTCTCATTTCTAGACCCAACTTCTCACCTTCTCCTTCCTCACCAAAACGGTCCACCTTCTTCTTCACTTCTTCACTGGAAAACTCTCCCTTCTTCCACTATCATTTTCTTTCCATTCTTCCACGAACACCATTACCGACCCATTCTTCTTCTTCACTTATTAATCGAAACTTCCCTTCCTTCTTTGACACACTCATCGACAGTGTGGGTGTACGACGATCGCCGGTACGAATCCACTTCCAGTTGATCACCTCATTGTTGTGGACACAACATTCCCGATCGGTTTTCTTCACAATTGTGTTGAATATGCGAGAATGTTAAGCTTTGGTAGTTGGCAAAATGTGAAGCATTATTTTACACTGTATTGACACTGTATTTTTGTTTCTTGAAAGCATGATTTTGATTTAAAATCTTGAAATGCACCGAATGCATGTGTTGTTTAACTTTTATTTTGTAGTTTGTTGAAAGCATAGATTAAACTGTGTTGGATTGTGCATGTTTGTGAGTTTGAATACTTGGGTTTCGAATAGAAATTGTATTTTTCGAAATGAGTTGGGTGTATCTCAAAATGATTTCTGTGTATCTCGAAATATACTGGTTGTGTCTCGAAATAATATTGGCTGTGTCTCAAAATAATATTGGCTGTCTCAAAATATTAGGTAGTGTCTCGAAATAGTTTCGGTTTTATTCTAGAAATAGTATAGGCTGTGTCTTGAAATATTAGGGTGTATCTCGAGACACACCAGATATGATTTCAAAACACAACTGATACGATTTCAAGACACAGTCGATATGAACTCTAAGTCTAAATTTCAAATAGTTTTGGTTGTGTTACAAAATAGTATCGGCTTGGTTCAAATAATAATATTATTATTAATTAATTCAAAAGTGACAATTAATATTTTCAACACTATAATTTAGAGTCAATATTTTTTTTATAAATAAATACATGATAATTAATTATATTAAAAATCCTTTTATTCCGTTGTGGCTTAATTTATTTAGACTAAGAAATACTTATTTGGGTAAAGATTTTCAAATTTTTTGAACTAATAAATAAGAGATAGGTGTTTTCTTAAAAATTAGACTTTAAATTTTAAATAAGAAGTAGAAGCGATAACTTTTTTTCCCTTCTTTCTCAATATAATTTTTCTAATTAGCATATATGAAAATATTTTTTAGCCTATTTACAATGAGTATTTTGGAGCGTAATTAATTTATTGTAGTCCCTGAAAAAAATGAGTTTAACTGAACAATAATTTTTGTAATCAACTGTTTCTTTTGTTCCGTTACTATAGAGATATCCCTTGTACCTTTCAGCTCTAATATGATCCCATTGTGCTTGCCAGGAATACGCTTAACTTACAGTCTAAGTATACGACCATCAGATATACCGTCGACTTGCTATGGCTCCATGGGACAATAGAGCATTTTCGGACGGGAACCTTCGAATACATGGTGGATCTTCCGCATGGCATACTATGCCCAAGCTACCTTGCATATCTTGAGACGGGAGGTCATTTTGGAGGATAGGAGGCCTGACAAGATGTGGTTCTTCATTGGGGGCCAGTTACATCGATTGGGCCTTCTGGAGTACGCTCTTCTCATCGGTCTATGTTATGGGAGAGTTGACCGGCATATTATTGAGAGGCCAATGATGGCCACCTCCGCCATCGTTTGATTGATTGGGATCGATCCAATTACTCCGAATGCTGTCTTGGAAAGATGGCAGGCTATTGTAGTGGGCCTGCTATCAGTTGATGATGCCCTTAGACTGGCATACGACATCATCATGGATCATTGGATACTCACCCGAGAGCTTTGCAGCCATTCCCTTTTATGTATGAAGGATATTAGACAATTTGGAGGCTGCAAAGTCGTTCCCATGGGGAATGATTGGGTGTAACATGACGGTGCACTCCTATCGACAGACCATCGGAGAAAAGAGCATCGGGAAGAGACACTTGTTCGGCAATTGTTGGCTATTGCGGGTAAGTTTTAATATTATTATTTACATTCGTATATCAATGATGTTTTTTAGACTCTCTAAATACTTATTTGAAATTTTTAAATTTTATCTTTAATTAGTGGTGGGCGTATGATCACTTCTCATCCCTACATCCTCAGTTGTGTAAGGACTATCAGGATGCGACTAGACGTGGCACTTCCCAAGTAGATCGACGATGCCCGAGATGCCCTGGCCTTCGACAGCCCCGACTTGGCCCCTCAATTGACTGGATCCAACTGCCTGATGTGATAAGTGAATACCTTATCAATGTTCACTTTCATTTTTAAATTAATTAATACCACTAAATTAAATTGTCAATTGCCAATTACAGGAGCCTGCTAGCTCCCCCTACATCGAGCTAGATGAAATGGAGTGGCAACAGTTGTACTAGGCCGATTTCGCCCACCTCCCCCATATGCATTGATATGTTGGGATAATTATCTACCTAGCTCATTCTGGGAGGCAAGTGGATAGGGATTACCTGTTTTGCCAATTGGTGAGGTTAGACTAATCATAATTTTCAAAATTTAAGTTAATTTTGTATGATGCTAAATATGAAGATCATAATTACTTTACTTTTATTTTATTTTAAATCTCACGTCTTGTTGGAGATTCAGCTGAGGAGAGGATTGATCGAGATCTTTCGATCAGTCCAACGAGTTCCGATACGATCCTGCGGATGGTATGTATTTCATGAGATTTTATGTTTTTGCAATAGATTAGTCAATGCTATAGAATGTGAATGTAATTACTTTGCTAGTTTGCTTGCCTTGTCATTAGGTTATGAGTCCGTGTATCGAGGCCACACGATTGAGCCTTCCGGCTAGGGAGCGGACAAGCATGCATCCATCTCCCAACCCGACTCGAAAGGAGAGGAGTCGATGTCAGGTATGTACCTCTTTCTATTTAAATAAAACACCTTAATCTCATAATATGTAATCTAACTAGGTTTTATAATTATAGTCTCCTGCGATGGTCGATCTACTCATGGCCAGGGTCGAGGTCCTTTTGCGTCAGTATGAGGATTGGACCAGCCAGAGGCATGATGTGGTCCTTAAGCAGCACATGCATATCCAGCATTACCTCGATATGCTGGAGAGGGATGACAGTCGTGGAGATGCTCCACCATTACCTGATTCCCCTTCTCGGGAGCTAGATCCCCTCGTGCTGGAGGGGGTTACACACTCCATCGACGTTTTAGTCCGGTCGATAGCCATCCCCCTTCTGCCATCTCCCATAGTCCCCGACAACACCACCAGGGTAAATTTTAAGTCATAAATTCGTATTCATTTCGGTTACTGTATTTTATCTAATTTTTAATTTATTCACGTCTCTCTTTTTTTAAATAATAGATCGATGCACCTGTCAGTCAGGGAGATGATCGTGTAGATCCACCAGCTCCAGCTCTATTTTTTAAAATAATAGATCGATGTACATGTTAGTAGGGAGATGATCAAGTAGATCCACCGGCTTCGGCTCCAGCAACTCCCACAGTCCTGACGACACCACCCAAGTAAATTTTAGGTCATAAATTCGTATTCATTTAGGTTACTATATTTTATCTAATTTTTAATTTTATTCACTTCGATCTTTTTTTACATAATAGATTGATGTACCTATTAGTTCGGTAATTATCGATCCTACTACCCCTCAGGAGGTAATTTTATAGTTAGTAATTCTCGTTCGTTTTCTTATTATAGTTATTTACCTCGTATGAGTAATTCTTTTAAAGTACTGTTCATTCTTATTAATGATTTTTTTTACATTTTATTAGGAGTTTGGTCGCAAAATTCAGGCCAAGGCCCCAGCTGCAAGTGTACGATCACCTTTCACCGACCCGACTCATCACATCGAGTCCGAACAAGAAGCCTAGGATGAAGGCGGTGAGGACGACTGGAGTGTTGGAGGTCCGAGGGGAGATTCCTTCTGCTGTGAATGAGCGAGAGG
The DNA here is from genome assembly GCA_028571225.1 of Parsonsia alboflavescens. Taxonomy (NCBI): domain Eukaryota; kingdom Viridiplantae; phylum Streptophyta; class Magnoliopsida; order Gentianales; family Apocynaceae; genus Parsonsia; species Parsonsia alboflavescens. The sequence continues at coordinate 14,655,176 of JAOXNR010000022.1, forward strand.
TGCAGGGAGGATTCCTGCACCCGTGGTGGACCCCTACACCCTCGACTTGACACAATTGGATGTCTTCTATAGCACTAGAGGTTTAGTGAGGTATTTAGCTTTCTTTTTTAATTTATTTGCATTTTATAATTTTCTTGTTTTATACTATAATTAAGTTTTTTTTATAGGCGCTCCACCGTTGGGGCCTATCATTTATCGGGGATGAGTTCAAAAAGGTCAAATCCTTGTCGGGCCTGGTCGAGGATGATCAGGTAGATCAGTTTATAAGGGGGATATGGAGAGCAACGGGGGAGACATCAGAGCTTTACCCCTTCCAAGCTCGCCTCGCTCTCGCTCAAACTTACCTTTATGTACGTAATTTAAAATAGTATTGATCTTTATTTAATTTACTCTAATTAATATATATGTATACAACATTGATTTTTAACTAACTCAAATTACCAAGAATTCTCCAAGGTTCTTTGAAGCTGAGCATGGCATCTCATGTGAAGCTGGGGACCTACGACTTCGATGCCTTTGTCACTAGTTGGGTCGAGAGAGATGAGGACATGGGAGAGGTAGTATGGTGGGAGACACAGGAGATATTTCATTTTATTTATAAAACTTTTGGTTTAAATTATAGTTTATTTAACATGAATTGATTTAATATTTACACTGTATATATAGATCTTGATGCCCTGTTGTCTCCACGAGCATTGGGTGTTACTTCGAGTCTCGCTGGATAGGTCTCAGATCACACTATATGATCCGAAGTCATCGACTGATGCGAAGGACTCTCGATTGAATATGATGGAGCTGGTCTGTTAGCTATTGCCACGATTACAATAGTAGGCCTGCTATTATAGTAGGATGGGATGCCTCCCAACTTAGAGGTTCACTACGATTTTTTTTGACCCCTCCTCTCAAAGCAGCTGAGCACTCCATCCCTATTCAGCCAGACAAGGCTAGTTGCAATGCTTACATCTGCTACTACATGGCAATGATGATGAGGGGACATCTTAAGGAGATGCCCAACTAGCCTTGTGAATCCCCTATGGAGCAACATATTAGGGATGAGACAGTTTGGATCATGCTGCGGTGGAGCAATTTGGCCTCGTAGACCTAGTTTTTTCCCCTTTTTTTTTAAATAATACATTGAGGATAAATGTATATTATTTAAATATGTAAATTATATATGGTATTCTTGATTTCTATTGTATGTTAATTCTACAACATTAACTTCTGCTAAGTGGTAAATTCCACAAAAAATTAACTCAAAGTTTAAAGTTTGAGGATTGAATTGTACAATAATTCTAATAAATAAATTCTTAATATAAAATTTCGTTAACAAATTTTTTAATTAAAGATTTATATCCACTATATATGAAGATATTTCAAACAACAAGTGCATCAGATTTATACCTTAGATTTTTGTTTGTTTGGTACTCCTATATTATTTTTGTTTTTAATTTAAAATAAAAATTATTTTCAGTAGTTTACAAACTAATACTCTTTCCATAAGTTAGAGAGAGTGATTGTGAAAATTTGAATTAAATATGTGAGTATTTTAGAAAATTAGATATTGAATTCATTTTTACTTAAAGTTAACTACATTATTACTAAATTTAATTTAATTCATTGCAGACCAAAATGTCCATTGAAGATCGAAATGTCTAGTTAGGACCGAAACCTTTAGTGAAGGCCGAAATGTCCTTTGAAGACCCGAACAATCAGTGCAGACCGAAATCTTAGTTGCAGACTGAAATGTCCCTTGCAGACCGAAACTTCCATTGAAGATCGAAATGTCCAGTTAGGACCGAAACCTTTAGTGAAGGCCGACATGTCCTTTGAAGACCCGAACAATCAGTGCAGATCGAAATCTTAGTTGTAGACTGAAATGTCCCTTGCAGACCGAAACGTCCAGTGAAGATCGAAACCCTTATTAGTGAAGGCCAAAACATAATGTGCATACCGAAACCCTCAGTGAAGGTTGAAAACCCAAGTGAAGACTGAAACCTCCATTGCAAACCGTCAAGTTATTTGAAGACCAAAAGGTGCATTGAAGACTGAAACCCTTCCCAGTGCAGATCGAAATCTCCTTTGACGATCAAAAAATCAGTGAAGGCCGAAACTCCACTCTCGAAGATCAAAATATTCATTGCAGATCGAAAGGTGCATTGAAGACCGAAACGCTTCCCCTGCATATTCTCGAAATCCGAATCAAGAAATTTGAATTCCTTCTTCATCATGCTTCTTCTTCTTCTTCACTGAGACCTCTTCTTCTTCACTTCTTCCTCACTTCCTCTTCACTGAAGCTCACCTTCCAAGTATGCATATCATCAACGATCAAGCTAGTCCAGACTCCACTTCAAGCCATCACCCCTGTCATCGTCTTTACTACATTTCTGAGTTTGTTTTCTTCACACTTGAACTTTGACTATGTGTCGAATGTGCTAGAATGAAATGCGTCGAAGCATGATTTTACAATGTATGTACCGAATGTAAGATTTTACATTGTATGCTTGTACCAAAATACGTGATTATACAGTTTTACAGTTCAAAATGTACCGAATGCATGTGTTGTTTAATTTCGATTTTGTAGTTGTTGAAAGCATGGATTAAACTGTGTTGAGTTGTTCACATATGAGATTGAATACTTGGGTTGAAAATGTTAGTTTAAGAATCGAAAATCTGTGTTCTGAAAAGATTTATGTAAATCTCGAAATGGTTTTTGTGTATCTCGAAATTTATAGATTGTGTCTCGAAATGTATGTCCTTGTGTCTCGTAATCACCAATCCAAGTATCGAAATAGGTTTGCACTTTTTTTTTTCCTATTGTGTTTGTTATAATTTATTCTCCCAATTTCATGACTACAGAAGAAGAAAAAGAAATATGGTCGAGAATGGAGTCGAAAGAGATTGAGCCAATCTTCCTATTGAATTGTTGGAGTTGATTGTTTCGAAGCTCTGGATTGTTGATATAGAAAACTTCCCGTTAGCATGTACTTCATGGAACAAAGCAAGGAAGGCCTATAAAACTGCCTATTTTGCTTCTCATTATAGCCAAGGACCGCTTTTGTGGGATGGTTTTGAATCTAGGTGGGCTGATGCAGTATGCCTTCAGGATTAAAATATGAAGTAGAGATGTGCGATGTTATTATTGGTTCTCTTCAAAATTTGAAACGCTTTTGTTGGAATTTTATTCTGTTGGATTTTGTTGCAAATGGTGTTGGATTTGGCTTCTATATTCATTGTGTTTTTACAAGTTAGACAATCGTGGCCTTAATTCCATGACAAATATGCAATTTAAATTAAATGACAAATTCACTATTTGTTAAAATAATAACATTCACATGCCATGAACCATGTCAACACTGATATTGCCTTCTTAAAAATCCACACCCTCTTCAACGACATTGACATCATCATTAACAAAATTTTACTTAGAGTTTCCCACCGAATACCGCTCTCCAAAAACTCGAGATTGTTGTGTAAATATTAGATTAGACATGGGCACTTCATCATTTAAGTCAGTTGATGTTGGATCACTTTCTTTGGGATGTGGGGCTTCCGTGTTGTGAGCATTTGGATAGGTGAGACCATATGTCCTTTTCTCTTGCATATTTTACACGCTTTCCTTTGACAGTATTATTCGTTTCGAGAGAGGAAGTGGGCCTCTTGTGGTCCTTTGACAGACCTTCTGTCAATAGGAGGATTAACAATCATGTCATCCATACCTGCAATTGAATTCAAAGACAAACACAAGGGCACAAGCTGTATCGAAGGTGCATATGCCATTCTCGATCTTTCCGTGTCAAATGAATGACCACGACATAGAGTGTAATAATGAGTCCATTTTCCCTATAAAAAAAATTAAGGTAAATGAGTTGTGGAAATATCTAATTACATGTTTAGAGAATTAAAAAAAAAAAAATTCAATTTCAAGATTGATCACCTGTGTCTTGAAATGGACCGGTATGTCTCGAAATTGACAATTAAGTCTCGAAATACACCCTCTGTGCCGTGAAATGGGCCTTCTTTTCTTTTTTCTTTAAAAATTTATCTTCAAGTCACGAAATGTCATTAGTGAGTTATGAAATTGACCATTGTGTCTCGAAATTGACCAGATATATCACGAAATAGACCAAAAATTTTACCTAGCAACAGTAATGGTATGTTTGCAAGATATCTCTTCCACTTCCCATCTCCGACATCTACAGGCCTTTTGGATGATATCCACCACAACATTTGCTTCCTTTGGTGGATTTCCTATGACATATTTCTCTCTATCCCGAATGGATGTAGTCCGCAGTCTTTCCAGGTCGACCTTCACAGCTTTTTTCTCAATTCTTTCCACAACATGCTTGGTGATAATATCTGGAATTGTAACTGCTTCTTCTCTATGTTTGTTGAACCAAACCTAACACAAACTCCTAAAAAACTCATGTGTAGATGTAATGGGCAACTTCTAAACTTTCTTGATCACTTGGTTGAAGGACTCCACTATATTAGCGATTGTTTGGACTGTATGCAAGTGACCATCTTGAGCGTCCTACCTTGATGTCCAACCAAAGATGAATTCCGGGGTGCATATGTTGAATGTTTCCAAAGTAGAAGTCATATGTCCGCTTGTCATAGGCATATGCCGCATTTTTAAAAAGGATTGTAGCCCAATAATTTTTGCACTTTGTCTTCATGTTTTCCTTCAAATGTTGATAGTAAAAAGCATATGGAACATTGGGATATATTGTCCTCATTACGTGCAGTATACCTTTGTGTTGATCAGATATAATAACCAAATCATCCCGTAATCCATATGCAGTCCAGAATCTTCTCTAAAACCACTCCCATGAATAGTTATCATTTTCCTTTCCAAACCCAAAAGCAAAAGGAAAATTTGCTCGTTTCCATCCTCACAAACAACTGCATAAATTTTACCCTCACATCCACCTTTCAAGTGTATTGCATCTATGAAAATTACGGGCCTCATATACTTGAAACCCTCAATCGAAGGATCAAGTGCACAGAATGACCTTAGAAATTGCTCATCTCGTGTATCTATATTGCTCACCGTCCCCGGCTTTACATGCTCCAATATGTGGAGGTATGACGATAGCTATCTGTATGAGTTGTTTGGAATTCCATATCTTTTGCAGGCTGTAAAGATTGCCAAGCCTTGGTGTATTTGAACTTCACACCATAATTATCCAGCATGTCTTGAATCACATTATTGGGGGTGTGATTTGCACTGATGATTTTTCTACCATACATACAACTAATTGTTGCTGCACTTACAATCCTGTTTTGACTTTGCTGTACAGTTAAGATATAAGTGTAAGTTAGGACAAACTTGTAAATAACCAAAATCTGATATCCAACTCTACAATGTGCACGTATCATGAAAGGACAGTCTTTTTGGTTCTTACAAAATGCCTCAAATCTTCAATTATCCGAATATATCACATGATATGGAAATCAGTTATCGAATGAATATTGACCTACTGTTGTTGTCAATTCATCCTTATTGTTAAAGACTGTATCCTTTCCTATCGAACCCACTGGTGGAATAGTATCATCTTTCGAAAAATGCACCTCTTCGTCGTCGTGCCGGAGCATGTTTGAAAACTTGAATAGAAGGATGAGGTATAAATTGCTCAAAAAGAATCACCTGTCTCATCCTATTGTCAAAGTGGTCATCATCATCCTCCACGCTGCGAATATGTTCTTCATCGTATTCATAATCATCATCTGTGCAAATATATTTGTATGTCCTCACTTCATCATTTGCTTAAATAAATTCGTCCCTTGCATGATCAATTGGACAATTATCGTCAGTATCACAACCGATGCCACCTTTATAAGTTCTTTGAATTTTATTTACGACTACAACTTTAGGATCGACTTCCAAATTCAAATACATGATGCCATATAGGTCTTCAATGTCTATTAATTTAATACTTCCATCATAATTTATAAGCAATTGAAATTTGTATGTCTAATTGGTTTAAGTAAATCTTCATATGGTTTGCCACAATTCTCCAAAAATCTTCATAGTTCACTTCGGATGGTACGACTAGCGGATGCATCCTTCCACTTAGAGAATCCTCGTGAACAGCAATCTTAATGTAATTCATTTCTACAAACAATACAAAGAAACCTATTTAAAAAATTATCACTAAATATTGAAAAAAATAATTAAATGGAGGGGAAGGATCGAAATCCTCCTCTTAAGAGCCGAAACCCCCTCTCAAGGTTTGAAATCCAACTCTCAAGGCACAAAATCACCCCCTCAAGGACCAAAACCCCTAACTCAAATCTCGAAATACCCCTTCTGAAGATCGAAATCCCATTCTAGAGTCTCGAAATTCCCCTACTCAAGACCGACACCCCCCTTTTCAGGGGGTCGAAATCCCCCTACTCAAGATCGAAACCCCCTTTCCAAAAACTAAAACCAAATCTCAAGTCTTGAAATCAATATCGCAAGGCATGAAATTTCCTCACGTGGACCGAAATTTCTGCAATCCCACTTCCTTCCTTCCTCCTGCTACTACCCAAATATGCATAAAAAAAAACAACACATAATGAACAAAACCTGGCTTTCAAACACAGAAGAAAAAAAAAAAAAAGAAACAAACCGAACAATATACCTCCAAACACCCTCACCTTCATCTTCTTGATTTTGGAAAATAAAAATCATCAACTTAACAACTAAACACAATAAAAAACTGATTTTTTCCTTTCTCTCTTATAAGGGAATGGTTGTTTGGATAATTTTTTTAGCTATGGTTTGAAACTTTTGATTAAATGAATGATGTTAGTTGTGATTTCTTCAATTCATTTTTATAGGTTATTGGGTTTGGTAGTTGTATGTGTTGAATGTATAAGGGTAAAATAATAAATATATGTTAAAAGGAGAATATATATTAAGTTTTTTTTTTCTTTTAAATAAAAGTCAAAATGAATATGATATTAAAAGTTGATTTCAAATATGAATAATGTATGAAATGTTTTGAAGATCTATATAAATTGGAAATAATTCTCTCAATTGGTAAAACTGAAAACAACCCCCTTTATAGGTTCGGGCAAATTATTTTGTCGGTCGAATTGATTGATGCTACTTGTTCGTGACTTCCCGTCTCTTCTTTACTTTTCTCCTCTTTCCACATTTTTTTCTTTTTTGGGACAATTTCACCGGTTTCGCTCCCAGCAGGTAACAACAGTCCTCAAAACTTGGACCAGATAGTTTCTGCAGTTGACTTACGGTGTGGAGTGTGGCATGAGCAAGTCGGACAAGCTCAAAGGTGAGCATTTTCAAGTGAAGTTTGGCAGAAGAAATAACAACCATCGTGTTCGTCATACTCATTTAACGTAAAAGGGCTAACGAAGTCTGAAGTAATATACATATTTCTTTAAAAGGGCTTGTTTTATTTTGTGGAGGATCATCGGACGATTTCACTTGCCATTTCTTATTCTTTGCTTCTCTCTTTGTTCTCAGATAAGATAAGTATCCGTCATTGACATGTTCAAAGTTCCCATCTTTATTTTAATTTATGCCTTTTTTTTACCTTTCTCTTCTCAGAATTTTTAGTGATTCTTTTCTCTGAAGTTCTTCAGAACAATAACGAAGCTTTTCAGTATTTCACCTGTATTGCATGTTTAATTATTTATTTTTGGAAGAAAAGGACAGTTTTTTCTGCATGTTTAATAGGCATTTTACTCAATTAGTACTCCTTGCCCCTTTTTTCCTCGGTTTTTTTCGAAAACCAGATGGAAGGATGGAAAGACACCTGAGGGCTGTGCCAGTGTGGTCCAGCCGCTAATTAGTCCACTGCTGTAAGCTAAGATTCAAAAACACAGAAATTCTAGGAAGGATAAAAGCCTTGGCAAACCTTGCACTTGGAATGAAGGGCAGTCTGACCAGCTTGATCCTTCGAAGTCGGTAGGATCTAAACTGGGATTAACTCCAATAATTCCTTTACAAAATTCATTGCTTTCCTTGTCCTAGCTGCAATGCGCAGTGCTGTCTCTGAAACTTTATTAATCTTTGCTGTAACTGCTTCTGGATCTTGATCAAAGAATTTTCTACCACATTCCCAATCGCCTGTAAGCGCAGCTTTATAGAGTGGAAGGTACAAGTTCAGATCCTTCTCAGATTCCTTTTTTTTTAAATCTTTGGTCTGAAGGATGAGTTTCATGAGTGGCCCTGGCTCACATTTGTTACTGTCCTGCACGGACTGTGATGAAGAAGCAGCCATTTATCACAAAACTAATCACTTCCTTTAACTCACGGCTTCATGGAGTTCAGTGCTAACAGTTCCAATCCACGTCGCTTGGTCTTCTACTAAATTCAAGAACTTAAATTGAATAACCTGATTTCTTAAGAACTTAAATTCAATAAACTTTTTTTTTTTCTTTCTAAATCAGTGCACCTCAAATAAACTGATTTCTAGTGGGAACTTGATAGAAGATTTCCCAGTAGTTATACCAACATATATCCAAGCCTAGAAATCTTTTATTGACAGATTATGAAAACAAAATTCATATCAAGTGGACAGCAGGAAGACCGACGTGGTTTCAACCCCCAGCTCAGGGGGGAAAAGGCAGGTTTGTTACCTGATACATTTGAGGAAAAGGTTCAACCTGCATTACCTGAATGGTTAAACATCCAAAATCTTGCAGTCAGTAACGACTTTCAAAGAGATCCCATGACTTTACTGGCAAGTTCTCAGGTAGAATATGCTTGAGGACATCACAAAGAAATTATAAAACATACTCCCTAAAAATGTACCATTTCCCTACTTTTTATTCGAAGAGTGTAGTATCAGCAACATACTCCCTCCATCCCATAAAAATATACGCAGGGTCTCTTACCATTTTCTTTGCTCCAAATTATATATCTATTTCCTTCTATAGAAGTTTAGATACGTGCCCAGATTGTCATACCCGAATATCAGAGAATATTCACAAATGAACCATTTTAATCTAACCAAAGAATTTACTATTCTGTTAGAATTGAATTTGTGAACATGAGACCATATAAGAAAGTGCTAAACAAATGTTTATTTTCTTAATCTATGCCTATGACTTTGTGTCGGAGGTGTATATATAAAGAACCAGCCATGTCAAACTATAATAGCTGTACTTCAAGTTCCATACAGAAAGGGAAACAAAAGGTAAGGTTGGATAAGAATTTCCAAGGAAATGGCTTTTAAAGGTTACCAAACCCTCGGTCATTATCAAAATTAGGGTACTCTACAATTCCCCAAGTGGTGGACACTGTTAAAATGTTACTCAGAAAAGTAAAATTGGATTTGGTAGGGTTGGGGAAAGAACTTCACCCATGTAAACAATTCTGAGCTCAAAATGATGCAGCAATAAAAAGGCAACAGTCTACTAAATTCTTGAATTCTATTCTAAAGACACTAATAAAGAAAACCCAGAATGCTAGAAATGAAAAGGGAGAAGGAAATACCAACGTAATATGGTAACAGAGTGTAATCCATGTATCCTTGCTGAGCTTCTCCAAACCATTCTACAGTTCATTCTTCAAGGAAACCTTGAAAATGGGCGTCAAGACTCAATCTTGAGCTTCCCCACCTCTTAAGCAAGCGCTCATGTAGGGATGACACTGGGGCAGGTCGCGCCACGTAGGGATGTAAACAAGTCAAGTCGAATCTAAAGCTCTATTCTTTAATATTTTTTCGGATTCTGATTTTCAAAGCCTAAATAGTTAGGCTTGAACTAAGTTCTTTTAAAAAAGAAGGCTCACGAGCTCGAGCTCGAACTCATTTTAAGTTCTAAAAAAATTAATAAAATTAAATTTTATAATAATAATATTTAAGATCAAATATATTTATGCAACACATTCAAACCTAAATCTTCTTAATAGGTACCTAAAGTTTGAATAAAAAGAAAATTTTAACATCATAATTACTTAAATCACAAGTCATGTCATGACAAAATTATCAAATTTACATCACGAGTTTCTCTTAAATTGATGAAATATAATTCTTGTAATTCTTTTGGGACAAATTGTATGATTCAATCAAGTGTTTGAAATGATAAAATCTCAACCTTGTCATAACAAACTAGACAAATCAACGTATTAACACAATATATATATATATATATATATATATATATATATATGAAAATGCTATAGAGTGTTACGAAGTTAACGGTTAACTGTCTTATTTTTTCAAAAAAATAAATTAAAATTTAATAAAGTACCTCTAGGATTTAAATTGTTCTTTTAACGTTAGTTTATAAAAAATAATTGAAAAACTATATATATATATATATATATATATATATATATATAATAATCACAAAAATAAACAAGAATTTTCTTATATATTGGATGTAAATTTTGAAATTCAAAATGAAATTTTAAAGTAATTGATTGGTCCCAATATAAAGTAAATAAGAAAAATATCCAATAACTAAATTCCCACATTATATATCATGTTCACACATGAACTTCCAATTCTTAACTTGAAAGTAACTTGTTAAATATTTCTTAAAACAAGAAACTAAAGCATCCAATTTACAAAAGTAAGATCAAATTATATGAATATATAAATAATAAATAGACGATATCATATTTATAATATATATATATGATATTTAAAACCGAAACCAAATCAATCCAAAAGTAAAACCAAATGATGGATAAAATAGGCATGTCCTGAAAGAATTAGTTCGAATACCCAATGATCCGACTCAAGTTCTAGGAACCCAACTGACGTAGTTGAAAACAGAATCTGAAGATTCGTTCTTGTTCAGAAACTTGCAAAACAAGAAAAGAAAAAAAAGAACATGATCCAATTTTCCTTCTGATCAAACTTCAACGCAAGTAGTTAGAAGATGAAAATTAAAATCAAGCAAAAACAAATTTTCGAAGTAGTCGAAAATTGCAAAGCCAAAAAGAGGCAACTTTAATTCATCAAAAACTGTCGAAAAACAACGAGCCAAAACAATTCTTAAAGCCAAAAACAAAGCCTAACCCTAATCGGAAACGAAAAGTAAAGAAATTGTAAAAAACCCCCTAGAAAAACAGTAAATTACAAAACTGTCATTAAAAAACTATAAAATTACGACAACACCACTGAAAACAGAAAATTGCCCAAAACTAAATCGAAACCACTCCGGATGGCCGAAAAACGCCTTACAGCAGGGCATAGCCATGACTTTGGTTCGTTGGGCCGTTCTGGGTCACCCTGTCAGATTTGCGCCCAATTCGAACTCATTTCAATTGCCTCGAGAATCATGCCCGACATCAATTCAGTGTTTCAGACAGCTCACGTCCTCTTCTTGAAATGTTCTGAACGTCGTGGAGCTAATTGTGGAACCGAAACTTGGCCCGCACCTGAATCACCTTGATCAACAACCAGCTCTGCGTCACCGACTTGACTCACAATTGAAAAGAGACATCCGAGGTCTATAAGCAGTAGATAATGGACTTGTTGGAAAGACATTCTCATGGTCGAAACCTATGATTCATAATCTACAATCCATCTTACATGATTTGATACATACAGCCGAGCTTGCACAACCTAAGACCTCCTAGTCATTCCAAGAGCTCGAGGTTGCAACCTGAGGTCTCTCTCTAAGTCATATGAACTTTTAAAAGATAAATATACATCAAAATGATACTTTCTTATAAGGAAATTTTATAATTCTCGAAAATATTAGCTGGATTTTAATCCACAATTAATGTTATTGGATTAATTTTATAGATTTGAGATCAATTTAAATAAGTAACTACACCTAAAAGGAGGATTTAATTTCTTTTAACATTGAACTTGTTTTTATGGGGGATGAAATTCAATTTTTTTTCTTCTTTCTAAAATATTAATTGATATCGAAGTTATTCTAAGGGTGGCCATTCCAGAAAATTGATTTAGATCGATCCATTTGATCCGTCGCCGTTTTCGTAACACCCCTATAAGGGGTGTTCTCTTAGAATTGTCCCGATGAGGAGGTACTGTGCCTATGCCACAACCTTTATTGGTCAGGGCAAATTATTGTGTCGGTCGAATTGATTGATGCTACTCGATTCCTTGCTGATGAGCCAAGTTGTCCCTTGTCCGTGACTTTCCATCTCTTTTTTGCGTTTCTCCTCATTGCACAACCTTTTTTTCCTTATTGGAACAATTTCACTGGTTTCGCTTCTAGCAGGTAACAACAGTAATCAAAACTTGGACCAGATATTTTCTGCAGTTGACTTACAGAGTGGAGCATGGCATGAGCAAGTCGGACAAGCTGGGACAGCAAGAGGTGTTCACATTTCGGATGGGTGTAGAAGCAAAAAGCTCAAAGGTGAGCATTTTCAAGTGAAGTTTGGCAGAAGAAATAACGACCATCGTGTTCATCATACTCATTTAACGTAAAGGGCTAGTTTTATTGTGGCAAATGATCAAGAAATCTAATAGGGCTAACGAAGTCTGAAGTAATATACATATTTCTTTAAAGGGCTTGTTTTATTTTGTGGAGGATCATCGGACGATTTCACTTGTCATTGCTTATTCTTTTCTTCTCTCTTTGTTCTCAGATAAGACAAGTATCCGTCATTGACATGTTCAAAGTTCCAATCTTTATTTTAATTTATGCCTTTTTTTAACCTTTCTCTTCTCAGAATTTTTATTGATTCTTTTCTCTGAAGTTTTAGCTTTCAAGTCTTCAGAACAATAACCAAGCTTTCCAGTATTCCCCTGTATTGCATGTTTAATTATTTATTTTTGGAAGAAAAGGATAGTTTTTTCTGCATGTTTAATAGGCATTTTACTCAATTAGTACTTTTTGCCCCTTTTTTCCTCGGTTTTTTTCGGAAACCAGATGGAAGGATGGAAAGACACCTGAGGGCTGTGCCAGTGTGGTCCAGCTGCTAACTAGTCCACTGCTGTAAGCTAAGATTCATAAACCCATAAATTCTAGGAAGGATAAAAGCCTTGGCAAACCTTGAACTTCGTCTGCAGCAGTGCAGATGGCCTCCTCTTCAATACAGTTGAGAGGTCCTGGCAGCAAAGTTGGTCAGTTAAATACAATTTTATGAGTTTATGATTGCTCATAGGCAAGGCTTATGTTCTCCGGAAATAAAGCTGTTATTTCTTTACTGTGATTTTTACTGACAAAAATGTTGAATTTTAATGCTCTCTTGCTTTTCCCTCTGTGTATAAAAGATGAAAACAAAGCAGAGAAGGACATCAACTTTTACCTGCCTCTTTACAGAGCTGCCATAAGGGGTAATTGGGAAATGGCTAGAGGATTCTTTGACCTCAATCCTGATGCTGTCACTGCAACTATCACAAAGAATCTTGAGACAGCACTGCATGTGTCAGTTGGAAGAATAGAAGCAATTGAATTTGTGGATAAGCTAGTTAGGTTGATGCCAACTAATACTTTGTCTCAGAGAAATAAATTTAATGAGACGGCTCTTCACTTAGCTGCCAAATATGGAAATGTCAATGCAGCAAAACTGTTAGTGGACAAAGATCCAGGTTTACCCAACCTTTGGAACGTTTCAAATTTACTACCTCTTCATTTTGCAGCTTTATTTGGGCACAAGGAGATGTTATTATACTTATTAGCGGTTACCAGTGATAATGTGCAACCTAGTCCTTTTTCTGATCAACCTGGTCTCACTCTTATGAATATTGTTGTGACCTCGGGCTTTTATGGTGAGTTACGTTGACGGGTAGAATTCTGAAAATGACATTGATATTACTAAACATAATTCTGCAATTGAATATACATTTATTGTACAGAAAGTTAATCATACCACTCATGAAGTTCCTGATCTTCAACTGCTTTCATCATTGCCTATGAACAACTCTTGCAGATGTTGCTTTGGATCTATTTCACCGAAACCCCAAGATTGCTACGACCATATCTCCTGGCAACAACACACCATTGAGAATTATAGCTGGAAAGCCTTCAGCATTTCCAAGTGGAGCGTGCTTAAGTTTTGGCCAACTTGTAATGTACCACTGTTAGTTCTTGTACTTGCATCTTGCCATCCAATATTTGTTTCTCATGGATAAACTTTTGGGATTTTGGAGAATGCTCCTCTATGGTAGTAGCAGATAGGACTAGTTAACTGATGATTGGAATAAGTAACTTTTTCTTGACATGCACTTCCCAAGTTTAGGAATTCCTTTTATTTCGTTTATCTTGTTCTATGTGATATATGATATACTGTTACTGAAATTATGTGTTCATTCTTATCTAGGGTACTGGACGTAATGAACCTGTGGCCTGTGCCGCTGTATTTTATTGAAAGTCTTTTGTGGCCTCTGTATTTTTATCAAAAAGTCTTTCACATGGCTTCATTTTCTAGAAACCAGTAGCTGTCTCTATCTAGACGTAAATGGAGATGGAATTATTTCATCTGTCTCTGAGATGAAAGGGACTACATATATGTATAATATTGTTAATGACTTCTAGAATGCTCCCATCCTTCAAGATTAGTCCAAACCTTGTTTGGTGTTTGGGATTTAAATAAGCAAACTCTATGACAGAAAACTGGGATAGTAAGAGTGGGTAGGTTTATTGAGAAGCTGAAGCGTGCATGTGAATGTGCTGAGAAATGAAATATGTGGAAGTGTTGTCAGAGTCAGTTGACAGTTCTGTGTGGTGAACATTTCTGTCTAGAAAACAATTAATGATTGTGAATAACTAGTGACAGGAGTCAAAAAAAAAAAAAAACAAACTGCCAATCCCTTTTTAATATGATGAAGTTGACAGAGAATATCAAAGATATGCTTCTCACTCAGAGAAGATTAAAAGTTTAGGTCTGGTGCATGTGAGGCATATATCACGTACTTTGAAAAGCACTCTAATTCTTTCATTGAGAAACTTCACCAATAATTCATGCAAGAGTTTGTTTTATTTCCTTGTTTATTCTTATTTCATATTGAAAAGTCAGTGGTAGAAGAACAAAAATAAACTTTTGGATATCTTTTAGTAGTATTTTCATTTCCACCTTGATATATTACTGGATTTGAATTTACTCATTAGGTTTTATTTCCCCATCCTTTCATTTGCGGAACTTTACAACAGCAAAGGAAATGCTTATCAAATATTTTCTTTCTTGAAACAATTATTTGGACTCCATTCTTGATGACTTTGCTTCTTTGCTGTTCAAAGAAGAGTAGGGATTACTACTAACAGGAACTGTGATCAATATGTCACTTAACTTTCAATTCCCATTTCCAAGTCACTTTTATTTCTGATATTTTTTCGTGATCTTATTGAATTGGTTGTTGTTTTCTTGCGCTACTATGTTATATGACTCCTTTTTATTATGAACTTCTTTGCATGGAGAACAAAAGTTCGCACATATTGAACTCCTCTTGAGAAAATCTTGGCTTTATGTGGTTAGTTGTGATGCTCATGTTAGAGTGATATAGAATCTGCAGGAAACTCAGGAACCAGTATGACTTTCATCTTTTTCTCATTTCTTTTAAAGTTTTAAGGACACAAAGATCATTGTTATTTTATACAAACGGAATCTTACTCCTATGCTGAATGAAGTATATTCCTTATCCTTTTCATTCACAAGGTGTTCCTGTGAATTTAAAGAAGTTCTCGGGCCCCAAAAGCGGACAAGACATCGAGAATCAATCTCAGAGACCAAAGGAACTTGTCTCTGGTAATCGAGATTCTTCACTACCCAAATTTATTTATCTTACTAATTTGCTTTGAACATGACAATGGCTTGTGAAAGTAAAACTACATTTTGCTCCACAACTCTGTGTTAGATTGCCATTGTGAACTCATTTATGAAGTGATCCTATCAATTTGCAGCACAAAGATTGAAGTTCCTTGTTTTTTTTGTTTTCCCTGTGCAGTTTGTCATCGCTTACATTCAAGATTTTGGGAGGGCACTAGAAGAATAGGTAGATCATGCATGTTCACGAACGAATTGAACTATCATTGTTCCTCGGCAAGTTGTTCATTGGCTAATTTATTTTGCAGTACCATATGTTAAGAATATCCAAGACATAAAGTTGATGCATCATCAAGCAATGGAACTGGTCAAATGCCTATGCAGAGAAGTTATACTAGAAGATAACTCAAAATCTGCCATAGTATTTGAACCAGCAATCATTCGGGCGACAACTTTAGGGATATATGAGATTATTGCGGAAATTTTGAAGTCATTTCCGAGTGCAATATGGTCACGGGACCAACAGCACCATGATTTATTCCAGTTGGCAGTTATGAATCGTCGAGAAACTGTACTTAACCTTCTATATGAATTGGATGAGCATGCACAGCTGGTGACACAGAATATTGACAGTCTTGAGAACAATATTCTTCATTTGGCCGGAAAGTTGGCACCTCCACACCGACTTATTCTTGTAACTGGTGCTGCTTTGCAGATGCAGCGTGAGTTACAGTGGTATAAGGTAATTGATTTGCTTCTTCGAAGAAAATTACTTCATTCTTAAAGTACAGTCAGAATAGCCTTCTGAAATGTTCTCAATTACTCGGACGCTAGAAATGTCATACATTTTCTTTTGTGTTTTGAGCTTGAATTTTCTATACAGGAAGTGGAAAAATTTGTCCTGCCCCGCTACAAAGTAAAGGAAAACTCTGCTGGAAAAACACCTGCAATGGTATTCACAGAGGAACACGAGGATTTAATCTCCGAAGGAGAACAATGGCTGAAAGATACAGCAAAATCGTGTACCTTTGCTGCAGTGCTTATTGCAGCAGTTGTCTTCACCTCAGCTATCACGGTACCAGGCGGTACCAGAAGCGATGATGGATTTCCAATCTTCAACAGACAAAGGCCTTTTATTGTATTTGCCTTTTCGAATTCTCTCTCTTTATTTTCATCCACCACTTCAGTTTTGATGTTTTTGTCCATTCTTAATTCGCGCTGTGCAGAATCTGATTTTCTCTACTCCCTTCCAAATAAGCTGATAATCGGTCTTGTTAACCTCTTCCTTTCTATATCATCGATGATGGTAGCCTTTGGTGCTGCCATTTACATTGTTTTTGGGCATGAAAAGTCCTGGATTATCATTCCTCTAGCTTTGGTTGCCGGTCTCCCGGTAGCATTGTTTATATCCTTGCAGTATCCTCTTCTGAAAGATATGGTCAAGTCGACATATGGTTCAAGCATCTTTGGTAAGCGAAAGGTATTCTTTGGTAACTTCTGAATCGGATCGTGCAATGCTACGAGTAAAGGAAAAAAGAACTGACATGTCAACCAGCAGCGCTGGTCTGTGAGTTTTCTACTGTAGAAGTTCAATGCTGAACACGGTAGTTCTTGCGCATTCCGGACATCCGTTTTCGTTGCTGTGGAGTTTCTGTCGAAATCCAAGATTGGTTCTCTTGTGTGTAATTTGTATTCTATGTATGAAATTTTCTCATTAACTTTTGATGTCTGTTCGTGGTAAAGTTTTGAAAAATAAGGAGAAATCTAAGTTATGCACTTGAGGTGTTTTCCTTCCATCGTGGATCCATTCTAAATCGTGATTGTCATGCATTCTACTGAGCTTCATGCAGAAATGCTTTAAATGTTGATAATTTATACGAGAAGACTTCAGAGTAGTGACAGCAAAATCTAATAATGGCAGATGGCCAGTGCTAACAAGTAACAATCTAAGGAGGCAAATGCCTGAGCATTTCAGAAAATCATGTTCTGAACAACTCTGAAGATGGAGCTACTGCTTATAAGTTACAAATCTAAAGCAGGATTCGACTGATGCGCTTACCAAAAATGCCAGGACAACAGGTTGGACGAATCATGTCCACCAGGAGAGGAAATTGCAATGTGACAAACAATGTCACAGGCAGGCAAGCAAATGCAGCTATTGGGACCATAGTCCATGCCCTTCTATGGCCAAACACAAGATAGATAGTGGCACTAACAGCTATCATCATGGAAGTTATTGAGGGGAACCATGTGGCTAGACCTAATATTAACTTCTTCGGAAGGGAGAAGAGAAATCTTGTTCTGCATAGCGGGCAGTAAGGATGGACAAGAACATCAGAAGGGAAGCAATGGAGGAGAACAGAGAAAGCATCCGAAACAGCAAATATATTGAATGCTTTTATCCTTGGAGAAAATAGGGAAACCAGAATCTCCGTTGTTACCTCCTGGAACGGTAATGGCTGCTGCAAAAGCCATTGTTGCGAAGAGTTGCCGCAACTGTGCAGGAATTTGCTGTGAAGAATATCCAAACGGACATCTGGGTGTCTGCATTGCATCAGTGGATTGGCAATGTTGAAATGGTACCAACCAATTATTTCTTTGACGGAGAAATGATATAACCTGGGTTCTTGCCTGGGATTCAAACTGCAAACTGGATGGCTAAGACAGATAACCACATATGTTCCATAGTGACCACACAAAATGCAAAACCAAACAGCAGGATTCTGGAACCAGTTTAACATTTTAAACATGTAAAGATTGTTTGGATTTAAATCTCTGGCATTCTCACAAGTCCATAAGTAGGAATATAACTTATTTGTATTAAAACAAAAACAAATAGAGTAGGATTCAAGGAGGTACCAAAAGAAACAAAGGGCTATTTTAGTTAAACTCCAGAGGTTGCAAATATGGAAGATGGTGAAATATTGATGTAATGGGTTACATTCAATTCCTCGGAATACCTTAGGACCATGGTGGTGAATTAGGAGTTTGTGGGAGAGGGAAGTATTTAGGGTACTTCGGGCAGGAAGGACAAGGTCTAGGATAAGTTCTTGAGCTTCAGGGGGAAGATAGGAAACATTGAAAGGAGCAACACAAGGGATTAATGCATTTTGGGGATCAGGCTTAGGTTTGAACCTGTGAGGTCTACTCAGAAAATCAGCCAGAATATTTTCTTTACCTCCGATGTGGGCAACAGTAAAAGTATACTTACTAAACCATTGTTGCCATCTGAGTAATTGGCCATATGGTACCAACTTTTGCTTGAACTCGATCATTTTCGGGAAAGAGGACATATATAACTCAATGTGAAAGGAGTGGTTGATCAGGAAGAATTCAAATTTCTCAATTCCACGTTTGATGATGAGGATCTCCTTAAAGGTGTTGTGATAAAGTTGTTCAGAGGGCTTGAATTCACCACTATGATAGCCACAAATCTGTCTTTTGCCTTTGTTGTCTTCTTCAAGCAAAATAGCTCCATAATATAGATTAGAGGCATCAGTCAGCAAGATTCTTTTCCCTGTAGAAGGGATCTTCAAAGGAAGGAAGGACCAGTGTTGCAAATCTTTAGAGGTGTTGTACCGCTCGGGTGTGAGCATCACGTATCTTTCATCCGCTGCTCTCCTTTTTTAACCAAGTCTTTATGTTTTATAGAAAATTCAACAGCTGGTGTTCTTCCGCTGGAGTTTCTGGTGTCCTTGAAATCAGGAAGTACATACTTTTCCACTTCCTATAAGGAAAATCAGAAGAAATAGAAAATCTATCATCATATACACAAGAAATATAACTACCAAAAGTTCATATTTCCCCATTTTTAAACAAGCTTGTCAGATATAAAAGAGGCTTAATTGGAGTATTACGAGCCAGAAACAGGTGTATAGAATGCAGTAATGTTATCTACCTTGTACCACTGTAACTCGCGTTCCATCTGTAATGCCGCACCAGATACAAGATTGAGTTGAGGTAGAGGTGCTAATTTGCCAGCCAAGTGTATGATATTGTTACGTTTAGCATCTCGAAGTTGCATGGCCAGCTGTTTATGCTCGCTCATCGGAAATAGGAGATTAAAGATATTCACCCGACGATTTTCAACTGCAAGAAGGAATACATTGCGTGCTTCGTAATCTCTTGACCAAACAGCAGATGGAAATGACTCCAAAATCTCCGCAACTATCACATTATTACCCAAAGTTGCTCCCAATAAAAGAGGTAATCCAAAAAGTGATGCAGCTGTTGAATAATCCATCTCCGAAACTTCTATGCACAAGCATCCAACAAGTTGAAGAGCATGTTGATGCATTAATTTGGTATCTTGGATGCTTTTTACATATGGCACTGCAAAAAAAAAAAACCTAAGGATAATAAGAGGATCTGTAACTTGGAATGCTTAGATCCTAAAATAAGGAGTTGGTTCCATACCAAAATGCCCCATCAATTTCCAGAATGTAGCACACAATCTTTTGCACCGTATCGGACATTAGAATCATTTAAAACATCATTATGAAAGTATCATATCAATGAACCGATGAGCTGGCGATAGAATATAAAACAGGCACAGTAACCTTAGCCTTAGAAGGAAATTATTCTTGAAGAGGTGTTATTTCACCTTTGCGAATGTAGAGATGAAGGTGAAATTCTTAATAGCAGTAGAGATGAAGGTGAAATTCATTTTAATTCTCCCTGAGGGCTTTTCAACTAGAGTTCTACTTCTTTACCTTCCTCCCATTCGTCCTTATCTTTTTGTTTGTATGTTTCTTTAATTAGATTTTGTTTCTGACGTATAAACACTATGTTGTCTAACTTCATCTTGTTAAAATTAACAAAATGTTCTTACACTCACTTGAGAGATCCCTTAATTGAGAATTGGTCTATCCAATTGCTGAGACGGATTATACAGACATTGTTATTATTTTCCATCCAAATCTACAATATTGAAGGAACTATTTTGTTACCCGAAACCGAAAAGTTGAGCTTGCTGAAAACATGAAGCCAACAATATTTTTTTAAACAAATTTGACAACCAATAGCTGAATCCTCCGAGCCTTCTTTCATTGGCTGCTTGTAGAGCTTCCCGGACTTCACAGGTACCCCTTCAAGATGATAGATAAAATTAGAAAATACATGTCTAGCATTTGAAAATGTATCTATCATGCCTCCTAATATAAAAAGGCCATTTTAAGCAGAGAACTCAAGTTGCAGGGTACAGAGCTATTTCAACAATAAAGCTTTCAAGACCTTAACCCATTGGGTCAAGAAATGCAGCATAATTCGCTACAGTTTTTTTTCAGCTACATATATCTGCAACAAGTTATTTGTACATACTGGTCACTGGAACTTTTCGTGGACTATTTTCCTCCAAGAAATTGTGTACCTATTTATGTGAGGAAAGGGAATAATAAGTATACTTTACACCCTGGAAATAACATTAATAGATATTTCTAAACGTAGTTTTATGAAGACTTCATAGACCATAAATAAGTGGACTACCAGGTTTGAGGTTCTGAACTTAGATAGATCTGGGCTTTGCGATTAGTAGTATGCATGAACAATCTAAACTAGGCCTGAATATATAATACAGGTTCCAAATCCATTGAATAATTAGTCCTCCAACTTTAAACGAAAAACTGAGAAACAACAATTTTTAAAGCAAAGAAACTAACATGAATAGATATGTCTTCCCCAT
>JAOXNR010000022.1:14676604-14723801 GCA_028571225.1 Parsonsia alboflavescens
TTGGAGAAAATAGGGAAACCAGAATCTCCGTTGTTGCCTCCTGGAACGGTAATGGCTGCTGCAAAAGCTATTGTTGCAATAAGAGTTGCTGCAACTGTGCAGGAATTTGCTGCATCTTTCATCCACTGCTCTCCTTCTTTAACCAAGTCTTTATGTTCTATAGAAAATTCAACAGGTGGTGTTATTCCGCTGGAGTTTTTGGTGTCCTTGTAATCAGGTTGTACATGCTTTTCCACTTCCTATAAGGAAAATCAGAAGAAATAGAAAATCTCTCATCATATACACAAGAAATAGAACTACCAAAAGTTCATATTTCCAAATTTTTAAACAAGCTTGTCAGCTATAAAAGAGGCTTAATTGGAGAATTACGAGCCAGAAACTGATGTATAGAATGCAGTAATGCTATCTACCTTGTACCACTGTAACTCGCGCTGCATCTGTAATGCTGCACCAGATACAAGATTGAGTTGAGGTGGAGGTGCTAATTTGCCAGCCAAGTGTAACACAGTGTTACGTTTATCATCTAGAAGTTGCATGGCCAACTGTTTATGCTCACTCATCTGATATAGGAGATTAAAGATATTCTCCCGACGATTTGCAACTGCAAGAAGGAATATATTGCGTCCTTCGTAATCTCTTGACCAAACAGCATATGGAAATGACTCCAAAATCTCCTCAACTATCACATTATTACCCAAAGTTACTCCCAATAAAATAGCTAATCCAAAAAGTGATTTAGCTGTTGAATAATCCATCTTCAAAACTTCTATGCACAAGTATCTGACAAGTTGAAGAGCCTGTTGATGCATTAATTTGGTATCTTGGATGCTTTTTACATATGGCACTGCAACAAAATAAAAAAATCTAAGGATAATAAGAGGATCTGTAACTTGGAATGCTTAGATCCTAAAATAAGGAGTTGGTTCCATACCAAAATGCCCCATCAATTTCCAGAATGTAGCAAACAATCTTTTGCACCCTATCGGACAATAGAATCATTTAAAACATCATTATGAAAATATCATATCCATGAACAGATGAGCTGGCGATGGAATATAAAACAGGCACAGTAACCTTAGTCTTACAAGGAAATTATTCTTGAAGAGGTGTTATTTCACCTTTGTGAATGTACTTCTAAGGCTTCGAGTGATTAATTGTATGACAAGTTAGTCTTGAATTCTTAATAGCAGTAGAGATGAAGGTGAAATTCATTTTAATTCTTCAAGAGGACTTTTCAACCAGAGTTCAACTTCTTTACCGTTCTCCCATTCGTTCTTATCTTTTTGTTTGTACGTTTCTTAACTTAGATTTAGTTTCTGAGGTATAAACACTATGTTGTCTAACTTCATCTTGTTAAAATTAACAAAATGTTCTTACACTCACTTAAGAGATCCCTTGATTAAGAATTGGTCTATTCAATTGCTAAGATGGATTATACAGACATTGTTATTATCTTCCATCCAAATTTAAAATATTGAAGGAACTATTTTGTTACCAGAAAGGTTGAGCTTGCTGAAAACATGGAGCCAACAATACTTTTTAAAACAAATTTGACAACCAGTAGCTGAATCCTCCGAGCCTTCTTTCATTGGCTGCTTGTAGAGATTCACAGACTTCACAGGTATCCCTTCAAGATGATAGATAAAATTAGAAAATACATGTCTAGCATTTGAAAATGTACCCATCATGCCTACTAATATAAAAAAGGCCATTTTAAGCAGAGAACTTAAGTTGCAGGGCACAGAGCTATTTCAACAATAAAGCTTTCAAGACCTTAACCTATTGGGACAAGACATGCAGCATAATTCGCTACAGTTTTTTTCAGCTACTTATGGCTGCAACAAGTTATTTGTACATACTGGTCACTGGAACTTTTCGTGGACTATTTTCCTCTAAGAAATTGTGTACCTATTTATGTGAGGAAAGGGAATAATAAGTATACTTTACACCATGGAAATAATATTAATAGATATTTCTAAAATTAGTTTTATGAAGACTTCATAGACCATAAATAAGTTGACTACCAGGTTTGAGGTTCTGAACTTAGATAGATCTGGGGCTTTGTGATTAGTAGTATGCATGCACAATCTAAACTAGGCCTGAATATATAATACAGGTTCCAAATCCATTGAATAATTAGTCCACCAACTTTAAACGAAAAACTGAGAAACAACAATTTTTAAAGCAAAGAAACTAACATGAATAGATATGTCTTCCCCATGCTTTAAGTGAACTTCCACCTTGAAATGCTATTGGCTTCCCAGCAATCACGCTCAATGCAGAGTTTCCATCAGGTGTTTTCATCGTTGCCAACTTTGGATAAAGTTGAATGAGATATAGGGCTAAATCTGTTAAAATTAAACTAATATATATGAAGACAAGGTAAGAGTATACTTTCTCTTCCTATTCAGCATATAGCTAAAGAAGCATTTTTTTAATAACAATAGAAAAGAAAATGGGAATCTTAATTTACCATAGAACTCAGCAGCTATCACAAAATTCAGAAGCTTCAGACCAGATTGATCTGTGAATGAATTCGGTTCAATGTCATCTCTCGTGACAGTCAACAAATATGAAACCATATCTTTATTGGCATAACCAGCAGCCAAATGGATAGGTAGTAATGCTGTGTTACTTGGGGAATTAGCCAGGGCAGGATTCTTTTCAACTAATAACTTTGCAGCCTCAACGTTGCCAAAAATAGCTGCAGAATGAAGGGCAGTCTGACCAGCTTGATCCTTCAAAGTCAGTAGGATCTCAATTGGGATTAACTCCAATAATTCCTTTACAAAATTCATTGCTTTCCTTGTCCCAACTGCAATGTGCAGTGCTGTCTCCGAATATTCAGTAATCTTGGCTGTAATTGCTTCTGGATCTTGATCAAAGAATTTTCTACCACTTTCCCAATCGCCTTTAAGCGCAGCTTTATAGAGTGGAAGGTAAAAGTTCAGATCCTTCTCAGATTCCTTATCTTTTTGATCTTTGGCCTGCATGAGTGGCCCTGGCTCACATTTGTTACTGTCTTGCATGGACTGTGATGAAGAAGCAGCCATTTATCACAAAACTTATCACTAATCACTTCCTTTAACTCACAGCTTCATCAAGTTCAGTGTTAACAGTTCCAATCCATGTCACTTGGTCTTCTACTAACTTCAAGAACTTAAATTGAATAACCTGATTTCTTAAGAACTTGAGTACCATAAACTGTGTTTATTTTTTTTCAAATCAGTGCACCTCAAATAAACTGATTTCGAATGGGAACTTGATAGAAGATTTCCCAGTAGTTATACCAACATATATCCAAGCCTAGAAAACTTTTATTGACAGATTATGAAAACAAAATTCATTAAGTGGACAGCAAGGAAGACGGACGTGGTTTCAACCCCCAGCTCAGGAGAAAAATAGCAGGTTTGTTACCTGATACATTTGAGGAAAAGGTTCAACCTGCATTACCTGAATGGTTAACCATCCAAAATCTTGCAGTCAGTAACGACTTTCAAAGAGATCCAGTGTCTTTACTTGCAAGTTCTCAGGTAGAATATGATTGAGGACATCATAGAGAAATTATAAAACATACATACTGCCTAAAAATGTACCATTTCCTTACTTTTTATTCGAAGAGTGAGGCATCAGCAACGTACACCCTCCATACCATAAAAATATACGCAGGGACTCTTACCTTTTTCTTTGCTCCAAATTATATATCCATTTCCTTTTATAGAAGTTTAGATATGTGCCCAGATTGTTATACACAAATATCAGAGAATATTCACACCTGAACCATTTTAATCTAACCAAAGAGTTTACTATTGTGTTAGAATTGAGTTTGTGAACATGAGACAATATAAGAAAGTGCTAAACAAATGTTTATTTTCTTAATCTATGCCTATGATTTTGCGTCGGAGGAGTATATATAAAGAACCAGCCATTTCAAACTATAATAAATGTACTTCAAGTTCCATACGGAAAAGGGAAACAAAAGCGAAGGAATGATAAGAATTTCGAAGGAAATGGCTTTTAAAGGTAACCAAGCCCTCGGTCATTACTAAAATTAGGGTATTCTACAATTCCCCAAGTGGTGGACAATGTTAAAATGTTACTCAGAAAAGTAAAATTCGAATTGGTAGGGATGAGGAAAGAACTTCACCCCATGTAAACAATTCTGAGTTCAAAATGTTGCAGCAATAAAAAGGTAACAGACTACTAAATTCTTGAATTCTATTCTAAAGACACTAATAAAGAAAACCCAGAATGCTAGAAATGAAAAGGAAGAAGGAAATACCAACGTAATATGGTAACAGAGGGTAATTCATGAATCCTTGCTGAGCTTCTCCAAACCACTCTACAGTTCATTCATCAAGGAATCCTTGAAAATGCGCGTCAAGAGTCAATCCTGAGCTTGCCCACCTCTTAAGCAAGCGCTCGAGTAATGGCAAGGTATCAGCAAATGCAGACTTACTTGTTCTGGAAGGTCATGGCCGCACTCTGACGGGACTCAATAATGAGATCAAGACTGACATGTGATGTTCCATTGGTCTCCGTCAGTCCTCTGCCCTCTCGTGCACCTCCTTCGATTTATCCCCACTGGCACAAGGGGCTCTGTGCCTGTGGGTGAGGTTTCGCCCGCAAGGGACTTCCCCCGCAAATCAAAGAAAAAAAAAATCTATTTGATGAGAGAAAGGGATACAATCCAAATGCATCCAAATATCTGAAATTTTGAACCGCAAGATAAGAAGAAATGTGTTCAGCAACCTCCTTCCCACTGACCTTCTAAGTCATCGATCTTTAATAAGTTTAGGAAAAGTCTCACCGAATTGCGACCTTCGACTAGGTGAACTCCAATCCATCTCATATATCTTTCATACCACGACTAAATGTTTATGACTCTTAACACATGCTATGAGTCTACAATCACTCAGTGCGACCTTCTAAAAGGGATAGTCGAGACCTTTGATGTTTATAAAAAGGTCATGAAGTTGGTTTAAAAGTCGTTAACGAGCTTGTTGACCAGAGACATGCATGACAAGATATCCCAACTTAGGAAAACTCCACAATTCTAGGAGTAATTGGTGAGATATGATCTCATAATTATCCCAATTATCTACTTTTACGTAATCGAAGAATCGCTACCAACAAGGTAACCTATTATTCGATATATATTATCGAATCACATACTGTTCACAGACAGAGTGAGATAATTTACTCAAAGATTGCTCTCACGGAATATTGACTTAGGCATTGGAGTTATTCTCGGGGCGACAACCCACTCCAGTGATCTAATTTTCCCTTTTGGTTATGATTACAGGTGCCATCACAGTTCGAGGTGACCCGAAGATCGTTTCCCCCATCACTTCTGGAGCCATTTGTGGTGAGACATTCTAAGCCTAGCTTTCTTCAATACACCAAAATAAAAACTCAAGACTGGCAGTGCCTCCATCACAACCAACGTTTGTTTAACCACCATGACGTGGCAGACCAGCTGGTAGAACACAATTGTGCACATGGGAAGCGATGCCGAAAGACTTGGTGCCAATGGAAGATAACAATAAAACGGGGCCGGTCAATCAACAAGAACAGCCAAGACAGTCATGGTCTAGATCATCTCGAAAGGTCCTAGTGGACCGTCCACCTGAGCATGATAGGGGAGAACAGAGACACCCCAACCAAAACAACAATGGCAACAACCCTAGACCATAGAGATCAAGGGGAAGTTAGGTGTCCGTTTTGGCCGACCTCTTTAAATGCATGGTGGTAGCCCTAGAAAGAATCTCAGGTAGAAGAGATTACATATCGACAGGGCATAGTCCTACCCCATCTCAGGGGGAAACATAACTACCTCGAGATCAAGGGGATTGCATGCTACTAGATCAACCCCTACCATTAGAAACAAGGAACGACCTTCGGCCCAAAGTGGAATGTCGGGAGGCAGGACAGCCACAAGAAAGATCACAGGGGGAAAGGGTTAGTTAAAGAGTTATTGTAAAAAGAGCCCCACCTATGGTCGACCAAAGAGAAACCCTGCGCAATGAAAGGGTTATGACCTGAGGGATAGGCCCAATCGAGCAACAATCTCCTGAGATCAAAGACAGGAAGCAAGTCCTGACAAGTAAGGGCGCTCGCTAAGAACTCCTCTTGGGGGAAGGATACCACCTAGACGAAGCCTGATCGAAAGAACTGGTAACGAGGCTCGAGAGAAAGCCTTGAATCCACCGAGGAGAAAGACTCTCCCAGAGAATCAGGAGAGGAATGGGAACCAGGAAATACAGAGCAGTATGGAGTCCATGGACTTATCTGAGCTTTCACCATTTGTCCACATTATCAAAACTGCTCGAATGCTATCAAGATTCAAAGCACCATAAGTTAAGGCAAAGTAAGATGGCATAGGGGAACCTCTACAACATATAGATAAGTACGTTTCCTACATGGAAATGTTTGAGTACCTTGATCATGTTAAATGTTGAGCTTTCTAGTTCATGTTAACCAAGAAAGAAGAATCTTGGTTCAAAGGTATTCCAGAAGCAAGTATTTTGAGCTTTATACAATTGAAGGAGTTGTTCCTGAAGAACTACTAGAGCAGCAAAAGGTTTGAGAAAGACATCAATGATCTTTTTAACATCAAACAAAAATTTGGTGAGAACACCAGAAGCTATTACAATAGTTTTAACGACGAAGCAGTGGAAATTGAGTAGGAAAACGATGCAATCTGCATCATTGCTTTTAAACAAGGACTACAAGGGGGGTATGTAACTCTTAGGCTAGTAGAAGAGCCAGCAAAGACCATCAAGGAGCTACAAACACTCCTTAAAAAGTTGATCAAAGCAGAAGAAACGGCGATCTAGAAAAAGATTCCTAGATTCGACTTAACTACTGAGAAAAAGACCAAGGGGCAACCTAAAAGCCCATAGTCATCCAAATGAGACAAGAAAGATCCTCATTTGAATTGGGGGACCTTCAAATTAGAAAAAGACCACAATTCCTGACCTAGTGATAACTCCCCTGACGATCTCGCGGGTGGAAATATTGGTGGTCATGGAAAAGAAAGGTTTTCTAAAACCACCATGACCTCTCAATACTCCTCTGGCCAAAAGAGACATGAAAAAGTTTTGCCATTACTATAAAGATCATGGCCATGTTACAAATTACTATTTTGATCTCAAACGAGAAATTGAGAGGCTAGTAATGGAAGGCCACTTACGAGAATTTCTGGCTAGGAATACAAGTCATATAAATCCACCACTTGTAGCTACAAACCAGCAGGGACTTCCTGTCGAAGAGATTAACGTCATCGAAAGGAGGTCAAAAAGAGATAGCGGAGAAGATTCAAACCCCTTAATGGTGTCATTTCAGATTGGAGAATTCTATGTACAAAAAAATCTGGTTAACACCGGAGTGCAGTGAATGTCTTGTACAAAAAGGAGTTCGATCAAATGGGGATAGATAAGAGCTCCTTGATAAAGTCGAATACTGCCTTGACCAGCTTTAATGGCAGCATGACCAATGCAGAAGGGATTTTACGGGTTCTAACTGTAGTCTATATGGATGGCAAGGGGATCACAGAGGTCATGGACTGGCTGGTGGTTGATGCACTAGGAACTTACAATGCAATTCTCGAAATTAGAGGGTTCATGGACCTAAAGGTTGAAATATCCTTGTTGATCTATTGTATGATTACCCAGGTAGGGGAAAACTTGATCATCCTTGAAGGAGATATACAGACAACCACAAAATGCTAAATCGCCAAAAGCGAGGATGAGGCTCCAGCAATATTTGAGCAGCATGATTTCATCGACCTCGATAAGGAGGATGATGAATCTAAAATCCAGATAGCTAGCAAGGGAGAAAAAGTTTTTCTCAACTCGGAATTCCCTAAGAAAGGGATCAAGATAGGTGAACTTTTGCCTTCCAGGATTAAAGGGAAGCTCGTTGAATCCCTTTAAGAGTACCTGAAAGTTTTCGCCTAGCGACCTACCAACCTTGAAGGAATTGACAAAGAGATAGCGGAACTCAAGGTTGGTCTTAGACCAAAAGTCAAGCCAATAAAGCAAAAGAAAAGAACTTTTGCTCCAGAAATAAATGAAGTAATAGCTCGAGAAGTCTATGCTCTTCTCGATGTTGGGATACTGAAAGAGGTTATATACTTTGAATGGTTGGCCAATCCAGTGGTCGTGCTGAAAAGGGAAGGGACATGGAGGATGTGTGTGGATTTTACCACACTTAATAAACATTGTCAGAAAGATTCAAATCCACTCCCGAGCATTGACCAAATGGTGGACTCAACAACTAGTTATCAATACCTGTGTTTCTTAGATGCCTACAATGGATATCATCAGATTCCAATGGCGCTGGAAGACATGGAAAAGACCTAATTAATTATATGCCATTCGGTTTGAAGAATGTAGGGGTAGAATTCCAACGAGCCTTGCACAAGGTCTTTAAGAAGCAACTCGGGAGGAACATTGAGGCCTATGTCGATGGCATTGTGATTAAGTCCAAGACCTCGGAGGACTTAATTAAAGATATAAGAGAGACATTCCAGACATTGAAAGCCGCTCACATGAAACTCAATCTTGAAAAATGAACCTTTGGAGTTTTAGCGGGAAAATTCTTGGGTTTCATGATATCAAAATGAGGCATTGATGCCAACCTTGACAATATAAAAGCACTCCTGGACATGGAACCTCCCAGAAGCATTAAGGAAGTCCAGAATTTAACAGGGAAGATGGCAGCGTTGGAACGCTTTATCAGCAAGATGGCTGATAAAGGAGAGAAGTTTTATGATGTCTTGATAAAACCTAAAGATTTCCAGTGGACAGAGGATTGCCAAACACCTTTCAGAAAGCTGAAAGAATTCCTGGGAAAATCTACGCTCGAGAAGTCTATGCTCTTCTCGATGCTGGGATACTGAAAGAGGTTATATACTTTGAATGGCTGGCCAATCCAGTGGTCGTGCTGAAAAGGGAAGGGAGATGGAGGATGTGTGTGGATTTTACCACACTTAATAAACATTGTCAGAAAGATTCAAATCCGCTCTCGAGCATTGACCAAATGGTGGACTCAACAACTAGTTATCAATACCTGTGTTTCTTAGATGCCTACAATTGATATCATCAGATTCCAATGGCGCTAGAAGACATGGAAAAGACCTCATTAATTATAGAGGTTGGGACCTACTGTTATATCAAAATTCCATTCGGTTTGAAGAATGTAGGGGTAGAATTCCAACAAGCCATGCACAAGGTCTTTAAGAAGCAGCTCGGGAGAAACATTGAAGTCTATATCGATGGCATTGTGATTAAGTCCAAGACCTCGGAGGACTTAATTAAAGATATAAGAGAGACATTCCAGACACTGAAAGCTGCTCACATGAAGCTCAATCTTGAAAAATGAACCTTTGGAGTTTTAGCGGGAAAATTTCTGGGTTTCATGATATCAAAACGAGGCATTGATGCCAACCTTGATAAGATAAAATCAATCCTGGACATGGAACCTCCCAGAAGCATTATGGAAGTCCAGAATTTAACAGGGAAGATGGTAGCATTGGAACACCTTAGCAGCAAGATGGCTGATAAGGGAGAGAAGTTTTATGACGTCTTGAAAAATCCTTAAAGATTTCCAGTGGACAGAGGATTGCCAAACACCTTTCAGAAAGCTAAAAGAATTCCTGGGAAAATCCCCACAACCTGTTTCTGTTGGATATGCATTAAGAACATATGATGATTTTACTTAGTTGGCATAACTTTGTATCATGACACTATTTATATCATTATATGATTTACTTTTATATGTGTTTCATTAAATAAATTATGTAATGTCCATAGAATAGGTTATTTCTATTCATTTACACGTCCAAGTCAAGTGTTATTGAGATTAGGATACCAATAACACACTGAGACCAGTATGTGCTGATTGATGACAGTCATCATGGATATGAGATATCAAATCATCACATAAGTACATGTAGAGTATCATGTACAGGATTGACCAGCCATGAAATCATTTCATGGATTGTTATATGAGTGTCATGAGTGATTTCATTGTGATAATTATGTCTCATCTTTTGACTTGAGGTCATAAGAGATTCCTGCTTGAAAGATTGCATACTTTGATATTGTCAAACGTCACTCTTAACTGATAGGACAATAAAGGCATGTATTGAGTATGTCCTAATTTGTGTTGTGAAATGTTGAATGATCAAGATAGGATTTGCCCTGCTTATAACACAAGAGAGCGATGTCTAACATTCTTGGTTGAGTGAAATTATGAATTGCATGGCCATGCTTGAATAAGTAGATATGAGATATTTATCTTATTCGGTTTAATTAATCTACTCGGGGTCGAGAATTGAGATGTTGAACTTTATGAGTATAACACGTTCCATGAGTCATGTTCAATTATGACTTCCTGGACAAAAAGACTAAGACATGTTATCTTTTATCACGGAAGGTTTTGTTTTGTCATCGACATTCTCGTTAATTGGATTGCAATAATGTGTTGCTAGACACCTCTTATTGTACATGACATTAAATATCGTTTATGTCAAATGCCAATTTTACGAGGACCTATTAGGTCACACAATCAAAACGTATCGCGTAATGGGTAGTATCTCATTTGGGACCTAAACGTAATTAGCTAAAGTTGTTTAGGCTAATTCACGAATAGGAATTAACCAAAATATAATTAAGAGTTAATTATGTGACTAAATTGAATTTTTCCAGATTCGTCAAAATTAGACAAGTTTTTCTCAGTTACACTCTGATAGGCCATTCGTTTTGAATTCAAAAACGAGATTGATTTATCCAGAAGACTTCTTATCATAAAGTCTTCTAGGGTTTTTCAGATCGAACACCTCTCCCTTTCTGTTCAATCTTTTTTTGTCAGAGCATCTGCATAGAAAAAAAAAATTGAGAGTTCAGAGAAATCAAAAAATGAGAAAACCATATTCACGATTGAAACTAGCAATTCAATTGTGTTTATTCATGTTGCTTTGTTCGTGAGACGCGTAGTGGAAACGGACATTTGTGTGACGAAGTGAGGCAAAGGTCGAAGATTTTTGCTGGTGATTGCAAACAAGAAATTCTGACGTTCATCTTCTGTTTGAGGATCGAAAAAGGTAATGTCAGTACCCTCTCTAGACTCCCTCCGGTTGATGCTTGGAGGAGCTTTGTTTGTGGCCTTCCCTTCAGTTTCTCCAAGGTTGAGAGAAGAACTCTTGATGTACCTAATTGCAACAGATTAGGCAGTCAGCTCAGTGCTACTAGTAGAAAAGTCTGGTTTACAATTTCCAGTGTAATATGTAAGTCGTTTTCTTTGAGGTCCCGAAATTAGATATTTGGACCTCAAGAAATTCCTGCACCTCATTGTTATAACATCAAGGAAGCTTAAAACCTATTTTGAAGCTTACCCGATACGAGTGTTGACCAATCTGGCACTGAAGCCAGCTTTGGCAAAACCTGAGCTATCGGGTAGGATAATGAAATGGTCGCTAGAACTCTCAAGATATCAGATTGATTTCGAACCAAGGAAAGCTATCAAAGCTCAAGCTCTCTCAAAATTTGTAGAGGCATGCACAAGAGTTCCACTAGTGCTCACTAACACTTGTGACACTAGTGTATGCAACATGTACACAGATGGTTCCACTAAAAAGGAAAATTCAGATGTGGAAATGGTATTGATCAGCCTTGAGGGAGTGAGAATCCCTTACTCTATGAAATATAACTTCCGAACCTCGAATAATAAATCCGAGTACAAAGCTTTCTTAGTAGGTCTAAGACTCCTAAGAGCTTAAAAGTGCAAAAATTGCATGCTAAAACTGAATCACAAGTTATAGCCAACTAGGTCGTTGGAGCATATAAAGCTAGAGAAGAAAACATGATTCAATATCTCAAACAAGTAAGAGATATGACATCAAAACTTGAGCATTTCCCCATTGAGAAAATACCTAGAAAGTAAAATTCAGAGGTTGAAACATTGTTTATGGTCTACCAGGAGCTCGCGGGAACCAAAACTGAGCTATTGGTCAAAAAATTGTATTCTCCAAACATAAGCCAAGAGGAAAACTTGGTTATAGAGGATTAGGTAGATTGGAGATACCCTGGCGACCTCCCGTACAATGCCAAACAAGCTTGCCAAATCTGAAAATAGGTACCTCGTTTTCTCCTAATAGGAGATGACGAAGTGTACAGAAGATCGTATACATGCCCACTCCTCAAATGCCTGATCAAAGGAGAGGAGAATGTGTCATTGAAGAGGTGCACAGTGGAATTTGTGGATCACACGAAAGAGCCAAAACTATCCCAAAAGAGATACTGAGGATGGGTTATTATTGGCCTTCAATGATCTGAAACGTTGAAAAAGTCATAAAAATTCACTTGCTACCAATTACATGGAAATGGGTCACATGTACCTCCAACGAGGTATCAATCTATCAGCACGTTGGTTCCACTCGATATTTGTGGTATCAACATATTAGGACCCTTCCCAAAAGGAGTGGGGGGTGTTCAATTCCTGATTGTGGTAGTGGAATACTTCACCAAATGGGTTGAAGCTGAACCAATGACAATAATTTCTTTACCAAAGGCGCAGTCATTCATATGGAGGAACATTGTATGGGGGTTTGTTATTCCCTGAGCTATCATTTCAGACAATGGAAGGCAATTTGTGGGCAATCCTTTCAAAACTTTCTGTGAAAACTTAAATATAGGACAAAGATTAACCTCTGTAGCTTACCCTCAAGCGACGGATTGGCTGAGGTCATCAACAGAATAGTCCTGGAAGGTCTTAAGAAAAGGCTTACCGAGCTCAAAAAGAAAGGTTGAAAACCTTCCTGGATAGAAAAAATTTCAAGCATCCTATGGGCTTATAGACCCAAACCTGGGAAAGCTACCAGAGAAACACCTTGCAATCTATGTTTTGGTGTAAAAGCTGTAATGCCTATAGAGGTCGGAATGTAATCCTTAAGATTAACTGAATAAGATTCAGTCTTAAACAAGGGGAGAGAAGGGCAGATCTCTACCTCCTTGAAGAAGTCAGGAATAAATCTATGGAAGCTAACAAAAGGAATAAAAAGCAAGTTACAAATTTTTTCAACAAAAAGGTGAATGAGAAGCATTTCACAGTTGGAGAAATGGTCCTTAAGAGGTCGCATGTCGAAAAGCAAGGACAATTGACAAAGTTATAGGAAAGTTGGGAAGGAAATTATATAATCCAAGAAGTTCACAAAGGAGGAAGTTGTAAGCTCACTGGTCTCAAAGGGAGACAGCAGCTAAGGCCTTGGAATGTTTGTCATTTGAAGAAATTCTATGGCTAAGACATTTCAGGCTTCACAGGCTCGATATTTAGCTCGTGTCCTTATCTAAAAGTTAATAAAGCTTGCTGAATAGCAAGGCAACTTTAGCGACCTATTCAGTTTGTGTCTTTGCAGGTGCATATCGAATTTCAGAGACCTAAATAAAAGCTATGTTCGTAGAGCTTATTGTGATCTTAATTCTTTTATTTGAATAAGTTTCAAAACTAGTCAAGTTTTAATATGCAAGTTTCTGAGAGCTAGAATAGAAATAGAGGCATTTCAAGAAAATTGTTTGATCCTCATATGAAAGAAGAGGTCGCAAACAGACCTCCTGATATAGTTAGTACAAAAAAAAGAAACATGAGCTCAAAAAATGAGCATTGTATTCATTGAAGTCAGCTAACTATCAGGTACAAAGCAAGGAGGAGACCTATTCTATTAAAAATTAGTCTTCTTCTTCATCTGGAATCTCCAGCGAGCTCGGCAGGGTTTTATCTCCAGCAGCTGTCTCTTAATAAATGATGCTTGATGGACCTGTGGGATAATCAGTAATAGTATCAATTGGAGGTCTACCCAAAGAAAGATGAATAGCTCAGGAGACGTTAAGTGCCTCATTTAAATCGATGGGCTGGGGATGAAAAGGATGGTATTTAACTATGGATGATTTTACCTTGAGGAGCAGGAATGCCAAAGGGGGAACTTCATTGATCACCCTCCCAATGGGCAGAGCTTCTGCGGTATGCTCCAGAGGTCCTTTCCCTCCCTCAAAAGGACCAACACTAGCTAGGGTTTCGACAGCAATGACCTCCTCTTGAGAGGTCGGACCTTGACCTTCTTGTTCCCATAGGAGAGGGACGATCGACTCCGGATGGTGCAGTTTGTCATCAAAGTCAACATCGGTCTTAAGTTCACTATTGAGCTCCTAGAGTTTATCAACGACGTCACATAAAGCCCCATCATCTGAGGCCATAGAATTTATTCCATGTAAGACTAGAAAGTAGGGATCTTCTCCAACTTGGACAAGGAGTGGTTGCCATCCTCCTCGTAGATGGTGTTGTAGTCCTCCAACTGAGCTTCGAGCTCACAGAGGCGGTTATTCTGTTGCTTGCCCAATTTGAGTAACTGGTTGCTCTTCTTGACAGCCTCGTCAAGGGCTGTGGCCATTACCAAATTTTCAGCCTTGGCCTCAGCGGCATTTTTCTTACACTCCTGCAAAAGGCTGTTTAAGACTACCTAGGAGGGGTTAGCTCACTCAGAGGAGGCAATGAGCTCTTCCTTCTCCTTCCCTAAGCTAACTTTATAGTCTTAGAGACTGGAGATCAAGGCCGAAAGCTCCTGATCTTTCCTTTCTTTTTCTACCTATCTTCTCAATTGCTCCCCTAAGAAGGTGTGATTCTCAAAAAGAAAAAAAAGAAGAAAAGACATCAATACTCAGAAGAATTGGTACAAAAGCTATGAGTAAACATGAAAAGAACTTATAAAAATATGAAGAGAGTCGGTGTATTTATCCAGCTCATCTTTGGTGAGCTGTTTGTAGATATCTCTATCGATGGGTGGCTTACACTCCATCAAGAAAGATTGGGAGTGTGGCCACTGAAATAAGGAGTCAGAAGACTCTATTGAGAGGTCGGGAACCTACCTCGTGGTCCCTTTAGTGGAGTGAGAGGCAAAGGTAAGCTTCCCTAGCCTTTTTACGGTCTCAGCAACCTTTTCAACAGCACAGCCACTGAAGTTCAATCCCTACTTTTAGGTCGCAGGTTCTTTACCCTTCCCATAAGAGGTTAAAGGGAGGTCCTTCCCCTGTTGAATAGGCTGAGGTTAAGGAGAATCAGAGAAGAAAATCTTGGCAGGCCGTTCAGACACCCGCAAGATTGTTGCTTCAGCATTCCTCTTTGTGGAATTCCGAGTCCAGCTAGCCATGGTCCCTTTTTTGGTCCGGGACTAGGGAATCAGAATCCTGAAGGACTACTCCCCAGTAGCAGGAGTAGTAGCAGCAGTGCCAGCAGCCTCACCAGGTCCGTTAGAAGGAGCTCGAAGGGACAGTGAACTACCTTGTTGTCCATGCTGCGAGCGTGAGGAGGGGTTCAATAACCAGGTGCTCCTCATTGCTGTCAAAACAAAGGAAAACAAAAAAAAAGATGTTAGCATACATTTTTGAACAAAAGAGCTAAAGGAAATTTATTGAAAGCTGAAAAATAGAGAAATTTCCTACCATTGGGAAGAATTCCCATAGTTTTTCTAAGAAAATGGAGGTCGCGATCTGTTGGACTTCTGAATACAACAAAGCGAAGAAAAGGAACAGGCCAAATTGGTTGCGTTCACCCGACCTTCTCGAAGTCGGAATTGGCAAGGTTGACGAGGAAAATCCTATCCCTCTCTTGCTCGTCAGATAGGAAGGCCATTACGGAAATTCTTGTTAAGATTCTAGTCCAGGTATGGCTCAGCCCGACCCAGATTTGTTGGAAGTTTGGCTAAAAGGAAAGAGTCCTTCCAAGGTAAGCCTGAAGATTGGAAGGGCCTTAACGGCCTATATCTATTGTGAAATTGAAGGTACCCCAAGCTTGTTTTGCCAGGGAAAGTGGAAATACAGACCTTAACAAGCAATTAAAGAGGTCTAAGGAAACTGAAATTCTGTATAGGTGGCAAGTCGCTATAAAGCCTATAATGGTTCGGAATGAGCTGAGCGATGGGAAAATTCAAAAAATAGGCTATTTCGAAGAACAGAGGATGTAGATAAGGCAAAAGAATGCCTCCCCTGAGATTGGTCAAGTGAAAGACTATGTTTCCGACACGTCGGCTATTAGGGTGCTCGGATTCCCGAGCAATCGCAATGTCATCATTGTTTAAACCCCTCTCCCAGCTAATTTGAAAAATTTTCAAGGGACCAAAAGCAGATCGGAGAGTGAAGACGACTAGCTCGGAAGGGTGGTATACCTTACTTTTGATGTGAGGGGCCTTAACAGTAATGGGAGGCAAATAATATACCTTGTTTTTTGAGTTTGAAGAAGGGAGAGCCTTATGAATCTCTTCCTTGTGAAGAGAAAGGGTACAAGAGGAAGATGATTGAGCGGAACATGATTTCGAAGACATTTTTCCAAAAAGACGAGAAGAAGGAAAATTTTCTAAAAAATAAAGAAGGAAAGAGAAACTCACTCGTTTGATGTGGAAAAGCTGTGAAGGTAGTAAGAAGTGTCCTAATTTCAGAAAACTTGCCGAACAGAAAAGGAGAAGAAGTTTGAGAAGATAGTAGCTTGAGTTTGTGTTGCAGAGAGTAAATTCCATTTGCAAAGAAGAGTTTTTGTAAATCTTAATCTCTTCAAAGCTTCCTAATTTTTATACGAGAAGGAGTCCACTGGATTTCTGGAAAAGATTGGGTACACACGAATCGAGGCAATTGCCAAAAACTTATA
Organism: Parsonsia alboflavescens; assembly: GCA_028571225.1. Classification (NCBI taxonomy): domain Eukaryota; kingdom Viridiplantae; phylum Streptophyta; class Magnoliopsida; order Gentianales; family Apocynaceae; genus Parsonsia; species Parsonsia alboflavescens. Next base: position 14,693,300 of record JAOXNR010000022.1, read on the forward strand.
AGGTACGACACCTCCAAACTAGCCATCACAGGAAACGGTGAGACCCTTCAGAGGTCGAGACTTAAAGATATAATTTAGGCATCGCTTCCTATGAGCCCATTGAACCTAAAGGGGGTAATGATGGGAGATCTGGGACGACGCGGATGAACAGACCCAAACAGACCTAAGTACCGACTTAAATATCTAAAAGTCTAAATAGCAAGATAAAAGGAAAGGTGGGCAGCGACCTCATTCCCATCGACCTCCTAGGTCACCGACCTTTACTGAGCGTAGGAGAGGTCTCACCGCACTACGACCTTCGACTTGGTGAGCTAAAATCCATCTCATACATCTTCCATGCCAAGACTAAATGTCTATGATTCTTAACAGATGCTATAAGCCTATAATCATTTGTCGTGACCTTCTAAAAGGGATAGTTGAGACCTTCAATGTTCATGGAAAGGTCTCAAAGTTGGTTTAAAGGTCATTAACGAGCTTGTTGACCACAGACATGCATGAGAAGGTATCCCAACTTAGATAAACTCCATGATTCTGGGAGCAATTGGACCAATATGATCTCACAATTAGCCTAATATCCAACTTTCACTTAATCAAAGAGTCACTACCTACAAGGTAGCCTATTATTCGGTATATATTAGTGAGTCACACACTGTTCACGAATAGATTGAGCTAATTTACCCAATGCTTACTCTCACGGAATACTAACTTAGGCATCGGAGTTATCCTAAGGGCAACAACCCACTCTGGTGATCTAATTTTCCCTTTCTGGTTGTGATTACAGGTGCCATCATAGTTCGGGGTGACTTGGAGATCGTTTCCGAACTCCATCACTATTATAATATTTTTCAAATATGTTCTCACACTCATTCAAATTAAACAACATGACACATATTCAAATCAAATAACTTAATGCCTAAAATTATAAACTATTTCAAATAAAAATTCAAGTTCAATTGTTCAAAATAAAATACAAAGTTTAATCCATTACTTAATTTACTTTATTAACATATGTTTATACAAATATTTAAATAAAAAATAAAGAATATTGTTAATTATTACTAGTGGAGCTCGGAAACGATGTCCAGGTCACCTTGAATTATGATGGCACCTGTAATCACAACCAGAAAAGGAAAAATTAGATGACTGGAGTGGGCTGTCTCCTTGAGGATAACTTTGATGCCTAATTCAATATTCCGAGAGAGTGATCTTTGAATAAATTATGTTAATCTGTCCGTGAAAAGTGTGTGATTCAATAATATATACAGAATAATAGGTTACCTTGTCGATTGTGGTTCTTCAGTTATGGGAAAGTAGGAAATTAGGATAATTCTGAGATCATATCTGCCAATTGCTCCTAGAATCTTGGAGTTTCCCTAAGTTTTGATACCTTTCCATGCACGTCTCTGGTCAAGAGCAACAAGCTCGTTAAAGACCTTTAAACCAACTTTACAACCTACCTGTGAATGCCAAAGGTCTCAACTATCCCTTTTAGAAGGATGCAATGAGTGAATATAGGTTCATATTGTGTGTTAAGAGTCGCAGACATTTCGTCGTGGCATGGAAGATGTATGTGATGGATTGGAGCTCACCAGGTCGAAAGTTGTGGTCTGGTAAGACATCTTCCAAGCTCATTTTAAGGTCGGTGACCTGGAAGGTCAGTGGGAAGAAGGTCGTTACCCACCTTTCCTCTTGTGATTCAGACTTTTAGATATTCAGGTCAATGCTTGGGTCCATTCGGGTCGATTCATTTGGGTCATGTCTGTTTTTCCCATCATTATCCAATTTAGGTCCAGCGAGCTTGCAGGTTGTGGAGCCTAAATTATCATCTTTAAGTCCCGACCTTTGAAGGGTGACACCGTTTTTCGTTACATCTAGTTTTGGAGGTGTCGTTGCTTTTTAGTTTTTGGTAGTTTCCTCGATTCATATGTATCGGATCTTTTCCAGAAATCGCAATTACTCCTTCTCATATTGAAATTCGGAAGCTTTGAAGAGTTTAGGATTTACCAAAACTCTTCTTTGCAAACAGAATTTCTTCTCTACAATAAAAACTACAGCTAATATCTTCTTGAACTTCCTCTTTCTTTCTGTCCAGTGAGTTTTCTCAAGTTAGAACACTTCTCTCTACCTCCATAGCTTTTCAAGCATCAACGAGTGAGTTTCTTTTCTACTTTTGCTTTTTTAGAAAATTTTCCTTCTTCTCGTCTTCTTTAAAAAATGTCTTCAGAATCGTATACTTACTCAACCCCTTTTCTTGGTACAGGAAGATTCCTAAGGCTCTTCCTTCTTCAAATTTTGACAACAAGGTATATTAATTGCCTCCCACTATTGTTAAGGCTCCTTGTGTCAAGGGAAAAGTATATCATTCTTCTGAACTAGAGGTCTTCTCTCTCAAATCCTTCTTAGGTCCATTGGAGATTTTTCAGATTAGTTGCGAGAGGGGTTTAAACAGAGACGACATGGTAGTCGCTCAGGAATCCAAGCATCCTAACAGTAGACGTGTTGGACACGTAGTCCTTCACTTGACCAATCTCAATGGAGGCATTCTCCTGCCATACCTGCATCCCGTGTTCTTTGACATAACTTATTTTTGGAAGTTTTCCATAGCTCAGCTTGTTCCCAATACTGTCCAAATCATAGTAGGATTCATATCAACCTGCCACCTATATATGATTCCTGTTTCCTTGGACCTTTTTAGGTGTTTCTTCAAGATCGGTTTTTCCATAGATCTGGGCAAGACTAGTTTGGGGTATCTCCATTTTAACAATAGGTATAGGCTATTAGGGCCCTTTCAATCTTCAGGCAGACCGTGGAAGGACTCTTTCCTTTTAGCCAAACTTCCCATAAATCTAGTTTGGGCAGAGTCATACCCGGACTAGAATTTTAATAAAACATTTTATAACGGACTAGAAAATTCTATCCGAAGAGCAAGTGAGGGATAGAATTTTCCTTGGCGACCTGGCCAATTCTAATGTCAAGAAAGTCGAGTCAACTCAACCAGTCTGGCCTATTCCTTTTCTTCGCTTTGCTGGATTGGGAAGTCCGGCAGATCAAAACCTCCCCCCACTTAGAAAAACTATAGGAATTCTACCCAACAGTAGGGAATTTCTTCATTTTTCAACATTTAGTAAATTTCCTTTAGTTCTTCTGTTTGAAAAGGTGCACTAACATCTTTTTTTTTTTTTTACAACAATAAGGACTGCCTGGTTGTTGAACCCTTCCTCTCGTTCTCAGCAGGGACAACAAGGTAGGTCGCTATCCCTTAGAGCTCCTTCTGGTAAAGCTCAGGCTTCAACTGTCGATGCTACTGGTACTGCTGCTGCTACTCCTGCTACTGGGGAATCCTCTTTTAGGATTCCTATTGCCCAGTCTTAGACCAAAAGGGTGACATTGGCAAGCCGGACTCGAAACGTTGTGAAAGGGAGTGCTGAAGCTGTAGTCTTGCAAACATCTGAGCAACTAGCCAAGATCGTCATCTCTGATTCTCCTTCCCCCCAGTCTACCCAACAGGGGAAGGAGCTCCCTTCGACCTCTTCCAGGAAGGGCAAAGCACCTGCAACCTCCAAGCAAGGATTGGACTTCAGTGACTGCGCTGCTGAAGAGATCGTAGAGGCCATAACGAGGCTAGGGAAGCTTTTGTTGGCCTTTCACTCTGAGGAAGGGACCGCGAGGTGGGTTCCCGACCTCCCAATGGAGTCTTCGGACTCCCTATTCCAATGACCACACTAACAATCCTTCTTGATGGAGTGTGTACAACCCGTCGATAGAGATATTTGCAAATAGGTCACTGACAATAAGATGGATAGATATATTGTATCTCTCCACACAGCGATAAGTTCTCTTCATGTTTTCACAGAGCTTTTCTTTGTCAATTCTTCCAAGTACTGACCTGTCTTCTTTTTTTAGAATCACATCTTCTTAGGTGAGCTACTAAGACGAAAAGTGGAGAGTGAGAAGAAGGATCCGGAGTTCTCCACCCTGATCACCGAGCTCCAAGATGGGAGAGCTCGTCTTGAAAAGGAAACCCAAGAGCTCGCCTCTACCGCTAAGCAAGCTCGTGCCAACTGTGTCACTTTCTAAATTCTATTCCAGGAGATATAAGAAATTATTTGGTGTCCAAGCTTAGAGTCTACTTTTGTCCACTACTCAGAGCTAATTTCAGTAGGCAATCAGGAAAAAGATCTCATCACCGACCTGGACACTCAACTGGCAGACTACGATGCTCTGTACGAAGATTATGCAGAGTCTTTGGTCCGACCTCAGATGATAGGGCTATATGTGGACATGATTGATAAGCTCCGGAGCTTAATGGGGAAATTAAGATCGACGCTGATTTTGATGCCAAACTATACCATCTGAAGTCGGCCATCTCTCTCCCATGGGAGAAAGAAGGTCAAGTTCCGACCTCTCAAAAGGAGCTCGCTGCTGTTGAAACCTTGGCTGAGGTCGGAAAGACCAGTGAGGGTCCTTCTGAGGGGGGGCCTCTGGAGCAACCTACAGAAGCTCCAACCACCAAAAGGGTGATCTATGAATTTCCCCCTTTGGCGTTTTAAGCTCCTCAAGGTAAAATCATGCATAGTTATGAAGACTTACTTAAGTACTATCCGTTCATCCTTAACCCATTGAGTTCGATGAGGCACTTAACCTTTCCCAAGATATCCATCTTTTCTTGGGTAGACCTCCATCTGAGACTATTACTGATTAACCCACACATCCCTCGAACATCATTGATCAAGAGAGAGTTGTCGACGATAAAGCCCTACCATGTTCGTTGGAGGTTCCGAGAGATGAATAAGAAGATTGACTTGTAATAGAATAGGATGTTGTAGTGTCTTTCTTTTTCTTACCTCGTGTTCTGTAAAAAATACAATGCTCACCTTTTGAGCTATATTTCTTCTTTTCTTTTTATACTAAATATCTCAAGAGGTCTGTTTGTGACCTCTTCCTTCATATGAGAATCAAACAATTTTCTCGAAGTGTCTTTGTTTTTGTTCCAGCACTTAGAAGCTTGCAAAGTAAACTTGAACAGTTTTGAAACTTATGCAAATAAGAAGAATTAAGGTCTCAATAAGTTCTACGATCTTAACTTTTATTTGGGTCTTTGAAATTTGATAGGCACTTGCAAAGATAAAAGTCCGAATAGATTGCTAAGGTTGCCTTGCTGTTCTGTGAGCTCCTTTTAGATAAGCGCCCAAGCTAAATAACGTGCTTGTGAAGTCTGGAAAGTCTTGGAAAGCCAAAGGCATAGAATTTGTTTAGATGACAAACATTCTAAGGCCTTAAGAGTTGTCTCCCTTTGAGATCAGCGAGCTTATAGCTTCTTCCTTTGTGAACTTCTTGGATTATATAAGGTCCTTCCCAACTTTCTTGTAACCTTGTCAGTTACCCTTACTTCTCGACATTCGATCTCTTCAGAACCATTTCTCCAATTGTGAAGTGCTTCTCTTTCACCTTTTTGTTGAAAAAAATTTGTAACTTGCTTTTTATATCTTCTGTCAGCTTCCATAGCTTTATTCTTGATTTCTTCAAGAAGGTCAAAGTTTGCACTTCTCTCCCCCTCGTTTAAGACTGAATCACATTCAGTCAATCTCAAGGATTGCATTTTGACCTCTACAGATATTACAACTTCTGCACCAAAACATAGACTAAAAGGTGTTTCCCTAGTAGGTTTCCTAGGTGTGGTTTTGTAGGCCCATAGAATGCTTGGAACTTCTTCTGGCCAGCAAGGTTTTCGACCTTCCTTTTCGAGCTTGATAAGGCTTTTCTTGAAACCTTCCATAATTATCCTGTTTGTGTCCTCAGCCAATCTGTTCACTTGAGGATGAGCCACAGAGGTCAACCTCTATTCTATGTTCAAATTTTCATAGGTCTTGAAGGGATCACCCACAAATTACCTTCCATTGTCTGAGATGATATCTCAGGGAACCTCGAACCTGCATACAATGTTCCTCCATAAGAAGGATTGTACCTTTGGTGAAGAAGTTATTGTCATTGGTTCTGCTTCAACCCATCTGGTGAAGTATTCTACAATCATTATGAGGAATTAAACACCCCTAACTCCTTTTGGGAAGGGTCCCAATATTTCAATACTCCATATATTGAATGGAACTGAAGTATTGATAGATTGATACTTCGTTACAGGCACATACAACTTATTTCCATGCAGTTGGCAGCTCATGCTTTTTGTATGATCCTTTTAATATCTAAGATTATCAAAGGCCAATAATAGCCCATCCCCAGTATCTTCTTCATGACAGTTTTGGCTCCTATGTGGGATCCACATATTCCGCTGTGCACTTCCTCAATGACAAATTTTCCTTCTCCCTTACTCAAGCATTTGAGTAGTGGCCATGTATACAACCTTTTGTACATTTCGTCATCTCCTATCAGGACATAGCGAGGTGGCCATTTTTGGATTTGGCCAGCCACTTTGGCATCTTGCAGAAGGTACTCATCCTTAACGAATTTGTAAATAGGATATCTCCAATCTATATGATTTTCTAGGTTATGCTTGGAGAATACAACTGTTCTACCAATAGCTCGACTTTTGTCCCTGCGAATTCCCAGAAGACCTTAGATAGTGTGTCCGACTCTGAATTTTGATTTCTAGGTATTTGCTCAATAAGGAAATACTCAAGTTTTGATGTTATATCTCTTACTTGTTTGAGATATTTAATCATGTTTTCTCCCCTAGCTTCATAGTCTCCAGTGACTTGGCTGGCTATAACTTGTGAAGTTTTGGCATGCCATTTTTGCATTTTTGGAGCTCTTATGAGTTTTAAGCCTACAAAGAGAGCTTCATAAGTCGAGTTTGGGAAATGTATTTAACAGAGTAAGGGATTCTCACTCCCTCAGGGCTGATCAATACAATTCTGGCACCTGAATTTTCCTTTTCAGTGGAACCATCAATGTACATGGTCCATACATTTGTTTCACAAGTGTCAGCGAGCTCCCGTGGAACTCTTGTGCACTCTTCTACGAAGTTTGTGAGCGATTGTGCTTTGATAGATTTCCTCAGTTCGAAATTAGTTTGATATCCTGAGAGTTCGAGCGGCCACTTCATTGTCCTGCCAAATAACTCGGGTTTTGCCAGAGCTTGCTTTAGTGGTAGATTGGTCAATACCCTTATCGGGTAAGCTTCAAAAAAGGGCTTAAACTTCCTTGATGTAATAACCATAAGGTACATTAACTTCCCGAGGTCCGAATATCCAATTTCAGGACCTCGGAGCAAACGGCTTACATAATACACTAGAAATTGTAAACCTGACCTTTCTACTAGTAGCACTGAGTTGATTGCCTTCTCTAGTTAAGTACATCAAGATTTCTTTTCCCGACCTTGGGGAAACAAGCCGTGGGATTTTCCCAGAAATTCTTTAAGTTTTTTGAAAGCTGTTTTTGAATATTTTGTCCACTAGAAATCTTTGGGTTTTTTCAGAATGTCATAAAAGTTCTCTCTTTTGTTAGCCATCTTGCTAATGAAGCATCCCAATGCTGCCATCTTCCCTGTTAAGCTCTGGACCTCCTTAATACTTTTGGGAGGTTCCATGTCCAAGAGTGCTTTTATCTTATCAGGTTTGGCATCAATGCCATGTTCTGATATCATGAAACCCAAGAATTTTCTGGATGAAACCCCAAAGGTACTTTTTTCAGGGTTGAGCTTCATGGGAGAAGCTTTCAATGTATGGAAAGTCTCTCTTATATCCTCAATGAAGTCTTCCGAGGTTTTGGACTTAATCACTATCATCCACATAGACCTCAATGTTCCTCCCGAGTTGTTTCCTAAAGACCTTGTGCATGCCTCGTTGGAATTCTACCCTTGCATTCTTCAAACTGAATGGACTTTTACTATAACAGTATTTCCCAACCTTTGTAATGAATGAGGTCTTTTCCATGTCCTTCAGGGCCATTGTAATTTGATGGTGTCCTTTGTAGGCATCTAAAAAACACAATCATTGATAACCAATTGTTGCCTCCACCATTTGATCAATGGTCAGAAGCGGGTACGAGTCTTTCTAACAATGTTTGTTAAGTGCGATGAAATCCACACATATCCTCCATGTCAATTCCTTTTTTGGCACTACCACTGGATTGGCAAGCCATTCTGGGTACACGACATCTTTCAAGATCCCATTGTTGAAAAGAGCTTGGACTTCTCAAGCTATGATTTCATTTCTTTTTGGGGTAAAAGTTCTTTTCTTTTGCTTGATTATTTTGACTCGTGGTCTGAGCCTGACCTTGTGTTATATCATCCCTCTTTCAATTCCTTCGAGGTCTATAGGTTGCCAAGTGAAGACTTTCAAGTATTCTTGAAGGAAATCAACGAGCTTCCCTTTAATCCTGGGAGGCAAAAGTTCGGCTATCTTGGTCCTTTTCTTAGGGAATTCTGAGTTAAGAAAAAATTTTTCTCCCTTGCTAACAGCCTAGATTCTAGACTCCTCATCCCTCTTAGGGAGGTCGATGAAATCATCCTGCTCAAACATTGCTGAGGTCTTAGCATCCCTTTCAGTGAGGTAGCATTCTACAGCTATCTGTCTGTCTGTCTCCTTCTAGGGTGATCCAACTTTCTTCGGCCGAATCCTTATGTAGTAGCTCAGTAAGGAGATTTCAGCCTTCAGGTCCATGACCCCTCTCCTTTCGAGAATTGCATTGTAAGTTCTTGGTGCATAAACCACCAGCCAAGCCATGATCATTGTGATCCCCTTGCCATCCACATAGATTGCAATTGGAACCGTAGAATCCCTTCAACATACATCAGGCTGCCACTTAAGCTGGTCAAGGTCATATCCAATTTTATCAGCGAGCTCTTATCTATCCCCATTTGATCGAATGCCTTTTTGAACAAGATATTCACTACACTTCTAATGTCAACAATATCTTTCGCACCAAGAAATTTCCAATCTAGAATGACACCGTTAAGGGGTCTAAATCTCCTCCCTGAGCTCTCTTCGACCTCCTTTTGATGGAGTTAATCTCTCCGACGGGAGGTCACTGGTAGTTTGCAACTGTAGGAGGTGGATTATGCAGGACCTGTATTCCTAGCCATAAATTCTTGTAATTAGCCCTCCTTTATCACCTTCTCAATTTCTCGTTTGAGGTCGAAATAGTCCTCTGTGATGTGGTCATGGTAATTACGGTAGTGGTAGAAATGTACTGCTTCTCTCTTGGCCAGAGGAGTTTAGAGAGGTCTTGGTGGCTTTAGAAGACCCTTCTTTTCCATGACCACCAATATTTCCACCCGCGAGGTTGTTAGGGGAGTTGTAACTAGGTCAGGAATTGTCTTCCTTTTCTTATCTGAAGATCCTCCCTTCAAATAAGGATCCTTCCTATCTCATTTTGGTGACTGTGGGCTTTTAGGTTGCCCCTTGGTCACTTTCTCAATAGTTGAGGCGAATCTAGGAATCTTTTTCTGGATTGCAGTTTCTTTAGCTTTGATCAACTTTTCGAGAAGATTTTGTAGCTCCTTGATGGTTTTTACTAACTCATCTACCAACCTAAGAGCCACATCCCCCTTCCAGTCCTTGTTTAAAAGTAGTGATGTAGATAACATCATTTTTCTGCTCAACATCTACTGCTTTGTTGTTAAAATGACTGTAATAGCTTCTGGTGTTAAAGAGATCATTGATGTCTTTTTCACACCTTTTCTTGCTCTGAGAGTTCTTCAAGAACAACTCCTTCTGTTGTGTCCAGCTTGAGATACTTGCTTCTGGAATACCTTTGAAAGAGGATTGTGCTTCCTTGGTCAACATGGACCAGAAAGCTCGACATTTGACATGATTAGGGTACTCAAACATTTCCATGTAGGAAACGTATTCATCTATATGTTGTAGAGGTTCCCCTGTGCCATCGTAATTTGCCTCAACTTGTGGTGCTTTGAATCCTGATGGTATTTGTGCAATTCTGATATTGTGGAAAATGGTGAAGGCTCCGATAGGTCCACACGACTCTATATTTCTGTGTTCCCATTCCTCTCCTGATTCATTGGGAGAGTCGCTGTCATTAGTGGATTCAAGGCTACCTCTCGAGCGTCGCTACCTGTTCTTTAGATCAAGTTTCGTTGAGGAGGGATCCTTTCTCTATTAAGAGTTCTTAGATGGCTTCTCTGCTCATCAAGACTTGCTTCCTGTTGTTGGCATCTGGAGATTGCGGCTCGATTGAGCCTATCCCTCAGGTCATAACCCTTCCATGGCGTAGGGTTTCTCTTAGGTTGACCATAGGTGAGGCTATTTTTGCTTTAACTCTTTCTCTAATCATTTCCCCTATGACGTTTCCCGTGCCACTCTTGCATCTCGACCTTCCGCATTGGGTCGAAGGTCGTTCCTTGTTTTTATCCGATTGTACGCAACCCTCTGGATCTCAGGGTAGTCGTGTTTCCCTCTGAGATGGGTAGGACTATGCCCTATCGATATGTAATCTTTTTTGCCCGAGATTCCTTCTAGGGCTACCACCATGTGTTCCAAGAGGCCGGCTGGAACGGACGCTCGATTTCCCCCGGATCTCTGTGGTCTGGGCTTATTTCCATTATCATTTTGTTGGGGTGTCCCTATCCATCCCTTTCATGCTTAGGTGGATGGTTCACCAAGACCCTTCGGGATGGTCCAGACCGTGACCGTCTCGGCTGTTCTTGTTGATCGACTGACCCAGCATTATTGTTATCTTCCATCGGGATCGGGTCTTCAAGCACTGCTTCTCTAGTGCACATGTGTGTTCTACTGGTCGGTTTACCACGCTAGTGGCTGAACATACTTTGGTTGCGATCGGGTCATCACAATTCTTGTTCGTTTTGTTTTATGTGTGTGGAGGAACGCTAGACTTAGAATGTTGTTCCCACAAATGGTGCAAGAAGTGATGGAGCTCGGAGACGATCTCTGGGTCACCTCGAGCTATGATGACGCCTGTAATCACAACCAGAAAGGGAAAAATTAGATCATCGGAGTGGGCTTTTGCCCTGAGGATAACTACAATGCCTAAGTTGGTATTTTGATAGAGTAATCTTTGAGTAAATTAGCCCAATCTATCTATGAACAGTGTGCTTTGATATTATATACCGAACAATAGGTTACCCTATCGATTGTGACCCTTCGATTATGTGAAAGTAGGCAATTAGGATAATTATCAGATCATATCCAGCCAATTGCTCCTAGAATTGTGGAGTTTCCCTAAGTTGGGATACCTTGCCATGCATATCTCTGGTTGAGAGCTACAAGCTTGTTAACAATATTCAAACCAACTTCGCGACCTACCTGTGAATACCGAAGGTCTCGACTATCCCTTTTAAAAGGTCGAGATGAGTGATTATAGGTTCATAGTGTGTGTTAAGAGTTGTAGTAATTTAGTCATGGCATGGAAGATGTATGGGATGGATTGGAGTTCATCGGGTCGAAGGTCATGCCTGGTGAGACCTTTCCTAAGCTTATTGTAAGGTTGGTGGGAAGAAGGTCGCTGCCCACCTTTACATTTGTGATTTGGACTTTTAGATATTCGGGTCGGTGCTTGGGTTCGTTCGAGTCTGTTCATCTAGGTCATGCCCGTTTCTCCCGTTCAATTACATAAATTATTTTCAAAAGTGATAGTGGTTTGTATAATAAGTTAATAACAAATTAATATTGCACATCAGAACATTAAATTATTTTATCCTTTAAATCATCTATATTTATTATTTAATTGATGGAGCTCGGAAACGATATCTGAGTCATCCCGAACCGTGATGACGTCCGTAATCGCAACCAGAAGGGAAAAAGATTAGATCACCGGAGTGGGATGTCGTCCTAAGGATAACTCTAATGCCTAAGTCAGTATTCTGAGAGAGTAATCTTTTAGCAACTCAGCTCAAATTTGTCCGTGAACAGTGTGTGATTCGATAATATATACCGAATAATTGGTTACCTTGTTTGATTGTGACTCTTCAATTACGTGATCGCATGTAATTAGGATAATTTTGAAACTGTATCCTGCCAATTTCTCCTAGAATCATGGAGTTTCCCCAGGTTTAGATACCCTGTCATGCATGTCTTTGGTCAAGAGCTACATGCTCGTTAATGACCTTTAAACCAACCTCGTGAACTGCAGGTGAATGACGAAGGGTTCGACTATCCTTCTTAGAAGCTTGCGATGAGTGATTATAGGTTCATAGAGTATGTTAAATGTCGTAGTCATTTAGTCGTGGTATGGAAGATGTATGGGATTGATAGGAGCTCACCGGGTCGAAGGTCACGATCCGATGAGACCTCTCCAAAGCTCATTTTGATGTCGGTGACTTGGGATTTCGATAGGAAGAGGTCGCTGCCCACCTTTCCTCTTAATTTTTGATTCGGACTTTTAGGTATTAAGGTCAGTACTTAGGTCTATTTGGGTCGGTTCATCTGGGTCGTAAATGTTTCTCCCATCATTACCCCCCTTTAGGCCCAATGAGCTCAAAGGTCGTGGTGCCTAAATTACCATATTTTAGTCCCAACCTTTGAAGTGTCACACTATTTCCCGTAATAGCTAGTTTCGGCAGTGACATGCCTCATCAGTTTTTAGTAGTTGCCTCGATTCAGGTGTGCTAGATCCTTTCCAGAAATCAAATAGACTCCTTCACATATATAAATTAGAGAGCTTTGAAGAATTTAGGATTTACCAAAAGCTCTTCTCTTGCAAATAGAATCTCAACTCTGCAACATTAACTCAAATTGCTACCTTTCCGAACTTTCTTATTCTTTCTGTCCCGCGAACTCTTAAAAGTTAGAACTCTTAGCTCAACAGTTTTTCAAGAACCAACGAGTGAGTTTTCTTTTATCTTCTTACAGTTTTTAGAAAATTCTCGTCTTCTCATCCTTCTCGGAAAAAATGTCTTCAGAATCCTTTGCCTAATTGTCTTCCTGTACCTAGTCGTCTTTCTCTAGCATCCTTTCTCTCCGTACAAGATTGATTTCTAGGACTCTCCTTTTGCGAATCCTAAGAATGATAAGGCTATTCGTGTTAAGAGCAAAGTCTATCATCCCTCCAAACTGGAGGTCTTTTCTCTTTCTTCTGATTGAGGTCCCTCAGAAATTCTCAGATTAGTGGGGAGAGGGGCCTAAGTAGAGACGACATAGTCATCTTTCGGGAATCCTAGCATCCCAACAGTCAACGTGTTAGACATATAGTCCTTCACTTGACTAACCTTAGGGGAGGCATTCCTTTGCCATACCTGCATCCTCTGTTCATTGATATAGTCCACTTCTGGAACTTTCTAATAGCACAGCTCATTCCATAATAGAATTTGTGGTGACCTGCCATCTGTATAGGATTCCAGTCTCCTTGGTCCTTTTTAGGTGGTTTTTTAAGGTTGGGGTTTCTACAGCCCCGGGCAAAACCAGCCTGAGGTACCTCCAATTCATTAATAGGTATAAACTGCTAGGTCCCTTCCTATCTTCAAGTGGCACTTGGAAGGATTCTTTTCTTTTCGCCAAACTTCCAGCCAATCTAGTTCAGTCCGAGCCCTACTCTGACTACAATCTGAATAAAACCTTCTATAATGGCCTCCCTATTCTGTCCAACGAACAAGAGAGGGATAGAGTTTTCCTTGTCGACCTGGCCAATCCCAATGTTGAGAAGGTCGAGTCGACTCACCTAGTCTAGCCAATACCTTTCCTCTATTCTGCTGGATTGGAAAGTCCAGTAGATCGCGACCTCCCCACTCTTAGGAGAACTATGGGAATTTCTTCATGTTTTAGCTTTCAATAAATTTCTTTCAACTTTTCTGTATGCTAACATCTTTTCCTTTCCCTGTTTTGATAGCAATAAGGAAAGCATGGTTCTTGAACTCCTCCACCTGCTCTCAGCAAGGTCAGTAGGGAAGGTCCCTGTCCTTCTGAGCTCCTTCTAGCAACCTTGGCAATGCTGCTGGTGCTTCATCTACTGCTTCGGACTCAGAATGCCGCAAAGAGAAATGCTGTGGTTGCAGCGTTGTGGGCTTCCGGGAGCCCTGCAAAGATTGGGATCTCTTCTTCTCCTTCCCCTAGTCCACCCAGCAAGAGAAGGAGCTTCCCACGATCGCTTCAATGAAGGGGAAGGCCCTTGCGACTTCCAAGCAAGGGTTGCATCGTCAAGGAGGTCATAGAGACTTTAAACACACTGGGGAATCTTTCCTTGCCTCTCATTCTGATGAGGGGACTGCGACGTGGCTCCTCAACCTTGCCATAGAGTCTTCGGTCCCTAGTCCAGTGACCACACTCCCGGTCCTTTTTTATGGGGTGTACACCTCCTGTTGATCATGAAATTTGTAGACAGCTCATTGAAGATACACCGCCTCTCTCCACACAACTGTGAGTCCTCTTTTTTTCTGTATTCTTGTAGTTTTTGCCTATATCAATTCTTCATGAGTATTGACCTTTCTTTTTCTTTTTTTAGGATCATATTTTCTTAGGTGAGCGACTAAGAAGAGTGGTGGAGAGAGTGAAGAAAGATTAGGAATTCTCCACCCTAATCATTGAGCTTTAAGACGAGAAAGCTTGTCTTGAGAAGGAGAAAAAGGAGCCTGCCGCTTCTACGCCTTCTACACTATCGTGGGAAATCTTCAGGAGGAGTACAAAAAAAATGTGACTGAGGCCAGAGCCGAGAATCTGGTAATGGCTTCAGCCCTCGTAGAAGCTATCCAAAAGAGCGGCCAGATTCTCGAACTCGATAAACACCAAAGTGGCCTCCTCCATGAGCTTGAGGCTCAACTGACGGACTTTAACGCTATATGTGAGGAGGATAGCAGCCTCTCATTATCCAAGCTCGAAGAGATTTCGGGCTTCCAGGCCTATGTGGAGTCAATTCTGCAACCTCAGTTATTTGGGCTATATGTTGATGTGATCGACAAGCATTGTTAGCTTAATAGGGACCTGAAAACTAATCTGGTCATCCACGAGGGGCTGTATCATCCAAATGCAATAACCCCTCTTCCTTGGGAGCATGAAGAACAGCCACCTAACTCTCAAGAAGAGGTCCTTGCTGCTAAGGCCTTGGCTAGGGTCAGTTAATTTGGTGAGGGTCCTTCTAAGGAAGGGAAAGGAGCTTAGGACCAACCTGCTGAAGCTCCTGCCACTGAGAGGGTGGTTCTTGACAATCCCCCTAGGGCATTTTCTCCTCCTCAACGTAAAATCATCCATAGTTATGGAGACTTAGTTAAATATTATCCTTTTCATCCCCAACCCATTGATTTTGATGAGATACTCAATCGCTCCCGAGCTATTCGTCTATCCTTGGATAGACCTCCATTTGAGAACATTACTGATTACCCAGCAGGTCCCTCAAACATCGTAGATCGGGAGATAGCTGTCAACGACAATGTCCTGTTGAGCTCGTTGAAGGCTCCGGGAGAGGAAGAAGAAGATTGAGTTGTAATAGAATATGATTTTACATAGTCTTTCTTCTTCTTACTTTGTGCTTTGTAATACACAGTGCTCATCTTCTGAGCTTATGTTTCTTCTTTTTTTGTTTCTGTACTGAATATATTAAGAGGTCTGTTTGTGACCTCTTTCTTTGATGTGATTTCTTTGAAATGGATTTCATGAAAAACACACCAACTTGAAGAAATTTCCCAAAACTTGCCTAGAGTTTCAAGTTCATACAATGACCTATGATGTTTTTCAATCATCAACCATAGTCTTGATGTTGGTAGACAAATCAACACCCTAACCAAAGTGATGAAAATCCCTAGAGTAATTAAACCAAGAATCCTAAGAAAGTTAAAGGAAGAACACTCAAAAAGAACAAGTTTGATACAAAAAGGATTATTGATTTCAAATGAAAGTTGTTTGTAGCTTGATTGTGAAAGACAAGATAAGGAGTATATATATACTCCAAGAACATAAAATGACATAAATAATTAATGCTAGGGATGTATATACTTAACTACTCTTGAAACATATAAAAAATAACAAGAAGAAAGCATTAAAATTCAAAGAAAACATCAATATGGTTGGCTAACCCAATGCCTATCCGGGGCTAGATGGTGCACTGGACAATGCATCGGATGGCCATTGGAACTCCAACAAAATGCATCCTCTTTGTGATCCAATGCTTGATCCATTCCATCCGGCGCCGAATGGCCTCTACTCCAGCTTTACTTATTCTTCTTTCGCCCTTTGTTCCATGCTTCGTCTTGTCTTAAATTTGCACTCTTTGTAGACTTGGACTAGGGTCTTTAAAGCTCATTTCCAAACCTCCAAACTCTTCAAATGAGTTTCCCACTTTGATTACAATCCAAGGCTCTTCAATTTGGACATCATCTACAAACTTAACTTCATGGAACATGGCATTGTCTTGAAATTGATCTTCCTTGATTTACATCAATGTCATCTTTGTCTTATTAATCTTCAAAGTATCATTTTTATACTTGAATAAATCTTTATATGCACAAATCAACTTCTTCAATTTGAAATTCTTCAATTCATTCCTTGATTTCCTTCTTGAATCTCCATCTTTAATCTTGCACTTGAAGAGTAGAATTCCATTCTTCATGTCAAGTGACTTGAATCTTCCAATATCTCCATTTGGTGGATTCCATGAGTTTTTCAAAGTTAAGGTGGCTCCTTGATCCATATCATTCCCCCACACCTCAAAAGGATTCATCCATGAATCTTTAAATCCTACATAGAAAAGAGAATGATCACTAACATGGTTTGAAGAATCAAAAGAATACTTACCAAGTAACTTCAAGTCATCCTTCATGGAAGTTAGAAGTTGATAATGCTTTACCATACCCTTCTTTGAAGGTGGTGGTGTCTCCTTTATTAGTATATTAGTATGTATTCCATCTCCACTCAAAGAAACTCATTAGAAGAAACATCATAGACAAGGAATACAAGCCATTTAACACAATCAAGAAACCACATTCTATCATTCAAAGCACAAGACATAAATTTCATTGGTCTATGACCCCATAAACCATGATATGAAGATTCTCTAAACCCTGAATTCACATTCATTAAGCTCAAGAAACAATCCCTTAACATAGCATTTACATGCCCTCCATCAAAAACATCAAACATATGTGTGAAAGGAATAAGAAAATAGCCCTCACATATGCTAGGATTCAAACTTTCATCAAGATAGATAGCATTATGCTCATCTAAAAACAGGGGATACTTCCAAAATTTCCTAAATCTCAACATATCTCTATTCATGGCACAAAACTCAAACCGTAACATCATTTAGCTCCACCAATCATGCCAAACAAAGATTAAGCAGATAGCAAACACATTGATTTCATCCTCATAAAGTTCAACTTCATTAAAGATCAACTTCTCGTCATAAATAATCTTTTCACATGATATAAACAAGAATGCTCCAACAATCATAGGCTTCTTTTTCGTATGAAATCCTAAGACATGCTTTTTAAACAAGACATTCAAGGTTCTAGGACTTACACATCTCACCAAAACAACTTCATGATTCTCAAGATTCAACAACTCAAAGACATAATGCTTGGAACAATCAAGAACACATAAGATACCAATTCTAAGCATATTACCATGAACACCATAAGCTTTGAATCTAAGAACCTCAAGAAAATATGGAATTCGTTGTTATATAAGTCATGAAACTTCAAAATTTCAACGAAAGTCAACCACTTAACATGACTTGTTTCGTCATCAATCTCCAACATGCAATTATCATCAATAAGCATGAATTTTCCTCTCATATGAATCACAATGGAGTGCATCTCAAACAAAAAGAACAAGAATTTAGCGTCAACAATGAGGATGCACACTAGACCACAAAGATATAAATTTTTACCAAGAAGTATAACATCAAAAATCCACAATACTCCAAATATGAGAAAAGGGAGGTCATTCAAGCATTGGCTAGAGAGCTCTCAAGTCTCTCCAAATATCAATCAAGTGTTTGTGAGAAAAAGCTCGTTCGATTCAGGATCAAGCCCAGTGTCCTCGCCTCAACGATTCTCACCATGAAGAAGTTATCAAGTCTTTCCCATTGGAGTTCTCAATTCTTCTCCAAAGTTATTCTTCAAATATTCAAAGTGTTATCTGGCGTTCTTAATCAAAATGAGTTGAAGCTTCGACAACAAATCAATCAAGTGTTCTTAGGAAAAGCTCATTCGATTCGAGATCAAGCCTTGTGCCCTTACCTCGATGTTTTCTCACATCAAATTGAAGAATCGGAGGATATCTCCATGGAGATTTTGTACCCCACTACTTTAAATTAAATAAATATAGTTTTTTTAACAATATACAATCATCTAAAACAAACTTCGAAATTCCATTCATGTGTGTTCCAAAGATATACTTCAAAAAGAAGTTCAAGTAATTCCATCCACAAGAATATATCTCCAAGTTGTTTCTATGAAACACAATATCCAACAAGTCATATATAGAATTCATAGACATAAACAAAGCATTTTCTCCAATCAAAGAATTAATATGCTCATAGAATTCACCATATATAACTTGTCTAGAGACAATAAGCACATAATCACAACCATGCTCATCCACAAATGATTCCCCTATGAACTTAAGATCTAGAATTTCATTCAAAAAGCTCTTAGAGATATACAACTTCCACATGCATGAATCTCATTTCTAGAACCACATTCAATCACATACTACTCCTTCACGAACTCAAAAACCATGAAAGATTTAACAAGACTTATAGAAATATAAGACTTACTTTCTCTAAACAAGGACTCATTATGCTCAAGAATTTCACCAATGGCATGTTGCTTATGAACATCATATGCATTTCCACAATCATGCTTAATCATAGAAAACATATTTTTATGTTCACCATTCAACAATCTATTACCAAGGGTAGAGATAAGACTGTATCACTTTAACATAGCATTCATTACCATGTTGTCCTTGCCTTCTTTCAACTTGATTAGCCCTTCAAAGTCTTGCATCCTAGACAAGGAAACACTAGAAAAAGAATGATCAATGTTAGAAGTAGGAATAAAAATATCTTTGTACCTCTCCAAAGCACTCTCAATCTCATATTCTTCCTCAAGCTCACTCTCATTTTTACACCCAAGTTCACTCTCATTTTCTTTTTCTTTCTTTACTTCACTTGAGACCTCTTGAACTTGCTCATTTCCAACAATTTCTTGAAGACCCATTTCACATTTTACTTCATTGGTAATTGAGGTGTCTTCCTTTTTTGGCTCCAAGCTCTCCCAAGTTGAGCATTGCGAAATACTATGTCCATGTTCATTGAATTTGAAGCACTTGGGATCTTCACTTCTAGGAAGTTGTGAGAGTGTCTTTCTCCGTTCTCCATGCTTCACCTTCACCTCTTGCATTTGAGGTTTGGGCTCCTCTTCTGTTTGCCTTACACTTTGCACTTTCATTGATGAAGAGATAACATGATGTGAGCATAAGATCCCCCATATGAGCCCCTTCAATTGGACAATTGTCTTTCATCCTCCCTTTTTGGTGGTCTTTCATTCCTTATATTTCTTCTATGTCTCAATGGCTCACCATGTTCATTGTAGTAAGAATAAGAGTTTTCATCTCTTCTTGTCCCCCTTGAGCTTCTTTTAACTTCATGGTCATAATAACCTTCACCAATATTTTCCATTTGCTCATTTCTCCTTCTTGGTAGACTCCCTTGATAAGGCACGTACTCTCTAGAAGAACTAAGTTGATATTCATCTCCCCTTCCTCCTTGTTGCACTTGCTTTCTAGGAGTTTTATATTGGAGTTCATCTACCTTTCTTTCAAAGCTTTCAACTCTTGAGTTGAAGTCCTTTCTTATTTCATTCATTTTGTTTGAGAGTTCAACTATCATTTGCTCCATTCGTTCCAAGATGGTGGATAGAAATGCATTGTTATCTCCCATATTTGATACTTGTGAAGATGCTCCTCTAGTCATGATTTAACTACAAAGAAAAACAAGAAAAATAGGGGAAACTTGAAGAAAAGGAAGTCATCAAATGGAAGATCTTATGAAAGTTCAAGTCATGTCACTTCTTCATCAACTAAGTGCAATAAAGATGGTCATAAAACTTCCTATTATCTAACATGGGAGAGCATGGAGCCCAAAAGGAAACACACCTCAATTATCAATGGAGGGAAAGGTGAAATGTGTCTTCAAGAAAGTGTTGACGAAGTGCAAATGCAAGAGGCTCCTAATGAAGTGAAGAAATTCGTTAATCATATGACAATCATGAAGGAGATAACCAAAAAAATCTTATTTCTTGCAAGATGCATCAGGTTTGAGAAGATAAGTAGTTTGATGATTGATTATTAGAGTGAAGTGAACTTTTTTAGCTAATATGTGGTGGATAGAATGGAGCTTAAATGTGAAAACCATTCAAAACCGTATAAGCTACAAAAGTTGAATGGGGGTGAAGAGGTTTTGGTTGATAAGCAAGTGAGAATACCTTTTTCCATATTGAAGTATAAGGATGAAGTGTTTTGTGATGAGATTCCTATACAAGCAACTCATTTGCTACTAGGGAGACCATGGCAACTTGATAGAGAAGCTACATGTGATGATTGCAAGCACAAGTACACTTTCAAGAGGAATGGAAGGAGGATCAACGTGGGATCTTTTACACCACGTGAAGCCTCCACAGATCAAAAACTACTTCTTGAGAACATGAGAGCATTCTATGAAGAACAAAAGAGAAAAGAACTCTAAGAAATGAAAGAAAAGACTCTAATTATGAAGAAAGAAGAACAAGAGAGAATAGAAAAAACAAGAGCATGAGAGAGAAAAAGAACAAGAGAAAATCGGAGAGCATGAGATTGAAAAAGATCTTAAAAGGAAAACTGAGATGAAAAATGAGAGTGAGAGTGAGCTTAAAAGAGAACAAGAGTCTGAGAATGAGTGAAGAGAAAGCGGGCTCTTATGATGAAGAATGAGAGTGCTTTAGTGAATAGCAAGGATTCATTGATTTCCTTACCATTTCTAACATTAACTATTCATTTTCTAGTGTTCTTGTGCCTAAACTTCAGGATTTTTGAAAGCCTAAACAAGTAGACGGAAGGCAAGGACAACAAGTTGCTATGTTAAAGTGATACACTCTTATCTCTACACTTGGTGATAGATTTTTAAATCATAAGCATGAAAATATAATTTCTATGAGTAAGTATGATTATAGAAATGCTTATAATGTTTATAAACAAGATCCCATTGTTGAAATTCTTGAGCATAGCTATTCCTTGTTTAGAAAAAGCATGCCTTACACTTCTATGGGTCTCGTGACAACTATTTATGGATTTTGAATTTGTTAAGGAATCATGTGTGCAAGAATATGATTGTAGAAATATGAATGAAGCATGTGGAAGAAATTTGTATGTCTCTAAGAACTTCATGAATGATATGCTAGATCCTAAGCTTGTTAGGAAATCATTTGTGAAAGAGCATGCTTGTAACTATGTGCTTAATGTTTCTAGATAGGTTATATATGGTGAATTCTATAAGCATATTAACTCATTAGAGAGAATACTTTGTTTATGCGTAAGAGGATTCTATGCATGACTTGTTGGCTACTGAAATTCTTGAAAATAGCTTGGAGATACATTCTTATGACTTGAATTACTTGAGTTTCTTGTTGAAGCACATCTTTGAATCATATTTGAGTAGACTTTCCAAGTTTGTCTTGGATGATAGAGTTTTGTGGATCTTTGATGTTAAGAGTCTTGGTAACAACTCGTATCTTTGTAGTTTAATGCACATACTCATTGCTGATTCCAAGTTCTTGTTTATCTTGTTTGAGATGTATTTCATTGTGATTCCAATGAGGCGAAATTCAATGCTTGATGGGAATGAATGCTTGTTGTAGATCTTTTTTTGTGAAGAATCAAATCATGTTGTGAATTTTACATTAAGGAAAGAGATGTCATATTTCTTGATTATGAGTGCAACATGCATGTATGGAGTTTATTTCTTCTTATGGTTCTTAGATTCAAAACTTATGATACTCATGAAAAATGCTTAGAATAGGTACTTCATATGTTCTTGATTGTTCCAAGCATGATAAATTCTTTGAGTTGATGAATCTTGAGAATCTTGAAGTAGATTTTTTGAGATATGTTGGTCCTTCAACCTTGGATGTCTTGTTTAGAAAGTATGTTTAAGGACTATATATGAAAAAGAAACCTATGATTTTTGGTGATTGCTTATTGAAATCTAGTGAAGAGGTGTTTTATGAAGAGAAATTGTTCTTTGAAGAGGTTGAGGAATTTTATGTTAACAAATCAATGTCTTTGATATGTGCATAATCTCTATTTGGCATGTTTGGTGGAACTACATGATGATATGGTTTATATTTTGTGACATGAATAGAGATATGTTAATATTTTGGAAGATTATGAAAAAATCTCCCTGTTTTTGAAATAGCGTAATGATGTCCATCGTGATGATTTAATGAGTTCTAGAGTATGTAAAGGTTATCTTCTTATTCATCTTACACATATGTTTGATGATTTTGATGGAGGTCATGTATGTTCTATGCTAAGGGTTTCTTGAGCTTAATGAATATGAATACAAGGTTTAGAGAACCTTTATGCGATGCTTTATGGGGACATCAACCTTTGGGAGTTATGGTTGGAGCTTTGAATGATATAACTTTGTTTCTTGGTTGCTTAGAGTGGATAGTATTCCTTGTCTACGTTTTTTCTTCTAATGAGTTTACTGTAGATGAGAAGGAATACATATCAAGCAAAGAAAAACCACCACCTTTGAAGGAAGGGCTGGCAAGGTAATAGCAAGGTGTAACTTCCATGGAAGATAACATTTGTGAAACTTTTGAGAGTATTGAACTCTTCGGTAAGTATTATCTTGATGATTAAATCCAAGTTTGTGACAATTCTCTTCTCAATATTCCTCTTGAGGTGAGGGGGAATGACAGAGATTAAGGATCAATCATATCAATAATGGAATCATTAAGGAAATCATTTATGGAGGAATTCAATGAAGAGAAGATTCATAGAAGAAAATGTGCTTATAAAGACCTATTTTTCAAGTATGAGAATATGTACTTCAAATTCAACCATAGATATTGGAGTGAATAAGGCTTGGAAATACAACAAAACAATAAGGATTGAAATAGCTTGAAAACGGTTGACGATTTCTCGAAAACGGTCGATGACATGTACCTGAGCACGCCAGCACTCACTAGTACTCGATAGCCTGCATTACCTGACTATTGGGGCTCCTCGCACCAGCAACCGACACTGGTCCTTCAACGAGCCAAATTGAATTGTCACAGAGTCACGTTGAGTTTTGACAGAGCCCAATTGAATTTTGACCTAGCCAACTCATATTTTTTTTACTTTTCTTTCATTTTTATGTAGTAGTAATATATTTTTGAGGGTATTTAAGTCCTTTGAACTTTATTTAGGTCTTTCTTAAGTCTTCGCCTATATATATGGCATTATCTTTGTAATTCAAATCAACTTTTCTACAAATATGAAAACTTTTTAAGTGAATGAATTTTAAAGATCAAACTTTTTTTTGGTTTGTTCTTATGAGGTCTTCTTAGGTAACTACACTTAGGACAATCAATTACTTTAGGTTAAGGTATTCATTAGTCTACCAATTAAGAGATTGGTTATCGTTGATTCCCAACAAAGGTCAATCTAATTAGTCTTGAACTTTATGATGAATCCTACAAATTTCATTGAAGGGTTTTGAAGAACATGTACCTAATAAATTGAAGGGAAGGCCACAAATAGACTTCCTCTAAGCATCGATCGGAGGGAGTCTAGAGAGGGTACTAACCTTACCTTTTCTTAAATTTTCAGACTGAAAATCGGAATCTCTTGTCTGTAGTCACCCGCAAAAATCTCCGATCTTTACCTCTACTTCGTCACACAAACTTCCGCTTCCAATGTACGTCTCATGAACAAGGCAACGAGAATAAATACGATTGAACTGCTAGATTCAATCGTGAATATGTTTTCTTGTTTTTCGGTTTCTCTGAACTCTTTGAATTTTTTTTACACAAACGCTCTGACAAAAAAGACTGAACAGAAAAGAAAGAGGCGTTCTCCTGAAAAACCCTAGAAGACTTCGTGATAAGAAGTCTTCTAGATAAATCAATCTCGTTTTTTAATTTTGATTTGAATTCAAAACGAGAGGCCTATCAGAGTGTGACTAAGAAAAAATTTGTCCAGGTTCAACGATCCTGGAAAAATACAATTCAGTCACATAATTAACTCTTAATTATATTTTGGTTAATTCCTATTCATGAATTAGCCTAAACAACTTTAACTAATTACATTTAGGTCCCAAACGAGATACTATCCATTAAGCGATACGTTTTGAATGTGTGACCCAATAGGACCTCGTAAAATTGGCATTTGACATAAAAGATATTTAATGTCATGTACAATAAGCGGCATCTAGCAACACATTATTACAATCCAATTAACGAGAATGTCGATGACAAGACAAAACCTTCCCTGATAAAATAACATGTCTTAATCTCTTTGTCTAGGAAGTCATAATTGAGCATGAGTCATGGAACGTGTCATACTTGAAAAGTTCAATATCTCAATTCTCAGCCCCGAGTAGATTAATTAAACCGAATAAGATAAATATCTCATATCTACCTATTCGAACATGGTCATGCATTTCATAATTTCATTCAACCAAGAATGCTCGACATCACTCTCTTGTTATATAAGAGGGAAAAATCCTATCTTGATCATTCAACAGTCCATAGCACAAATTAGGACACACTTAATACATGTCTTTATTATCCACTCAGTTAAGAGTGACGTTTGATATCAAAGTATGCAATCTTTCATGTAGGAATCTCCGATGATCCCAAGTCAAAAGATGAGGCATAATTATCACAATGAAATCACTCATGACACTTATATACTATCGTAAAGCAACATATTGTTTCCTTTTCATACATGGGTTGTTTGATTTAATATGATAAACACGAAAAGGAGCAACCTACCATTTGAACTTAGCAGTTTCAAGAAACAAAACACCTTTATATTTCCATAAGAGTTTCAAAAACTCTTTATTCATAACTGTCCGCTTTCATCTCGTTTGTGTGCCTCACTTGTGTATAAATCTAGCATTCCACCTACCAGTCCGATCACTTTCTGTCATCGGCGTTCATCTGTCACCATTCAAATACACTTTCTAAGCTAAGACTGTTCAACTTTCTTCCTCACAATAGTGAAAAATGTGCAAGGTTAGGTTTCTTTTTGCTTAAAAAATCATCTCATCATGTCCATTTGTGACCGAAAATGCCTCAGATTCAATTTTTACAAAGAAAAAAGACACATGATCATACTTTTTGAGAGTGAAAATTTCAAAGATAAGAGCTTTAATGGAAAATTTCATCTTCACGGTACTTTCCAAAAGAAAACATCAAAGAAACTTTCTTTACAATAGAAAAATTACATAATTTTTTGCCTTAAAGTACGATTTCATGCCAAAAGGTTAGATCTTTTTAAGTTTTTAAACTGGGTTGCTCATGGGTGTTAAACGTTCGTTCATACGTCTTGAACTGATTTACAACACATGGGTGTCGCATGGGTTTGTTTGGATGTGTTAATATAAATAGATGGTCATATATGTGTTGTTTTAAATTGGTTGTCGTGGATGTGTTGTTTGTAATTTTTTGTTTTATCCTGATTGTCTGATTAAGTCATTCAATCTTCTTGTTTGTGCAGACATGGACAAATTTTTTAAGCACAATAGGGACACCTGGGGCAATGGTACTATAAACCTATATCAGTCGCTACAATTGAAGATGGACGAAGATGTTATGAATATTACAAAGGAAATTTACGGGTTGACCAAGTTCGTAAGACTAAGAAACTCTTACATGAGACATGTCCTTGACTTTAATCAACTCAACCACGTTGCCGGAAATATCCTTCATCAAATACTCTGTGGAAGGGTTGTTATGTCTGATACACCTGAGGACGAGGTGTGGTTTTCCATAGGAAACTGTTTAACAAAATTTTGTAAAAGAGAATTCTACTTGGTCTCAGGTCTTCTATTTGGTCCCATCCCTGACTTCATTGAACAAGAATACAATGTAGTTGCAAATAAACCATGCAATAGGTATTAAGCAAGTCCCGAGAAGGTTGATATCTCAAACGTGCATAAGCTTTTTACCAAGAAAACAATTGGAGGATAGCCAATTGATGTCCATGTCAGGGACTCTGCCAAAATCACATTGCTGCTGATATGCCATACTATGCTAATGGGAAATCCAATGGGTCGGGCAACCCAGTCGTGGATGCTTGACCTGGTAGTGGACTTGTACGAATTGGATGCTTTCCCCTGGGGTTCTTTCTTCCACCAGATGTTGATCTACAGTTGCATCCATGACTGGCGTTCTCCAAACACCCTTGGTAATAGAAAGATAGGAGCAAGAGTAGGAAGGACATCGCGATACACAATCCAGGGATATATTTGGGCACTGCAGGTAATGTATGGATTGTTTGTTAAGTGTTTGGGTTGTTGTTTTTAGACTTATCATATCCTATGGGTTGTTGAGTGGGTTGTTTCCAATGGGTTGGTGTTTACTACATGATTTCATATTCCATGGGTTGTTTTCAATGGGTTATTTCTGGAGTGTCATCATATTGTATGGGATATTTTTATATTGTATGGGTTTTTTTTTTAGATTATATGGGTTGTTTTTTTCATTAGTCTTACCTTTATATGTTGTCCAGTTCTGAGTGCTAGAGGCAATTCCAGGACTTAGAATATTTGCTGAGGAAATTGTACCACTAATTGGTCTACCGTGTAGACCTAAAATGTTTAATTGGTTGTACCGTTGTAAGAAACAAAACCTGTACATAAAATTCAGTGAAGTGGAAGGAAGGGGAGAGGTAAACACTTAACTATATTCTTGATGGATATCAAGGAGCTAACAAGACATTGGAAAACTCATGGAAGCTACCATATCAGGAGATGAGAAGATTCAAATTCAATTCTAAAGAAGTTGGAGCTTCAAGGAGAGATTCAATAAATGGATTGAAGAGTTACAAGACGAAGAAGTTGATTCATGCATATAAAGACTTATACTTCAAGTATAAGAATGATACTTTGAAGATGAAGAAGAAATGTTGGCATTGATGCAACATAAGGAAGAACTATGTGATCTTGATGCAATGATGGAGAGATCTACACTTGATCAAATTTAGCCAACAAGGAAGTTTTTCCATGTTTGCAAAATTGAAAGGTCATTGGAGGAGTTTGAAGACTTGGAAATGTGCCTAAAAGACCCTAGTTCAAGCCTACAAAGAGTGCAAATTGAAGACAAGACAAAGCATGGAACAAAGGATGAAAGAAGAAGCAAGGAGAGTTGGAGACAGAGGCAGCCGACGCCGAATCAACCCCAGCCAGTGCCGGATCAACAAGCAATGAAAATGTGACTCCTTCCAGTAGCCATTTGGCCCTGGATCCGGTGAACCATCCGGATGGCTCTTGTTCAGCTCGACCCTTTTTTATTTTTCTTGCAATTTTCTTTTGTTTCTCATGTTATTTTGGTTATGTATTTCTAATTACCCTACCCAGCAATTATTAGGTTAATCTAATGATTTGGGACTATTTATCGTTCCTTAACTTTGTAATCTAAGACAACTTATTCTACAAACACTTTTAAATCAATTAAGAGAATCCTTTTGGATTAAACTCCTATTTTCTTGAGTGTTCATCTAAGAGCTCTTATGGGGTTCTTAGTGAGACTCTTGAATGCTCCAATATTTGGCTACGGTGCTTGAATTGGATTGATGAAATCCAAACTAATAGATAATATTGGAAGACAATCACAGTAATTGGTCATCTAGCTTGAACCTGTTATGAAGTCTTGGGTTGATCTTAAATGGGTGTGTCATTGATTGAATTTGAATGAATAATCCATGTCATTTTTGAGATCTTATCATCTTTTTGGTATCAAGAGTTTAGGTTTTTCATCAAGAGGTTTTCCTATCTTTAATTGTTTTCTTGTTTAAGTGTTAAGATCATATTGTTTCTTTGAAATCCTATGATCTCATGTGATTTTTTTGTTTGTTCTTTTACATTAATCCTACTTCATCTCTTGTGATCCATTATGATTTGTGGAATTGCGTCCAAGACCAAAAATTAAGGCCAATTCAACTTACTTGGTGATTCTACTTCTTCTACCATCTCCACAAAAACAACAGAGTACAAAAAAAAAGGAGAGAGAGATCAAAGATCTCCAAATCAGAAAAATTAAAAAAAAAAGATCTATCAAAAAAAGTGATCAAAATTCTAAATTAAGGTTGAGGTATCATTTGTAAAGTTGAATTCTATTGT
Source organism: Parsonsia alboflavescens (assembly GCA_028571225.1). Taxonomy (NCBI): domain Eukaryota; kingdom Viridiplantae; phylum Streptophyta; class Magnoliopsida; order Gentianales; family Apocynaceae; genus Parsonsia; species Parsonsia alboflavescens. The sequence continues at coordinate 14,721,530 of JAOXNR010000022.1, forward strand.
TAGGTTGATCAAATTGATGGGTAGAGCTTGAATTGTGATATATTGTATTGAATTGCCTATTTGTCTATTGAAACTTGTTATTTGGACACTTGATCACATTGAAATTGCTGAAAATTTGGATCACAACTCTTTGACCTCAAGGTGTTTGATAAATTTCCTATCATCTATTTTCCTTGAATTCTAAGTGTTTATTCTATTGTCTTGTATTCAGTGACCATCTTCTTTGAAACTCTTATCTCTTTGAATCTTATATGTTGGAAGATATGAACTATTTGCTTTGAGTTTTTGATGTTTGATTCGGTTGCCTTATTGAGTAATTGTCTATTCTTGAAGTTGCATTAATAACTTGAAGAAGAGCAAAGAGAGGTAAAAGGTGTAAAGGGGTGAGCACATTAGAGCGAGAAAAAGCCATTTCTAAGAGTGATAGATGTGTGGATTGTGAGAATATACAAATTCCCCTGTTTTTTGTTTGCTCATTTTGTAGGTACATCATGGATAAATTTTCATCTCAATCATCTTATCACGAGGAAAGAAGGGAGACATCACATAATAATTCTTCTATAGAGTATGTGCCATATGAAGCGGTTGGAAGGGAGGGCCAACAAATGCACCCATCTAGGAGGAGATGTGAACATATGGAGTGTGATGATGGTTACTACTATGATAATGAAGGGAGGCCAAGAAGATATGGAAGAAAAGGAGGCCATTGTAGACATCTTGGGAGCCATCATATGACCATTCCATATTTTTTTATGGTATCTTTGATCCAGAAATGTACCTTGCTTGGGAAAGAGAGGTAGAACTTGTGTTTGCGAACATGACTACTTGGAAGGACAAAAGATAGAGCTAGTTGTTGATAGCTTTGAGAGCGAAGCCTTGGCTTGGTGGGAAGAAGATTTGAAGTATCAAAGAAGATTTGGAATGCTTATTACTACATGGGAAGGATTGAGGAAGTATAGAGGGAAAGATATGCACCAAAACTCTACTACAAAAATGTTACTCAAGGCTCCAAGAATGTGAAAGAGTACCATGAAGAGTTGAAGATTGCATTGGACAGAGCTAACATAATGGAGTATGAAGAAGAAAAAATGACTAGATTTCTCAATGACTAATTCTCAATTTGGGAATTAGTTGTGCCATACTATTATGACTATCTTGATGATTTGGTTCACATGGCCATTCAAGTTGAGAGACACTTGAAGAAGAGGAAGTTAACAATGGGAAGTCTTATGAAAACTCAACTTGTGGCCCTTCTTCAACATCTAAATTGCAAGGAGCTTGTTCAAAAGAAGAGAAATCCATTCCCAAGGAAAGTTGAAATCCAAGCTAAGTGACTAATTGAAAGGACTCCTAATCAAGTGAATTAAGTTGTTGATAATGAGACACTTCATGAAAATTATGAACAAATGAAGACCTTCAAGAAGGTAACGCAAAAGATTGATGACATAATGGCAAAGATGGAGGAATATATTAGAAGGAAAGAAAAGAGGGGAAAAGAGAGAAACGAGAAAGAATAGCTTCGGAGAGAGAAAGATCTTAACAAAAAAGCAAGGGAGATTGAGAAAGAACATGAGGTGAAAAATGAGAGAGCTTGAGAGCGAAAAAGAGTATGGGAGAAAAGAAGAAGAGAAAGAGATGAAAAATGAGAGTGCCTTGGTCCTCAAAAGTAGCAAAGAGGATTTTATCCCCATTTCTAACATTGACCATTCATTATCTAGTTGTCTTGTTCCTAATTTTCAAGTTTATAAAGAAGTAAAAGAGATAAAGGAGGACAATGACAAAAGCGAGATGAATGTTATAAGTGGTACACTCTTTTCTCTACACTTGGTGATAGTTTGTTGAAATTTGAACACGAAAGACTGCTTTCTATGACTAAGTGTGTGTTTAGAAATGCTTATGATGTTCATAAGCAAGGTGATATAGTGAAATTTCTTGTTCAGGATGATTTCTTATTTAGAGAAAGTATGTCTTGCACTTCTTTAAGTTTAGTGATAGCTTTTATGGATTTTGAGTTTGTGAAGGAATCACTTGTGCAAGAATATGCTTTTGACTATGTGTTTGATGTGTCAAGACAAATCGTACATGATGAAATTTATAAGCATGCTTATTCATTGCTTGGTCAAACTGATTTGCTCATGCCTATGGATTCTATGTGTGAATTGTTGATACTTGATATTCATGAGAATTACTTGGACTCACATTCTTTGGAATTGGGATACTTGAATGTCTTGTTCAAGCATGGCTTTGGGATATACATGAATGAAATTTCAAA
>JAOXNR010000022.1:14723901-14736306 GCA_028571225.1 Parsonsia alboflavescens
CAGCATCTTCGAACTCTCCGACATACTCATCTGCAATTCCTTCCTGGATCAACAATTGTGACTTTAGCCGGGGACATCTATAACCGTTGGCACCGGTGGTAGATAATATTTGCTTTGTTAATCGGTGGACACGTCTGCTGCGGCCCTGGTCCCTGGCTCGACTGTCCCGTTCCCTGGCTCAACTGCCCTGAACTTCGTCCCTGTTGAGTAGGCAGAATGAAAACCTTTGACGAAGAAGATGATGTTGGGCTGTTGGCCGTCGGATTCCGCAGAAGAATAGGGTATCCTCTACCGAATGTTACTCCCCTGCTGCTAGCTCGCGACAAGCTCTCTTCCACCACTCTCGCCTTTGTTTGTACATCCATAACGTTACTGAGAGAATGCACTTGCAGGGCATCCTGGATGGCTGGTCGGAGGCCATGTAAAGAGCGGGCTACAAGTTGCTCCCGTGTCTCATGAAGTTGATTTCGTGCTACCAGTCGGTAAAATTCCAACGTATATTCGTCTACACTTGTCGTCCCTTGTGTCAAACTTTGTAAATTTCGAAACAAGGTCTGACGATAATTGAATCGTAAAAACTCCTGCAGCATCTCTCTCTTCAGTTCGTTCCAATCATCCAAAACAAGCATCCCATCCAAATATCATTGATACCAAAAAGACTGCCACCATGCTGTGACTCTGTCTTTGAATCTGATCTCGACCAGCCCTACCTTCTTATCCTCAAGGACTTCTCTCAACGAGAACAATTCATCCACGGTGCTCAACCAACCCAAAAATTCTTCTGGCGCCAAACTCTTGGTAAACTACGGAATCTCAAGTTTAATTCCTGAATCCCATCGCTGCAAGTGATCGACCCTAGCCACCGCCCCTGCATTCCCATGACCGCCTCTCCCTATGCCGCCGTCGTGTACTGCTGGCCCTCCAACGGGTTGCTCAACGTTCTGCTCTGCTGGCGGATTCGGGGCCTGTCATCCGATGCAGCATCTGATGGAGAATTTGCATCTGCTGGTCCTGTCGCTGATCCTGTCGATCCTGACACTCAATAAGTCGCTGCATCTCCCGTTCGCGTTCTACTCGGCGGCTGCGCAATTCTTCGAAAATCGTGGCGATGGTTGGATCAACTCCTGACATTGTAGATCTTGTCTCTGATACCAATTGACGCAAAAGGGAAATTATGATGGGAAAATTAGAACCTCAACTGTAATCAACTTCACTTGAAAGTCTTATTACAGGAAAAAGCGATTCAAGAATAAAACGACAATATATTCTTGAGACACTATGATACTCGAAATTTTATTGAACGAAAACTCAAAAGTTTCAAAACATCAAAAGTTTGCCAACAATAAAACGAAAGTGACAATAAATAAGCCCTAAACCGAAAGTAGGGAAAAATTACGAAAAGACCCCAAAAGTTTCTAAAAATTACAGAAAATTGAAAAGGCCCAAAAATCCATCAAGATGGCCCCGAATGGCCAAAAAATGGCCTTGGTCATAGCATAGCAGTGAGTTTTGCTCACTCGACCGTCTCGGGTCGACCCGACGAATTTTAGCCCTTTCTGACACACCCACAACTTTTCAGTTTTTCCGATTCGGCCCCAAAAACTTTTCTGATCAACTCCAATTGCCTTGAAACTTCTCCTGCAGCCTCTTGGACCTGCGTGGGCCCTTCTGAATATCTTCATGGGCCAACTCTGCGTCAGGTGACCGGGAGTTCACTTTTGAGCCCCATCACTTCTAGGGCTGTCTGTTTGAAAGATACAAAACGCTTAGCTTTCTTCCCCTCATCAGAGAAATAAAAAAGCCTGATGGCTTAATCACAACCAACACGCGTTCAACCACCGTGCGGGGTAGACCACCTACCAAGACACAGTTGCACACCAGCAAAACTATGCCTGAAGCCCCGCTCCTGGTGGAAAGCTATAACCCAACCTCGACCACCCAACAGGAACCATCACGGCCATCATAGTCTAGTCCATCTCGGAGGGTCCAAGCAAACCCTCCACCTGTACAAAAGAGGCCCAAGCAAGGGCACCCTGATCCTATTGCCAATGGTAATAACCCCAGGCCACAGAGATCTGGGAGAACACAAATATCGATGCCCACAGACCTCCTAGAATGAATGGAGGTAGCTTTGGAGGGAATTTCTGGCAAGCCAAATTATATATCCACGGGATGTACTCCGGTGCCTTCCCGGAGAGATTCGCAGCCACTTCGAGGTCAGGCTAGACATACACAACCCGATCAGCCTTTACCTTCAGAAGTAAGGAATGATCTTCGACCTAATAAAGTAGGTCGAGAAATAGGTCGAGAGCAAGAAAGGTCACGGAAGGGAGCAACCTAACCTATGACCGACCTCAGAGAAACCCAAAACAATGGAAGGGGTTAGGACCTGAGAGACAGGATCCTGAAGAGCAAGGTACTTCGGTACAAACTCCTTTTGGAGAAAAGATGCCATCCTGACGAAGCCTGATTGAAACGACAGGCAATAATGCTTGAGGGGTAGCCCCCAATCCACTAAGAAGAGCAACTCCCCCAACCAACCAAGAAAGAAACAAAGAGCGTGAGATACAAAGCAATATGGACCTTTCAAAGCCCTCACCATTCGTCCACACCTGGAGGCAAAATAGGATGGTACGGGGGAACCACTACAGGACATAGACGAAAATGTAGCCTATATGGAGATGTTCGAGTATCCCAACCATGTTAAATGCAGAGCCTTTTGGTCAACACTGACCAAGAAAGCCCAATCTTGGTTCAAAGGCATCCCAGAAGCAAGCATCTCGAGCCAAACACAATCGAAAGAGCTGTTCCTAAAAAACTATCAAAGCAGCATAAGGTGTGAGAAAAACATTAATGACCTCTTCAACATGAAGAAAAAGTTTGGAGAGAGTACGAGAAGCTACTGCAGTCACTTCAAGGATGAGGCAGTGGAGATTGAGCAGAAAAACGATGCCATCTACATCACTGCCTTCAAACAGGGTTTGCAAAGGGGTACGTAGCCCTCAGACTGGCCGAAGAGTCAGTAAAAACCATAAAGGAGCTATAGTCACTCCTGGAGAATCTGATCAAGGTTAAGGAAACAGCGGTCCAAAAGGAGATCCCTGGTTTTGCCTCAGCCACAGAAAAAGACAACAAAGGGTGACCAAAAAGCCCTCAATCCTAAAAAACGGATAGGAAGGACCTCCACTCAAAGGGAGGAACTTCAGACAAGAAAAGAAAGACCATCCCCGACCTCGTGACCACACCTCTGAAGACCTCACTTGCTGAAATCCTGGTGCTCATGGAAAAAAGAGGCCTCCTGAAACGGCTAAGACCTCTCAAGAGTCCTGTGGCCAAAAGAGACACTGCCAAGTTCTACCACTACCAAAATTACCATGGTCATCTCACGGAGGATTGTTTCCACCTCAAGCATGACATCGAAAGATTAGTCAAGGAGGGTCATCTGCAAAAGTTCTTGGAAAGGAACACAGTCCTTGCCAATCCACCTCCTGCAGCCCCACAAAATTAATCACTGAAAAAAATGCCATTGAGAGGAGGTCAAACCAAGCTCGAGGGAAAGACTCAAAACCCCTTACAGTATCTCTCCAAGTCGAAGACTTTCTAGTGTGCAAGATACTAGAAGACACCGGGAGTGCTATGAACATCCTATACCGAAAAGCATTTGACCAGACGGGGATAGACAAGAGCTCATTGATAAGGTCAGACACAGTTCTGACAAGCTTGAATGGCAGTATGACCTACACAGATGGGATTCTTCGAGTCCCAACTACAATCTGGATTGGATGTTGGTCGATGCCCTTGGGATCTACAACACAATCCTGGGCAAAAGGGGGTCATGGACCTGAAAGCAGAAGTCTCTCTGCTATACTATTGCATGAAAATCCAAGTTGGAGATACCTGGATTGTCCTACAAGGGGACAGGCAGCTTGCTGTGGAATGTTACCTCTCTAAAGGTAATGAAGAGAGCTTACCCAAAGTCGAGAAGGAAAACTGCATCGACCTCCCGAAAGAGAATGATGATTACAGAATCCAAACAGCTGGCAGAGGAGAGAAGGTGTTCCTCAACCCAAAATTCCCTGAGAAAGGGATAAAAGTAGGAGAGTTGTTGCCTCCTAAAATCAAAAGAAAGCTCATGGACTGCCATCAAGAGTACCTGAAAGTCTTTGCCTTGCAGCCTAGCGATCTCGAGGGAGTAGACCTAAAAATTGCTGAATATAAGGTCGGGCTCAAACCAAGGCTCAAGTTGATGAAGCAGAAGAAGTGGACCTTTGCCCCTGAGAAAAACGAGGTCATAGCTCGAGAAGTCCAAGCACTTCTGGACCACGAATTCTAAGAGAGGTGGTGTACCCGGAATGGCTGGCCTACCCAGTCGTGATCCCAAAGAAAGAAGGGACATGGAGGATGTGTCGATTTCACCACTCTGAACAAATATTGTCAGAAGGACTGCCACCCATTCCTATGCATCGATTGAATGGTAGACTCAATAGCTAGATATCAATGACTGTGTTTCCTGGATGCAGATAAGGGGCACCACTAAATCCCAATGGCAATGGAAGACATGGAAAAAACCTCATTCATCATAGAGATTGGGACCTACTACTACACCAAAATGTCGTTCGACCTGATGAACGCAAGGGCAGAATTCCAACGAGCTATGCACAAAGTGTTCAGAAATCAGCACAGAAGGAACATAGAGGTCTACATGGACAACATTTTAATCAAGTCCAGGACCTCTGAAGATTTTATTGAAGACATCAGAGAGACTTTCCAAACCCTAATGGCCCAAAAGGCTAAACATATAAAGCTCAACCCAGAAAAGTACACCTTTGGAGTTTTAGCAGTTAAATTCTTTTGCTTCATGATATCAGAACGGGGCATTGATGCCAATCCGAACAAAATCAAAGCACCGATGGACATGGAACCCCATCGGAACATCAAAGAAGTCCAAAGCTTGACAATAAAAATGGTAGCACTAAGCCGCTTTATCAGCAAAATGGCAAACAAAGGAGAAAAATTCTATGATTTCATCTAAAGGCCAAGGTCTCCTAGTGTATTGAATATTGTCAAGTAGCTTTCGACAAATTGAAAGAGTTCATGGGAAAGCCCCTCAGCTTGTCTCTCCTAGGTTGAGAGAAGAAATTATGATGTACCTCACCGCAACAAGAAACTCAATCAGCTTCGTGCTACTGGTGGAAAGGTTGGATTTACAATACCCTATTTATTATGTAAGCCGATTGCTCATAGGTCCTGAAGTTAGATATTCAGACCTCGAAAAAATTTTGTACCTCATTATTATTAAATCATAATCAGTCTGACAAGGACAGTCTTTTTGAGAATTAATTACATTTGATTTGGCATTGGAGCTCGTCCCTGGGCACAAACCCATTCCGATGACCATCTCTACTTTCTTCTCAGGTTGCAGTCATTGTCGTCATTACGGTTTTGGGGTGACCGGAGTTCACTTTTGAGCCCCATCAATATTTATGCTCGTTATTATGGTTTTAGGGTGACCGCAAACTTAAGAACTTGATCAACAGAGGCCAGAGCTTTAGGCCTTCAACCGCAGCATCAGCTCCACATGAACCAGCAGAACAATCAAATGTCGAGAGTCATCGGTCACGAGTAAGACCGAAAGCTCGCCGCTGATCAGTTCGGACATATCAAACTTAAAGTCAATAGCTAGGTCAATTCTAAAAATCATGTCTTGGGGAGCCCTTTTTCTTTTGATACTTCAATTTCCTAAAAATTTCGAAGTTGTGTCCATAGTTTATGCTATAATAGCTCAAGACGCACTAAAATGCTATCCACAATAATATTGTCTGAATTCAATAATTAGTGGACTCTCCGGCAATCAAAAGTGCATTTTTGATATTGTCTTGTATTTCAATGAAGCTTGATTTCATTACAAGTATAGTGAGAGGAAAGATAAATCCGTTCAAGTTTAATTGTGAACTAATGTAACTTAAAAAGAAAAATTTAAGAAGAAGGAAAGAATAGAAGAATAACAAAAGAATATTGTTAGTATGGAAGAAGGGTGGTGGGAGTGGGAGTGGCGTGGGGAAGAAAGTTAATTTTAAAAAAAAATGAAAATTGAAAGGGAAGTCTAGAAGATAGGTGGTGGGAGGGGGAGCTGGTAGGGTGGGTGGCTACATTTCTAGAAAGTAAGCTATTCTACAAAAACTTCTGTACTCCCTCACAAATACGAAGAGAGATGGAAGGAGTTAAGGAAAACAACTATATCTCTGGAAGGTGTGGGTGGTGGGAGTGGGGGTGTGGGGTCGGGTAAAAATGATCGACATATTATGATTTAATTTTCGAGGGTTAATCTAAATGTAAATACAAATTAACATTTAAACTTAGAAGTACCTAGTAATTCTTGTGGCAACATGACATCAAGACCTACAAATACATCTCAAATATTAAGTTATTTAATATAAAATGTAACTTAAAATAAAAACTTAAATAATAACTATATTTATTTCCTCATCGACCTGCCACCATGCGACCTCGTCATCCTTTCCGACTCCCTTAACCCAGCCGATGGAACCATCATAAAACTCGTACGTCTTAGGCTTCCTAGCAGCAGAGGTAGAAATGAAAGCGGATTGGAGCATACTCTGCAATTTGAGTTAGTTTTAATCGATATAATATAATCACCCTCAAGTAGAACAATTGATAGAAATTAATTTTATACCTGAGTAGAGATAAGGTGGGGCGATGGCGAAAATCTATGCCATATGGGAAGGCCTCCGGACGCAATTTAGCTGCCAGTCGGAGCCCTTTGATGAACTGAGTGACATGAGGATCCTCCAACTCCTGTGTGCAATCTAGAACTGTCTTCAAAAAGTTCCCATCAAAAGAGAGGATTCCCCCCTTCAAGTGGATGCCTCATAAAAACCACAATTGAAAGAAAATAAAAATAATAAGTCTAACATACTCAAAAAAACACACTAACTTAATTATGAAGAGAAAGCTATATTATATTAATGGAATGAATGTAAATACCTGTCTGATTCCCCCGAAGAGCAGAAAGTATCCAAGCACCTCCAGATTCCTGGAGTGTCCACCAGAAATGCCACAAAGCCCTTCTCTGGCATCCCTACCGGACCTGCCTCTCTCCCTTTCTTTGTTCTGGACTTCTTCTTTGGAGTCCCAGAATGTATGTGGTGAGAGGGGTCCGTGAATGATGACATGAGGCTTACAGCCTAGACCTTGGTTCGAACTGCGCATCCTCCTTTCTGAAAGAATTTAAAATCCAATTATTAGAACGTAAAGATATTAAATAAAAGACATTTGAACGGGACATATAAATATGAAATAAAAATATACAAATAAACTTAGCTAATAATGTCGTGTCTCACCTGAATAAGTCGGATACAATAGTACTAGGTGGATCTGGTGTAACCTCCCTCTCACTAGCATTCCCCTCTGGCTGTTATTTAAAATAAGTTAACTAACTACAAAATTCCATTTAAATATGAAGTATTCAAAAACAAAGAGATGTTTGAACTAACCTGGTGGGTAGTCTAGACCTCAACTGGAGCAGGTAGATCTGCATCCTCCCTCTCACTGACATCTCTCTCAGTCTGTTAGTTAAAATAAATTTACCATTTAAAATAAAATAATCCTTTTTAATTAAAATAACTAACTACGAAAATCAGTCAATATATATGAAATATTAACAAATAAAAAGATGCTTAAACTAACTTGGGGGGTAGTGTGGACTTCAACTGAAGCAGGTGGATCTGCCACCTTCCTCTCACTAACATCCCCATCTAGCTATTAGGTACAAAAAATTAACCATTCATAAATAACATAACTGATTACGAAAATTTACGTAAATATTATCTATTAAAAGATAGAACTATTATAAATCTGCACTAACCTGGGGGTAGAGTCAACCACAATTGGAACAAGAGGATCTACATCCTGCCTACCACTTGTCATCTACTCCTGCTAGTTTCAAAGAAAATAAATACAGTTAGAATATAATCAATAGCTAATATTCTATTTAACTAATTCAGATTGTAGAGCGTATACTAACCTGATGTGAACGAGAAGATGTCTGACCATCCTGGCCGAGGCTCTGTCGACGCTCTAAAAGAGGCCCCTCCAACTCATCCAATTGCCGTAGGGTAGCTGTGTGCCCAGCTTGGGCCAGCTGCTCCTGCTGCTACAATCGAGCACTCACCCACTTGTGTTGTTCGACAAAGAGGGCATCGACATGCTCGACAAAGCAGGCATAGACCCATTCCTCAAAATCTGCCAATAGAGTCCTTAGTTGGGCCATCATATCATCGCAGTAGGAGCAGAATGAGAGGGAATCTCAACGTTCTCGGGAGCATTCTATAATTTTAAATAGAAATTATAATAAATATATATACTGAATTGAATGCTTGATTTTAAAAAACATGGAGAGATACATATCTGGTGGCAGTCCTCCTCCACCCCATGACCCTTTGATCTCACAAGGGAGGGAGGTCGCTCCTCAGAATGCTCCTCTTTGTCCCTAAGGATCTCGGCATCCCCAACTCTTAGAGCAGGTGACTAAAAATAAAACAGATATAAAACATTAGATACAATAAATTAAACTATTTAATTTACAATTTAGTAATTCAAATATCAATAGACTAAAATCTATAATCACAAAGAGGGATGACTGTTGTCGAACAACCTAATAGAATGAGCTGGGCTTCGAACCCCCCCAACAAATAGCTGGAATATAAGGTCAACAAAATCAATCCAATACGACGTCTGCCACTCCTGCTCATCTGGCTCAACGTATGGTGATGAAGCAGATGCATGTGTACCTAGTAATTTAGTTTAATGAACATATGACTTACAAAAAAAAAAAAAAGTAGAAAGGTTGATTACTTACCGCATCTAATAGAACATACCACTAAACTCTGGAAGTAGATTGAATCAGCCTTCGAAGAAGAAGGCACCTTTGGTGCCATGTAGAGCCGGGTCTAGAAGCTCCGGGACTAGCATCAAAGCACAAATACGAGCGCAAGGACTGGAAGTGAGCATACATCCACCTCTAAATTGAAAGAAAAAATTCAATAAATATTGTTATATGAATATATAAAGGGTAGAAATTCCCAAAAATGGTAGATTTGAAGTCATAGAAGTACCACACAGGCATTGTAGTATAAATGCCTCTTCATAGCCCGAGACTTGTCATCAACAGCTCTTTGGAGGCAATGTTGCTTCATGCTCCACCCATTGGTGCCATAGGAAATACCTTGGCCGCTGGCAAATCCTCTAGAATGCTCCACACGTAATACGGAATCATTGCTAAAAACTCACATGTCAGCATCCAATATCCAACGATGATGCCATATGCAAGCCTGAGGACATCATCCTGCTCTAGAGATCCAACCTCCATCTCCCTAAACATCTAAAGGGCCTGTGTTGGGGTTCAGTAGATGGGGCCCCAATAACCTCTCATGTGTGGAGCTACTCGTCCACTCTCGCCCTTTAATCTCTGCATCCATTGGGCCAAATTGAAGTCCGGTGATCAGGGCATACTCCTGAGGGCCTAATCGATATAGCCTACCTCCGATGTGGAATGACATCTCATCGGGACGAGTTTCGAGGATGTGAACCTCCCGTCTAAACACATGAAATGCAACATGGAAGTAAAAATGCCCAGATTATCGGGGTAGCTCCAACATATGTCCGAATAGACTCCTCCTGCATTGCTCCTCTATCCCATGGAGCCTGACCAAGTCAATCTCCTCTGCCATACACGAAACCTTGCAGTGACAACTCATAGTTTTATCGGGAGGAATAATGAGATTATGCCGGTAAGTCCAACTCCCTCTACCAGGGTTCATATCTTTGCAAAAAAAAAAAAAAAGCTAGATTTTCATAAAATTAAACTTAGCTTTACTTATTCCTAGGTACGATGAATAAAATAAGCTCCAAAATATTTGTTATCGCATGCAAGTATTATTTAAATCCTAAAACATAATTTTTTTTTTTTAAAAAAAACCTATAATAATATATTATTTAGATGAATTTTGTAAAACTTTATCCTGAGTATTTTAATATTAAAATAGTTACAACTTAATATTATTATTTTTAGTACATAGATATTGTTGGAGTCATTATACTAATATTATTTTCAAGTATAATGTATTATTGTTTATAAAAAAGTAAAATAAACTATACGACAGTCATTATAAAGTATCAAAGTACTTTGAATCAAATTATATTATGCACCGATAATACATAGTACGTTGTATAATTAAGTTATTGTATAGTATAGTGATGAATCCAACTTTTATGTAATTTAAAAATAAATAATAATAATGATATTAATTTTAATTATTTTAAATTTAATAATAATAATAGTAGTAGTAGTCATTTTTATTTAATTTTAATTTTAATAATTATTATAATAATATAATATTATTTAAAATATAATAATAACAATAGTAATCAGTCGAAGGTTGGGATAATCGGCTGAAGGTCGATATCATCAACCAAAGGCTAGGACTATTGGCCGAAGGTTGAAGCAAAACTTGGCAAAGTTCAAAGTTGGTCGACACCTGAGTCCAATGTTTAGACCAACTTTGAATTCAGCCAACTTAGGATTCGGCAAACTTTGAATTCTACCAAGTCTTGCTTCAACCTTCGATCGATAATCCTGACCTTTGGCTGATGATGCTGACCTTCGGATGATTACCCCGACCTTCAGTTGAATACTATTATTCTAAGGTCGGGATAATCAACCGAAAGAAGGTATCATCGGCCTAAGGTCGGGATGATCAATCGAAGATCGACGCAAGACTTGGCAGAATTCATAGTTGACCAAGTTCAAAGTTGGCCAAGTCTTGCTTTGACCTTCGATCGATAATACCGGCATTCAGCTGATTATATTGACTTCATATGATTAGCCCGACCTTCGACAAGTACATCCGAATGTTCAGATTGATAATTGTGACCTTTAACCATTTCAAACAAGAAAAGCTAGTTTTCCACTTCCAAACCCTATTCCAACCTCCCTAATTGTTTATCTAACTATTGTGCATCCAAATAGGCTTAAAATTTCCTCATTATCAACAAAATTCATCAGAAAAAAAGCTAAACAAATAAAGAAACCAAGGCATGTCACTGTGAGAGTTCAAATGCAATGGGGTAAGAAAAACAGTTCAAAGCACAATCCACACAGTCTTGACTAAATGTAGAACACATTAATATCATCACATATATGATCATCGAACTGTCAAAGAAAAAACATAGGAGAAAGAAAACTTATACTCTTTTTAACTCTAAGACTTAAATGTATATACGAATGTCTACCTTTGACGGTGACAACGGACCACTTCCCACTTGCTGGCTTCTTCTTCGACAATAGCTACGCTAACGATGGACGGTGGGGCAGGTTATTCTCGATTTTGATCGACGGCTAGAAGGATTTAGGGGCAATGAAGAGAAAGTAAAGGTACGGTTTATGGGCAAAAGAGAAGGTGACGGTGGGGTTCAAAGGATCATCCGGCTAATGGGGTGGGGGGATGGCGACTGATAGAAGTAGGGCGGTGGGGATCGGCTTGAACTCGGGAAGTTCAAATGCAATGAGTGGAAGGAAGGAAGGAGAAGGTTTGAATGTTAAAAAGGATTGGATAGTTTTATCTTTTCAATTTGGTCAAATGTTTCCAATTCCATTGAATTGATTTCCATACAAATTAGGTACCAGTGAAAATTGCTTTACCCATTTGAGTACAAATGAAATGATTTCGCAAATTGGGTATAATTGAAATACCCAAATCCAATTTAAGTATTTTTGAGAATTTCTACATTGAATTGAAAATTATTTTGAATTGAGAATTTTCCATTTAATTATAGTCACTTTGTGAAAAGAATCCCCTTAGATTTAAAACGGAAAATAAATAAATAGAACTAGCGGACACGACGTCGAGTATATTATTATTCACGTAAAAGTTGAAAAATCTGGTCCTGACCACTTGTTTAACAGCCGCCGTGCTTCTTCCTTGCGACTCTCACTGAACTTTGGGTTCTCCACTTGTCCTGTAAAATTAAAGCACTTTCCAAAGCTTTATGCCAATCATGTCGAATTTCGAGTTCCGTCGAGCTTTGTTTGATTTCTTTGTTCATTTTCTATCATTGGTTATAATTTGTCCTTTTCTTTGTCGGATAAGCAGGAGTTTTTTAGAATGGAAAATGAAGTTCACGAAGACAATTCTCTGCAAGCCATCGTTTACAAGCGCGGTTTGCTTCAGCTTCTTGATCAGGTAAGTGTTGAATTTTCTGGGAATGTTTTCTATCGTGATTCTAAGAACATAATCAGGTGAATTGTCTCCTCAAGAAAAAAGTTTTATTTTTATTTTTTTATGTGGGGGGGAGGGGGGGGGGGGGGGAACGGGGAGAATCTGGGAC
>JAOXNR010000022.1:14736316-14760374 GCA_028571225.1 Parsonsia alboflavescens
CCCCCCCCCCCCCCCCCCCCCCCCCCCCCCCCCCCCCCCAACAGGGAGAATCTGGGACTAAGTTTTTTCCTTGTTTTTGGACAGAGGAAACTTCCATTAGAGACCAGCTATTTGGATATATTAGATGCAAATGATGGATGGTAAGCAATTCTTGTCATTTCTTTTCTTGTTCAGTATCTTGATCATCATTCTTGGTCCTACTACTTTGTGTGCACTGTGCAGTAAAGAAGATGTAATGCCTCAAGTCTTTTGTGTTGGGTTCTTTCTTTGTTCGCTTTCTAAGTGTAAAATGATTTCTCCGGCATCTTAAGTATACAATTGGTAGAATGATTAATCCAGTTCCAGAGATATTACCAATTTTCTTGCGACAAACTTATAATCTACTGGTACTTCTGTAACTACATATTAATTCTGAGTTGAAAACTTAGGAATCTAGGTATCCGTATTATATAACACATGAAGATATTCTTCTCTTCATAACTATCATGTCTTTGTTTCGTCTTTCTCCCAGGCCTCCATTCCTGTGTGGTTGCATTTACTTTAATTCAGGCATCAAGTATTTGATGACATTCATCTAGAGATATTTCATTTGGAAGTGTCACAGTTTTGTTTTTTCTTTCTCATTCTAATCTGTTCTTGTAAACTTGTAAGTCTTGTCCTCAGTTTTGCTGCTGCATTTATTTACTGGAATGGAACTTCTCAAAATCTGTTGTGCAAGGGCAAGCTTTATTATCAGAAAGATGGTTCTTTTTGTGGATTTTGTTTTGTCTGCATATTGGTTGCATAATTTTGTCCATAGGATATGTTAAGAGGTTAAATTCAACTCTCGTTCGTGAAAATTTAACAAGATAAAAATTTGAATAAGATGAACCCAAAATCTGGGTAGAACATGCAGGCTGCTGCAGTTCTTTCAGTAGGAAATTTATTCTTCTTCCCATTGGCTCATAGTTACTCTTCAAAACAGATGGTTAAGCATGGCTAGGTCATCTGATTCTACTTTCTAATCATGAACTATTGATGTTCTGTTTGTCTCTTTCCTCTAAACTCTGCATTGCGATATCATAGCAAATTTATGTACTGATAGCAATCATTATTTCTCCAAGGGTTGCAATTCGGGAAATGGTGGTCCGTGGAGCACCTGCGATTGCTATTGCTGCTGCCCTTGCATTGGCAGTGGAGGTCTCTAAGTTGCAGAATTTTAATGGGACATCTGAAGAAGCCATGTTGTTTATTAACAAGAAATTGGATTATTTGGTCTCCAGGTACAATCTTTTCTATTTAACATATTTGATGGTATCCTCTATTATCTGACTCAAGTTTGCATTTCAGTCGACCTACAGCTGTGAATCTTTCTGATGCTGCCACAAAACTTAAGGAAGTTGTAAAGAAGGCTGCTGCTGCTTCTTCTACGGATGCAAGGGCTATCTTTGAGGTAATAATGATAGTGCTCTAATTTGCCAGCAAGCAGTTGTCCCTTAGTTAATTGACTCTAGAGCTAATAAGTAAAATAACACTGAAAAGCCTCTTACTTACTGCTACATTCTTCAGTAACATTTCTTTGGCTGTTTAATATGAGTACACTACATATATGCATAGGTATGTATTATTAAAGAGCAGCATTTATCTGCTACTGTGAAGAGTCGTGTTCAAAAGTAAGCTGTTGGAACAAAAAAAAAAAAAAGCTCTTAAGCAAGAGTTCCTCAGATTTTTAATGTAGGATAGAAGCTTCTACAATTTGCATTACATCAATATTATATGCTTATGTTCAATTAAATGCAGTCAACATTTTAGTTTTATGTTTTCTAATTTAATTTCTTATCAGGCTTACATAGAGTCTGCGGAAGTAATGCTTGAAGATGATGTTGCTTCCAATAAAGCTATTGGCTCATATGGAGCTAGTTTTCTTCTGAACGAACTAAAAACCTTCGAAAAGATCTCCGCTCTTACTCATTGCAACACTGGAAGGTATTTGTAACAAGTCTTATAAGTTGTTCTAGTTATCTGGGTTTGGATAAAAATTGATTTCATTATACTCCTGTAGCACTTCACAATACCCAGAGCTAAAATGGAAGAGGAAATTGATCGTGGATTTTGATCTTTCTATTGGAGAGTAATTCTAATTGTAATACTTTTTTAACAGTCTTGCAACAGCCGGATATGGAACTGCTTTAGGGGTGATTCGTGCACTTCATGCTAAAGGAGTTTTGGAAAGGGCATATTGTACTGAAACACGTCCATTCAATCAGGTAATTTCCAATTTCTTACTGTTTCTCATCATATGGTTAACCCCTTGATCAATCCAATTTGGGGGCATTTGGTGGTATCTTCAGCAGTCTTGGAAAATAGGTTTATTATTTTTGTTGTTTAAGTATGCTATGTAAGAGCTAATCTGGATTTGGCACATGTAAAATGGAACTTTTGCAACTTTGCAGATGGATCCATAATTCTGTCAGGCTCCTCTTTAGAATATCTGGATGAGATATATAAAACACTTAGTTTTGCAGTTTGGTATATTTCATAGAAGTACAAAACTGGTTATTTTTTCTAAATCCAATGGATTAGAAGACTTGCTAGGCATGAAGTTATATCCTTATTTATATCTTTGTCAGGGTTCAAGATTGACAGCATTTGAATTGGTGTATGAAAACATCCCTGCCACATTGATAGCAGATTCTGCAGCAGCAGCACTAATGAAGCAAGGTTGTGTGAATGCTGTTCTTGTAGGAGCTGACCGTGTGGCTGCTAATGGTACCTAATTCTGCTGGCTTTCAATAAATTGTCAACATTCTTAGAGTCTATTCTTAATTCAGTTTGCAAAACAATAGGTGACACTGCCAATAAGATTGGGACTTACAGCCTTGCTCTGTGTGCTAAGAGCCACGGTATTCCTTTTCTGGTGGCTGCACCTCTGACTTCCATTGATTTATCCATTACCTCTGGACAAGAAATTGTTATAGAAGAAAGATCTCCCATGGAATTATCACATACACGGGGTGGACTTGGGGAACAAGTTGCTGCTTCAGGAATTTCTATTTGGAATCCAGCCTTTGATGTTACCCCGGCTGATATAATCAGTGCTATCATCACAGAGAAGGTCTCTCTTTCTTTCTCATTGTTTGACTTACATTCTTAATTTTTCAATGTGACTCATAATCTTGAAATTACCAGGGCGTCATCACAAAGAACGGAGCTGAAGCTTTTGACATTAAAGGCTTTGTGCAGAAGCTGTTGAGGAATCCATAAAGCTAGAAACAACCTTCTCTGGGAAGTAGCAAAAGTATTATGTGGGAATCACGTCAACATTTTCTTTGGATCCATCAGGCTCAGGGAACTTATGATTTTGCAGACGGTCTCTCCTTCAGAGTAATTATTCGAATTTGAAAATAAAACGTAGAGATTCTTCTATAGATTTACAAGCAGTTCCCCGAAGCCATGAGGTTGGACCTCTTTTTAAATTTTTCCTATGAACATGTATTTAATCTTGATTGTCCTCTACATATGAAGCAAATTATGATACTTGATGGAGAAAATTTCCTCGGCATCACTGCTAAAAGTACTGCCTGCAAAGACATAAGTGAGACCATACATACTTCCCTAAGATCCCATAAATTTTGCACAATCACGGTTGGTTATGTCAAGATACACCATCAACAAATCAAGCATTTAACTTTCCAGGTGGTAGTGGTGATGACGTGGTCGAAATAAATACAAAGTTATATTTGTTGAAGTCGTTTTCACTTCAACACCCGTCGAAGCTTCCCGCTTGCCTAAACCTGAGTCTGAGACTGGCTCGTTTATTGACTCTGTTGGTAAAATATAAAATTAACAAGCGATTCTAAAAAAAATAATCAAATTATATTGGCTCTATATGTATAGCCACTTTTGAACTTTCAAAAACTAAAAATTTTTGTAAAAGTTATTGGTTAGCGTTTTTCTCACTCTATTTTTTAAACTTTGAATCCAATTGACTGAAAATAGCCTAAAACTAATTGGAGGTTCAGTTTTGTACGACTTTTTCCGATGATAATGGACAACTTTTTATCCTCACTTACCCTTCTTCTCTTCCTCCTCTTAATCTCTATTCTTTAGAGTCGTTATCATTGCCCAGATTTCTTTTCCATCCCATCTGTATATTTCACATCCTTTCTCGAAAGGCACAAAAAAAAAAAATTATGGAATTCCTACTTTCATCGCAGATCGCTTTGCAAGGCCTAATTTTTCGAATAATTCCTTGCTTCGCTTAGTTTCTCGCACCATGGACAGACTTTAAACCTTTATAATCTCTTGCCATGGAGACTGCAGACTTCCAGAATGAAAAGAACTCCTTTTTTGTAAATTTTCCTCGTTTTTTTGTTTTCTTCCCAACCTTCCTCTTCGTCACAGAGGTAAGCCCAAAGGATAAAAATCCCAAAAAAAAAAAAAAAAACAGAGAGAGGAAAGAAGAAGAGCGTGATTGAGACAGACACGGGAGGAAGAAGAAGAAGAAGAAGAAGAAGAAGAAGAAAAGTGACACCGAGGTAAGCCAAGAGATTAAAAGGCCAACATTGAAAAAAAAAGGAAAAAGAAATAGAGACTGAAGAAGCAGGCGGAAGACTCCAGGTAGAGGAAAGAGGAGGAAGAGTGGCGGTGAAAAAGGAAGCTTTTAGTATTAAATGCAAAAGGGTCATTACCTCCGTTTTACGTGATTACAATTCTTAAATATAACTATATTAAGTTAAAAAAGCTTCATTTCTTTTCTAAATAATTAAATTATGTTTCTTTATAATAAATGAAAGATAATATTAATAAAGGTAAGAATAGAAAAAAAATCATAATTATATTTGGATACTAATAAAATAATTTATATTGTGAAATAAAAAAAAAAACTTAAAACGATTTATCTCGAGGAAGTAATTTAAGTTAAAACTCAAATTCTAAAAATTAATATAAATAAACTTTTAACATTTTAAAAGTTTTTAAAAATATAAAAAGGTCACTTTTTGAAATTTAAAGCAATGGATCTCTATCTAAATGCAGCCATTGTGCTTTTAACTTATTTAGTCCCTCATCTTTAAATAAAATTATAATTTGATTCTAAATTATAGGAGGATTAGGAGAGGGGGTTGGCATTAAGAAAAAAAAAAAAAAGTCATTTTAATCAAAACTACTATTTTCTAATAAGTCAAACGTGTACCCGATATATGACACATTTAAAAGAGAAAAATATCAAATCCAATCCAACCTTTTTGTTTAGAAGTCAATCTTTACCCTGCTCCTCGCAATGTCTTCAAATTCTCATTTTTTCTGTCGTGAATTAAATAATTATTTTTTTCTTTGATTTCCTCACTAGTTTTTAAGCGGGAATGTGGAATTTGACATTTTTTTTTCCATTTAAACAGACATGTGACCAGTTCTACATGGTGATTTGCTAGAGAATGAAGGTTCGGATTAAACCGATTAATCATATGATGAAGGATTATATGGATTGAAAAAAAATATTTGAAATCAAATTATAATTTAGTCCAAAGATAAGGGACCCGTGGGGTTAAAAGCCGAATTACATTTTATACCAAAAAGTTTCTGATTTTCCCAAATCACCGCAGCTGCCCCTTCCGTTGTCCCATTCTTTTTCTAAAACCTTTTCCAGTTCCCGGCAAAAAGCTTCCATTCGTCTTCTGGATTTCCAACGCGATTTTTTCCCGTTACAGGTTCTCTCTATGGGATGATATTTTCAATTTTCTGAAACTGAATACTTCTTTGGTTTTTCTTTTTGAAGGGACTGAGGTTTATAGAATACTAATGCAATCGTTTTTCAGTTGCTCTTGTAGAATTGTAATTATTTCATAATATTCCAATGCATACCTCTTGTGGGATTCTTTTGCTTGTTATTTTATGTTTCTTTTTCTCCTGTGTTCTTGAATTCCGGAGAAGAATAATTTTTTGCAAATTAAGTGTCTTCAATGGGGATTATGTAGTTTGGTGGTGGAAACATGAAGAAATCACCATTGCCACTGCAAAATATATGTGGACCTGAGAAGAAAAGGATTCGGAAGGAAGCTTTAGTGAAGCTCTTGAGATGTCATTTTGGGCATTCTGAGTTCCGGGGGAAGCAATTGGAAGCCATTGAAGCAGTACTCTCAGGTCCACTTTTAATGCTCCTGTATCTGAAATTCATAGATCAGTTTTTGTTTTTTTTGGATTATTGGATTCTAGTTTTGAAGTGTATAATGTGGATCTTTCTATTGATTTTAATCTAGGAAGGGACTGTTTTTGTCTCATGCCAACTGGTGGTGGAAAATCAATGTGTTATCAGATTCCTGCTCTGTCAAAAACTGGCATTGTACTTGTTGTCAGCCCTTTAATAGGTGAACGTTAATTATCTTGGTAATTTTTTGTTCATAGAGAATGGATGAACTGCACAAGTTTTTGTTTTATATTGCAAATGATAGGTTTTTATCTGATCACTCCTGTGGTTTCACTTCTTGCTAACAGCCCTAATGGTGAGTCTACTTCAGTGGTTGCTTTTATTGGTTTTGTCCGTTTGATATTCAGGAACTAAATGTTCATTGTCCTTTGAAATTTTATTTTCTTTCCTCAGGAAAATCAAGTGATGGCATTGAAAGAGAAACGGATTGCTGCTGAGTATCTTTCATCAACCCAGGCAGCCCAAGTTAAAAACAAGGTATCTTTTGTGGAAATGTGATATTCTTTTGTAATTCAATTTGCTTTACCAGTATCTAAAACTTGATGTTTCAAGTAGTTCACTTGGGTAGAATCATAGAAGATAAGGAATTTAGAAGGAATTGATTTGGTCAGAATTGGAAAGGCAGAAATCACTATATGAGTGTAAAGTTGAGCAGAAGATGCAATAAAGCTCCGTTTGATATCAATGATTCTGCCGGGAGGACGACTTGAGTAAATAATTGAATTGCTTCTTTCTTTTTGTTTGGATTCTCAGTTTGTATTTTAGCATTTGTGCATAACCTTGTGATGTCGCGTTCATTGTGGTAGTCCTTCATTCATTTATCATTTGCCTTCAATCTTTTTCATCACATTTTAATTGAATTAACTTTCTCTCTACCTCTCAAAATATCTGGCTATGATGGTTGTGCTTGAAGAAGCATGCTTTTAATTCTTACCATAGTAAATCCATCTATAGTTATTTGTTACTTAAGAGTTTTATGCTCTGTGCATCTGATGGTAACTTTAATATGGATCAAACAGATCTATGAAGATTTGGAATCTGGAAAGCCATCCGTAAGATTGCTCTATGTGACACCAGAACTGATTGCCACATCAGGATTCGTGTCAAAGTTAAAGAAGATCCATTCTAGAGGGCTGTTGAATCTTGTAGCCATTGATGAGGTCTGTATACAGACAGCTTTCACTAATCTCATGATTCATTCTGCTAAATGTATCTCAGGTTGATTTACAACTATTTTTATTGTTGAAATCTTTTAGGCACATTGTATCTCTACATGGGGTCATGACTTCAGGTAATTCCTGTGGTAGTTTCTCAAATTTTACTTGCTCTCTGCGCATCCCACTTGTCAAACTCTTAATATTGGCTACCGAGGGAGACACATTTGAGAAAGTGTCTCCCCCTTTCCAACATGTTCCAAAATTTTTCTTTATTCTTTTTGCCTCCCCCACCAAGTCTCTAAATTGCTCCTTGCTTCTTGCCTGCTTGTTCCTCCCTCATGCTGTTGAAACATATATACTATGCTGACCATGTCAACCCAATTTTGTCTTGGTTATCACCTGGTCCACTGGTTCCAATGTTGTGCTTTGAACTCGCCATGTGACAAAACTTCACTTTTTGTTGTATTGGAACCTTCAGTGAGTTTGTTTTTTAGGAATTTGACCAGCTTTATTGATCTGCAGTTTATTGTTGTGTACTTTTATGGTTTATTGTGATTGAGACTTTCAAAAGGTTACTATGATAGGATAGTGTAGATTTTGTGATGCAGTTGTTTTTATGATCTCCTCAGGTGAAGCCACATTCATAGGCATTTTCCATATTGCTTTTGCTAATCTTTCTCAAATACACATGGGCTCTAGGGAGATCACAGCTTAATGGAACAAGTTAAAAAGTTGTATCTGCTGCTTTGTTGATATTTAATAACTGTTCTCTTCTTTCTTCTGTACAAGAATCACATGTATAATTTGTCTCTGGGTTTTGAATGGTGCATGAAATTTAGGCCCAGCTATCGAAAGCTTTCTTCTTTGAGGAATCATCTACCTGGGATACCTGTGTTGGCTTTGACTGCAACTGCTGCTCCCAAGTGAGTGTCCTCATGTGCTTTGCAAATAAAAGCTTCGATTTCTAGATTTGTTGTAGTTGTTCAACTTCAGTGGTGCCATACCAGATATTCTTTTCCTTGTATTCCTTGTATTTGTTTTCTTTCTAGTCAAAAACTAACCGAAGACTTTTTGCCCTTTATTCTGTATACTTTTATTTCTGTTTGAAAAATATCATATATAGGAGTAATTAAGTTAATGTACATTTTTGATATATGAAGCTCTAAAATTTTATATATCAGCAGTTGTTAATGATCTTTTCTTCTCCTCAGGTTTGTTCTCCTCTGGTGTTTCCTCTTTTTTTTTTTTTTTTAAAGAATATTTTACTGGATTAATTTGGAGTTAATTATAGCTACTTAATCGCTTTGATGCAGGGTTCAGAAGGATGTGATAGAGTCCTTGTGTTTGCATAACCCTTTGGTGCTGAAATCGTCATTCAACCGCTTTAATATTTATTATGAAGGTCAGATCAATATGACATGACTTATTGCTTCATTTGGTTTTTTTTTGCAAGGAGCAGTAAAGCAGCTTGGAGATTTTTATAAGTACATATATTCATCCTTTGTTACCTTTCATATCTGGATATTGTTATTTGGACTGATCAGCAAGTTATTTTAAAGAAGTAAAGCCACATTTTTTTCCCCAGCACAAAACCTTGTTCTTTTTCTCCTTCTGCATTACCTGGATCAGCTTCATGCATTCTCTGTAAGTTCTTCTTGAGTCACACAAGTTAAAATGGGAGGATGCATAGAAAACACAGTTACATGTTAAAAAATATCAAGAAACTTGGCTGTCATTCTAATATCCTTCTTTTTTAATCTGAAACCTACAGAACTTCCTAGCAACTTATCTCATCCATTCATTGCATATAGATTTTGTAAAATGAAAATAGTCAGAACTGCTCAGGTCCATAACTTCTACTCACAAGTAATCTGCTTTCTAGACCTGAAGAGATTTAGTCCAGCATTGTGTTTGTAGCAGGTTTGGTTTCTGATTGTATGAAAAGCTAAATAAATATGCCTGTTTCAAAATTTCTCCTCTATGCAGTTCGATATAAAGATCTCATGGATGAACCATATGCTGATGTGTGTAATTTACTGAAATCATGTGGAGATGTCTGTGCAATTGTTTACTGCCTTCAACGTACAGCTTGTGATGATCTGGCTTCTCATCTATCAAAGCATGGAGTTGCTTGTGCTGGTAAATAAGATAGTTGATTTAGCCTATCAAACTTACATTTATGGCTTCTCCCTTAGTTTTACCTTGCTTTCAGCATATCATGCGGGGTTGAACAATAGGTTGAGGAGCTCTGTCTTGGATGACTGGATTTCAGCTAAAATACAAGTTGTTGTAGCAACAGTGGCATTTGGGTATGTCCTCCTCATATTCGCTGGAGTGTCTTTTTTCTTTTCCGTAAAGAGCCTTTCTTGTAGATCATCAGCTTATTACTACAGCGGAACCTGTGACTTGACATCATTATAAAAGCCTCAGAGCCAACCTAAATAATTACAGGAAACTTTTGATGCCATTCTCCTGACAACTTATTTCCACACCTAACTAAAATTTTTCAGACAGTTACATTTGATCTTATAACAGCTCCATGTAAGTAAGCAGCTAACCATTTTTGTCCTGGCAAATTTTGCTGTCTTCCATTCTTTCCATTTCTTTGAGGACTATTGATGCCAAATATGTTTTACAGTTTGGGAAGACCAGCTAAAGCCTGTGTGGTAACTGGTCTTTGTTTTCATTTCATAGAATGGAAAAATAGAGAAACAATCGTTCAACAGAACCTTGGAGCTTAATAATTTGCATAGAAAAGCATTTGGAATTTTACTGCCTCTGCTAGTTCCTATTCTTTTGTTATATCTGTTCTCACATAACTGCTCTCTGTTTCTTCTTCTTTGACATCCTTTTGGAGCATATTGGCTACATGTACAGATGCTTGAGTTAATGGCTTTCCTACAGGATGGTATGCAACTAATATATTCTAGTGCATGTTACAATTGGCAACTTCCTCCTAGAGTAATAATACACTGAAACATTTGTTTGTACAACTTAGGGTATAGATCGGAAGGATGTCCGAATTGTCTGCCATTTCAATATTCCCAAGTCAATGGAGGCCTTCTATCAGGAATCAGGAAGAGCAGGGCGTGATCAATTGCCATCCAAAAGTTTCTTGTATTATGGAGTGGATGACAGGAGGAGAATGGTTATATCTTAGTCTTCGCCTTCAAAATCTCATTTTACTCATTAGTTAGCCCAATTAGAAATTTGCTCTGAACATTTACAGTCATCCAGGAATTTATTCTAGGGAATGCTGAGAACATGAAGTCAAAGTCGTCAAGCTTGCAAGATGCCACCTCAAAGAAATCTCTTGCAGACTTTAGACAGGTATTTTTCAGAGCTTCTATAAATTCAGTGTGCTGTTATCTTTGGCTGACTATCTGGGGATACCATGTGATTCATGAAGATGGTAGAATACTGTGAAGAGTCTGGTTGCCGTAGGAGGAAGATTCTCAAGAGTTTTGGAGAACAGGTATTATTATTATTATTCTGTATATTAGTCCTGTATTTGAATATTCATTTGATTCATTAATAGGTATTATGGTGACATCAGGTGTCAGATACATTATGTGCAAAATCATGTGATGCATGCAAACATCCTAACTTAGTTGCCAAATATCTTGAGGAGCTTACCACCGCCTGTGCTTTTCGCCGCAGAAACAATTCCCCGAGAATATATATAAGCAGGTTCTCCATCCTAATAAAATATCATGCCAATTTAGTACTCTTTTTCAAATACATAGGTTTTGTTTAGTGAAAATGTGATTTAGTTGTTGCCCATTATTTTCTATTTAAAAGCTGGAATTTGCATCTTGATAATGTCAAAACAACATTTCATTCTGAGATTTTGGTAGATGTAAAAATGTGTGGTGAAAATTCATAGCCCTTGTTCAGTTATATTAGATTCAAGATGACAAACAAGGAGTACATCAAATTATGTTGACTTCTTTTGATAATTGTTTCCTTCAGACTAACATCTGGTTTCTGCCTTTTTGGTTCAATAGTATTCATTTTCCTTCTTTGTATTGTGTTAACTCATAGATTAATTGATTGATTTAGAATTGAATTGATTATTAGTTTTGGTAACCCAAACTTGTATAAAATATTCAACATTATTTGTGAATAATACGTCAGAAAATTCCCAAACCTTAGTTTACATGGTATCAGAGCCAAAGCAGGTTGGTTAACCTCTCTCACCCACACGACAGGCCAGAACAAGTTGGCAGTGACCAGGAGCTTTGCTTGTGGAGCCCCCACACCATTTTAATCCAGCAACAGTAAGCACGCGTACGTGAGTGTGGGTGCGGGCATGTGAAAGAGTTCATTTTAGTGTAAATCTCAGATGTGGGTTCTGTTTTTGGTTTCGTCTGGCATATATGCTTCACTTTTGTTTTAACCAGCGATTTTCTCGTGGTTTGGGATTATTTTGTTACGAGTTGGTGCAATTTGTGGAATTTTTTTTGTGCAATTTTCTGGTGAGTTTTGGTGGTCTTGGATCATGCACTGCTTGTTTTCTGCTTGATTGGAGTCTGCGGGTCTCTATTCTTTTTTGTGGGGTCTTTGTTTGTTCTTTTCATTTTAAGGTTTGGTTTTTCTGTGAGCTTTGGTTTTCTCAGTTCTATTGTTTTTATGGATAGTTTCCTACTTCATTTCTGCACGATTTCTTTTAGCTTTGGTTTAGGTGTTTGGTTCTGGAGTAGATTCCTTATTTCTGTGTTCTTTTTGGTTATTGTACTTTAATTCTGTAAACGAATTCTTTGAGGTGATTTGTGATTTTGGTATTTGGTATTACTTGGTGTGTTCATAGGGGTAACAGGGTTTACTAAATGCTCTCAGTCTTCTGTTTCTGCTATTTCCTAAATAGGTGATCCACTAACATGTCTAGCTTTGTCCTCAACCCAATAAGTTATTGACATAGGTGCCACAGATCATATTTGGTAATTAGAACTTTTTTTCGACCTTCTTTCCATCCTTTTGAAACACCCTCCTATGTTACCATTGTTGATGGATCCTCAACCTAGGTATGAGTAAGCTACTATAA
Organism: Parsonsia alboflavescens; assembly: GCA_028571225.1. NCBI lineage: Eukaryota > Viridiplantae > Streptophyta > Magnoliopsida > Gentianales > Apocynaceae > Parsonsia > Parsonsia alboflavescens. Next base: position 14,748,702 of record JAOXNR010000022.1, read on the forward strand.
ATCCAACTCCTCTTCCCTTAATCATGGTTATTAGTCTACCCAAATTTGCTTTTAACCTAATTTCTGCAAGTAAACTTACTTTTGCTGTAAACTGTAGTATTACTTTCTTCCCTAACCATATTTTGCTTTGGAATCTTACAGCAAAATAGATTATTGGTAGAGGTTACGAGTGAGGCCTCTATATTTTTAACACGGTCTAACATGTCCTCATTCTATACACTTGTTGAAGCTCATTGTGAGTGAAGTCATCCCTCTTTACATTTAGTTTAAACATATATTGCCATTAGATTATGAGTCTTGTCAATTTTCTAAACATCATTGCAGTTCATAGAGTCCTCGAGTTAATAAAAAAGGATAACTCTCCTGCTGAATTAGTTCACTCATGTGTGGGTTCCGGTTCTTATTGTTTCCAAAATTGGTTTTAAGGATTTTGTTAATGATTATTCCAGCACTACTTGGCATACTTTATGAAAAACCATTCTAAACTATTTTCTTACTTTTCTGCTGAGATAAAAAAATCACATTTATTATATTTCTCCGAACATTGAGGAGCGATAATGCTAATTGCTTAGGAATATATGTCTTAGACTTAACAATCTTACAGGACTTGCATTCTCCATCTAATATCCTGTGTTGAGAGATACAATCCTAAAATAGGGTAGCCAAACTGAAAAATAGACATCTTTTCGAAACTGTCCATGCTTCCCTATTTCAAATGAATGTCCTAAAATATTTTTGACATGATGCTATTTATAGCTTATATCTTATTTCCTATTAACCCATTGTTCCCTATTGAACTAAGAACATTTGAGAGTACATGTTGTCTATGATGTCCGTTCTTACATGACTTACTTGGACTCCATGTCTCTTAGGTATGTGTTCATAGGATATTCTCGACTTCAAAAAAGCTATTGATGTTTTTATCCTTCTCTTTATCGACATTTTATGTCCACTGATGTCACATTTTCTTAACATATTCCCTTTTCCTATCCTCTTCCTCTTATGTGAGTGATGAGGAGTAGTATGTTGTTTCTGCTATTTTGCTGCTTTACTTTAATAGAAAGAGGCTTCTGACTCATGCCATCCATTCCCTCCTTCATTGTCAGATCCTGAGACAATTGTGTTGAGTGACCCTGATCTTTCCATTGGTATCCAAAAAAGTAAATGAAATGCACTTGCCATATTTCTTTTGTTGCTTCATATGGTCATCTTTCCTTGTCCACTTCTTCCTTTATTGCACGAGATGATTTGGTTTCTCTCTCTAAAATTGTCTATGCAGCCCTAACTTTTACTGGTTATCGTACTGCAATGATAGCAAAGATGAATGCTCTCGATCATAATGGTACTTGGAACTTAATTGACTTGCCTGTTGACGAGACAGCTCTTAGATGCATGCAAGTGGGTGTTTGCTTTGAAAATTAATCTTGATGGCTTGGCTACTCAACTTAACGCTTGCTTGGTAGGGAAGGTTATTCTCAAATGTCATGGTTTATTCTGAAATTCTCTTGTTACAAAATTGACATATGTTCGTTTATTTATCTATGTGGCTGCCACTCTTTTGTGATCTTTATATTAGGTTGAGTATATGGAGCAACCACTTGGTTTTGTTGCTCAGTTCTAGTATGGAAAGGTGTGTCGCCCTCCAAAACCAATATATGGTTTGAAACATAGTCTGGGAAACTTAGTGGAGTTGTTTTGGATTTGGAATGAGACAGAGCAAATCTGTTCACTATGTATTATATCGACAGTCTAATGCCAGTCTAATACTCCTAGTAGTCTATGTTGACGATACTCTTATTACTGGAAGCAAACACCCAGTATCTCATCCAGTAAAGTCTTTCTACATACTTTTGGATGGAAGATTTAGGAGAATTGAAGCATTTCTTGGGAATTGAAGTAACAAGTGCAAGATAGGTATTCTTCTTTTTCCTCGACTAACTGCAGGAAATCGAGAAATTGGCGGTTAAATCTGGTAGTACACTGATGACTCATGGTGTAAAATTTTAGGAATGATGATGTTGAGATATGTGAGGATCTGCAGAGATAGGAAATTGGCAGGGAAGCTCAAATATCTTATGGTAACTCTTCGTGATATTTTATTTTTAAGTGTTTTGAGCTACTTTGTGTCCAGATCAAGTGCGTAATCTGAATACAGAGAAATGACTCAATCAACATGTGAGATCATTTGGTTGCAACAATTGTCAGAAGAGGTGGGACTTAAAATCACTATGCCAGCTCCTCTATGGAGTGATAGCTTGTCTGCACTTCATCTTGCCTCTAAATCCTGTCCTTCATGAAAGGACTAAGCATTTAGAGATTGATCATTTCATTCAAGAACAATTCATCCTCACAAGACATGTCAGAACTAGAGCTCATCTTGGAGATATCCTTACTGAAGGTGTGAATGGGGATTGGGATTTGTTTGGGCACGATTAACATCTATGCTCCACCATGACGGGGAGTATTAACAGAATATGTAAATCTTAGATTGATTGATTTAGGATTGATTTGGGTATTGGTTTTGATAACCCAAGGTTGTATAAATATGTAACATTATTTGTGAAAAATACATTAGAAAATTTGCAAACCTTTTAGTTTAAATATTGTGAATGCTTCTTCTGATTGAGTCTTTTTGCTAATCGGGCATCTTCATCTTTTATAGTTCTGCAATTCTCAATGATGATGAACAACTCTCTGAGTTTTGGAACCGAGATGATGAAGCAGGTGGATCGGAGGAAGATATATCAGATAATGATGGTATATTGTAGCTGCATTAAATCTTCCTCAAATAGTGTTTTCTGCATTTTCAAGTACTCAAATTTCACCTGCTCTAATTTCTTTAATTCTATTTGGTTTTAATATATTAAACTTAGATATTGTTGGCGTTGCAAAGAGCATGGTCCAATCAAGTTCATTATCACAAACTAGACTACATGATAGGATCGAGTTATTGCAACGTGCAGAAGAGCGTTACTATCAAAATAAGGTCCCTGACAAACAGGTAAACATCCCACCACTCTCATAAATGTACTCAGTGAATCTAATACCATCTTCAGTATTGCCAATTTTATTTAAGTATTATCAATATGTTTGCTTTTCATAAGATTGAAACTAAATTGAATTTCTCATGTGCATATACTTTGCAATCGCAATGTTTTCATTGATGAAATTTAGGCTATAGTGCTTTTTCAGGATTCCTCTTGACTGAATTGACCATCAAGGGAATAGCAATTGCTTCTAATGTATAAGAGGGCATGAAAGAGAAAATGTTCATTGAACAATTATTTGTGGCATTTATGCCGGAATTGGAGTAGAGTGTGAGAGCTGATTCTATCTCACCAGGGGGACAAGGAATATGTTTGATGAGCAATTATTTGTAGCATCTGTGCTAGAATTTGATCTACAATTCAATTGATGAGATTTGTGCAAGTCTGCAAATTTTACTAGCCTTAAACTTAGTTGGTGAATACTAGAAATTGTGTGGTTCCCCATTTTTATTTACTGTCCTCCCTTAAGAAAGTAGTCAGGCTTTTCATTAACTGAAAGCAGGTGCTTGAACAGTTTGTTTCATTTCCTTGATTTTCCGCATGAATGAATTTAGGGAACTGATAGTATGAGTTGAATTCATAGCTCAGTGGCGAGACATCCACCTGGGCTTTCTTCGTGCTTGTAGGAACTGTACTTTATGAAACCAGATCAGACCAAAGGACACATATATCTTAGATCCACCTTAAATATGAGTGGGTACATATTGTAGGCTATACAAAATATATATATATATATTAATATTATCCACCTTTAATAAGAGAGGTTGCATCAACTGCCATTCAAGCAGATTATCTCTTTGCAATGATTTGATATGATCTCACTGTTGCTGTGATTTTAATTGGTTACCTCGTTTTTGTTCATAATTCCCTGATTCTTAATCTATAAACCAGGTAAATAAGACTGACAAGAATGTTGTATCCGAGTCATTACGAAAGTCAGGCAGGCAAAGGTTGGCGAATGCAGTGAAGCAGAACCAGCATCAGTTCAGTGATTTACAGTACGCTTTCCCACCATTTCCTCCCCTTTTTTTTTTCTCTTGTATAAGAAGTACTAATATTTTAACTGAATGCCATACAATGTGACTCTCGAGGACTTGACTTCGTATGAAGAGTTTGGCTTCTTGGATTCCTATAATTTCTTATTTTGCATTGGAATGCCTCAAGAAAAGAAAAAATTGCGGTCAGGATGGTTATAGTAGCCAAAAGCCATTGAAAATTTTATTTTGGTCGTTGGAAAAAAATTCATTTTGTTATTAATAGATTAGGAAAGGGGAAAAGAATAACTGAAAGAGAAAAGAAATAAATGTTATTCGTGAGTGTGTGATTTCTTCAATGACTAGAATTAGATGGCGATATGCAGTTTGTAGATGTAGAACAAAGATTCGTTATTTGCATAGGCTTTATTTATCAGATGAAAAAGGGCCCATTCAAGGCTTATTGAAGCAGAGTTCATATTTTCATCTGTTTTGCAGGATTGACCCCGAGGCATCTGTCACGAAGCTTGAAAATGATTGCTACAGTAAATACGGGAAGAGTGGAAAGTCCTTTTATTTATCTCAATTGGCAAGTACAGTGAGATGGATTTCCACAGCTAATTCAGAAGAACTAGTGACCAGGCTGAAGAGCTCAAGTCCTGTGTGCAAGGCTACAAGCACAAAATCAGATTCCTCTTCTACATCACGGTCTGCCCCAGATGGTGTGCCAAAAGAAATAAATGATGAGAAGAGGTATGATAGCCCTGATGAATCAGAAACTCCTGTTTCTGAAGACACGAAGTTGCCACCAATTCCTTCCTTCTCTGACTTCAGTAATAGTCGAAAACCAACTGAAAACCAGGTCTCGAAAGCCAGAAAGCAGCCGCCCAATAGTTCAAATCGGAGCCTGGAAAAGAGGATGAAGTACAAGTAGGCTAAACTTAGGTTCTTCTCCTTCTTCGGTTCTTGTTTTTAATTCATTTAGTTTTCTTCTTTCTTCGTTTCTTCCTACATCAGGGTAAGATGAGTTGTAGTGAATTGGCATCCTTCCAATTCTTCCGTGGCAGATCTGAGAAACACTTTTGCAGCAAATCTTTGTAGTTTGTACCTGACAAGGGGTTTGATGGAAGTTTGTTGTAGTTATTCCCTGGGTGCGTGTCTTCTTTGGAAAGAAAAGTTGTCATGGTCTTGTTTTGACTTTTAATTATATAAATGCAATGTTTTTACTCATTTTTCCTATAGAGTACAAGGGCTCATAACTCAAAATGAAGGTTGATCCGCATCAAAATCAATTCTATTTTGGACCTCTCAAGTCTGCAAACCATAATAGAAAATTCTTAGACTATGGTACTGGCTAATGAGTAATAATAGAAAGTTCTTTAAAGAATTTCAATTTCATAAAATAGAATCAAGATGAATTTTGATTTTGAAATTTTTAAAATTATAATCATATCAATTCAAATCTAAAACTCCATATTCAGGTTAAGTTGGTTTAGTTCGTGCGATTTTTCGGTCTTCTTTAACCTCCTAACGTCGACTTCCCAAAAAAAGTTTTAATTTTGGACGTTGCTAGGAGTTTGAACTTAATATTTTAAAAAAAATTTCGGAAATGTAAAAAAAACTGAAAAAAACTTTCCAAATACACCTTAAGGCCGAAAATTCCTGTGAAGGCCCAAAATTCCTGTGAACTGGCAATTGAGCCCAATATAAACATGAATGCTTGTCTTGGAGCAAAAGCTTCTCCACTCTCCCCCTTCTTAGACATAAACCATAAACATTTTTATTTTCTGCAATCAAACTTTCAAGAGATTACAGAAACAGAAATCCAGTCACAATGAGTAGTCGTGGAAGTGGAGGTGGATACGATCGTCACATCACGATCTTCTCCCCCGAAGGTCGCCTATATCAAGTCGGTAAGCTCGCAATCTTTTGCCCTAATCACCATCTCTATCGGATAATTTTTCCCGAAATTTATACTCAATTTGCTTTCTTGTTTTCGATTTTTCCGTTTTTTTTTGGGTTTAGTTTAGTTAGGTGTGGAGCTGGGGTAAGGGTTTTATTCAAAATGTTTTAACATGTGACATTCTCAGAATATGCATTCAAGGCTGTTAAAGCTGCCGGAATCACCTCTATCGGTGTCCGAGGAAAAGATTCGGTTTGCGTAGTGACTCAGAAGAAAGTTCCGGTTTGTAAAATCAGCTCCTTTCTTTTGTTGTTTCTGTAATCCTTTTTATATTTTATTCTGAAAATTTAAATCTGTGTGAGCAGGACAAGCTCCTGGATCAGACAAGTGTGACCCATTTGTTTCCCATTACTAAGTTTCTTGGATTGTTAGCTACTGGGATGACAGGTATGCGGCTAAACTTCCCTAGCAACTCTTATTATGAGTTTTTTCCCTGGCTATATTAACTTTAGGTCTGAGTATTGCCTGTAGGCATTCTAAGGCAAGTTTTAGATACAAGCTACATTTAATTGGGCAGGTCAACACTGATTATGGTTAAATGTTTTAAATCAAAAGAAATTTTCAATTCTTTGATGAAGTCTTTAACTTGTGTACACACATTGACAGGTTTAATCCTTACTGATCCTCCTGAAATCCCATACAGATGGACTTCGTTTCCTTTTTGTTTTTTTTTGCTTTGTTTCAAAATATAAGCCATCATCTTTTCTTTTAAGAAGAAGTAGTATTATAAACATGGAATTGGCCTATCTTTATTGACAGTGGGAGTATATTTTTTTTCATGTAATAAATTTCTTCTGAAGCTTGACATTAAAAAAGCGAACAAACTTCATCAGGAGTCCATAGAGTCAATACAGAAGTTGTAATAACTGGAATAACAAGCTGAAGAAGCAATATTACAAGTGGGAACATAGCACCGAAGATAATGCTAACTTGATGTAAATGTCTGCCGTTGGTACATGGTAACTCATTGTTCATTTTATATTTTGTTCAAACAGACTCACTGAGATTAACATTTCTAAAAACTGCAATCTAGTGTATTCCACTTTTCTTGGCCTGTTGAAATTTTAATTATTTTCTTTCCACCTTTTATCACTTGTTTATTCTCCTTATCTTTTTTTTCCCCCTTCTAGTAGTTTAATTAAAAAATTGATGCTCCTAGATATTTTATCTGCTGGCAGCTTCTAACCAATCCTCTTTGAACCATTTTTTAGCCGATGCAAGGACATTGGTTCAACAAGCTAGGAATGAGGCTGCTGAATTTCGTTTCAAATATGGTTATGAGATGCCTGTGGATGCGTTAGCCAGATGGTACGTTAATTTTTGTGAAAATGCAATTATATTTTATTTAGTCTCCCTAGCTCTTGGTTTCATGATACCCGTGTTTTGATTTAGACGTCTATTGTTCATCAATAATTTTGGAACTACTGTTCTGTTGTTGGTGCAGATATTCCATTTAGTCATATGCCTCTGTGTTTTTTTTCTCCCCTCCTTTTTGTGTCTGTCTTTAAGCTGATTGGGTGAACTGGGAAACCGGCTATAGGGCTTCATTTGATATGATGGAACAACATTGCCCAATTGTGCTTATATTTTTTTATCTTGTCTAAATATGTTGCCATAATGGCAGGATTGCAGACAAGTCTCAGGTATATACACAACATGCCTATATGAGGCCTCTTGGAGTAGGTTTGTTTCTGGACTTTTGTATGTGCTAGAAATCATTTCTGTGATTTAAGGATTCCTATTTTTTGTCATTGCTTCTTACATTGTGCTTATTATGCTCTGCAGTCGCAATGATTTTGGGTATTGATGAGGAGAGAGGTCCTCAACTCTTCAAGTGTGATCCAGCTGGACACTTTTTTGGTCACAAGGTATTTGGAGAATTGTTCAAATAAATATTTAACAAGTGCCAGGGCAAACTCACAAGATCAATTTAACATTTTACATCATGAGCAGACTTTGTTATGTTTCTTTGCAAGACCTATTTCAATCTGTCTTTTAATGTGCCATTGGGTGTGTAAATTGTGGGTAACTGGGCCGCAAACATGTGAAACCTTATGTAATAAAAACCATCTAGAAACTTGAGTTAATAGGAAGGTATCGCAGAATGGGATGCCCATAAAATATCTAAAGGCCAATACACCATCAGTCAGAAATCTGGATCCAGAATGAGGGTTACCTGCTCAGTCTTCACTTGTCCAATTGAGATCAAATATTATGCAATAATGCATGTCGTGACTCTTCTTAGGCAAATCATGACCAACATGCATGTCAAGAGTCAAGTTCTAGTTAGTGGATGTCTTCTTTTGTATTTGCACTTCTGCTATATCCCCCCACCCCCAAAGAGAAAAAAAAAAAGAAAAAAAAGAAAAAAAGAAACACTATTATTTCTGGGTTTACACCTTTTATTCATTTATTGAAGTGTAACTGAATATATTGTGACTTTTGACAGGCCACAAGTGCTGGATCAAAGGATCAAGAGGCTATTAATTTTTTAGAGAAGAAAATGAAAAATGACCCAGCCTTTTCTTATGAGGAAACTGTTCAGGTAAATTAACAGGAAAATGAAGATAATTAATTTTGTTGAGTTTCAGTTATTACCTAGCAGACAATTAAGTTTTAACTTGAACCTTCTTCACTTTTTTGTCGTGTTTTTTTTTTTTTTTAAATGTAGCATTATACCCAAATGTTTTGTGATTTTTTTTAAAAAATCTAGCTTTGCCTGAGCCAATGTTTTGTGATTTAGAAATTTTCTCTTATGTTTATTAGTATGTTTACGATTTTTAACCAACCTACTGAAGATGATTCATGATAATGTGTAGAAATTAAATTTCGTAAAAGCCTAACTTTTTCCTCCGATATCAATAGTAAACAAGGGATTGCACCATCTATAATTATCCTGTATACAGAACCAAATAAAAAAAGTAATATGTGGAATTATGTTTGACTGGATTGTATTTTTTGTTGAGTTTGTTTGATTAAAGTTAGAGAGCAAACAAATTTCACATCACATGGCCATAGTATTTTGCAATGTGTGCATTGGTACTGGCCATACTGTTTCTAATCCAAATTCTGAGGTGAGTATCAAGAAAGGAAATCAATTCTCATGTGATATTATTGCTTCTTTTTTATTTTATTTTATTTTCTTTTTCTAGACGGCAATTTCTGCTCTGCAATCTGTTCTGCAGGAGGATTTCAAGGCTAATGAGATTGAGGTATGCCTTTTTGTTGCTTTCTAGGGGAGACAGTGGATATCCATATTTCATTTGTAAATGGATTCCATGTATAAGGGTTTCAAATTCTTCTAAAACCCATTGTCTATTGGGGAGGATGAGAGTTGCCAAGAAATGTCTGATATGCTAACAGAGCTGTATTAAGTTAGTTTTATTTATTATATGACAGGTTGGTGTTGTCAGAAAAGAAAATCCAGTCTTCAGGGTGTTGTCAACCGAGGAAATTGATGAACACTTAACTGCCATTAGTGAACGTGACTGATTCCATCAATCTGAAGTCCTTTTGATTGTGGTTTGGGAATCACAAACATCTGCTTTGATAACTTGGGATTTTGTTGTAAGATTCTCCTGCATTTATTGGATAATCAAAGCGTCAAGTTATGTTATGCTACTACTGTGACTTTGTTATTGAATTATTGCCAAATGTTACATCTTCACTTCGATCCTTGACCTTTTGACGTAATTTATATGATTCTTGCCCCTCAGACATACAGTACATTGTATCCTTTTATATTTTTCTGCAGTGTTAGTGCAGCTCCCCCTCCCGTCCCCTCCCCTCCCCTCTCGCCTTCCTAGACACACACAGGCACACCAAAAATGAAAGAAATTTATATCTAAAAGCCCACAAGAAATGACAGGTGAAGAAGCCGTTGTCCTTGGATACATAATTATCTACCAGGATGATGTCACATTACATGCTGGTTCCCCCCTGTGGTTTCCAACCGCAGTTTGCCTAAGAAATGATTGCTTAGACTTCCTAAGTATAGGTGACCTTCAAATTCAAATGCAGATGTCACGAAAGACATCACTTCTCCAGTTGGGTCATCAAAAATCTTGATTATCTTGCCATCGGCGGCTACATTTGCCACCATCGCTCTTCTATAAGCGCCATTGACTCCTGGCCACAGACTGGGAAAGGTTGCAACAATGTGTTTCAGCACTTTAGACCTGTGTAGAAACTGTAGCCCAGGAGGAATTACCTGGAAAAGATACAAAAATATGTAATTGGTTGGATATCAGAGCAAAAATCTTGAGTGGATTGAATCATCAGTTATCATCGTAGGTACCCCAATTAAGGCTATCCAGAAGGTGCCATCAGGTGCCAGACTGACGTTGTCGGGCGACCAAGGAAGATTATGGATGAAGATCTCCGTTTGTCCTCTTGATTTTCCTCTCAGCCAATATTTTAAGCACCTAAACCTATTCGGAAATTGTCGCTTAATAATTTGTTGTTGAGGTTGGTTTGCATTCAAAAAAAAATTAAATGCTTACTTCCATGATTCACAGACGATGAGATAATCTTCATCTGGAGAAAGGGCAACGCCATTTGCAAAGCCTAAATGATCCATCAAGATTGATGTCTCATTCAATAGAGGATCGTATTTCAGAACTCGACCGTTTGGCTTTGCCTCCAAAACGTCAAGGAACCATTCATGTAACCCAAATTTTGTGCTTGCATCGCTGAAATACAAACTTCCGTCTGAGGCTTCGATCACATCATCTGAAAACCTAGTAAATCAAATTTGTCTGATGGGGTAACATAGTTTCATCCACCAAAAAAAAAAAACAATAATAATAAAATAAATAAATAAATAAAATAAAAAATCATTTTAAAGCTGAATGGTCATTTCAATATATATGTATGGACTTTTTCCAATATTGCTACTGCTAACTTTTTCATTTCCTAATTTTGTAAAGGATTTTGATCAAACACTTAATGAATAATTTGATTATTTTAGTGTAAATAATTATAATTTAAAATGGGAGAGACTGCACCGGTTATGTACCACTGAACTAACAACTCTTGACTGTATCAAATTTTATTTTATTTTTGTTGTTAAGTTCACCGATATGACTTTTTCTTCTCATGGTATTGTGGCAAATTTGAAGAATTGAACTTAGGTGGTTAGGAAATTCAACTCATCATTCAATGTGCATCGTTTTGAATGTGATCGTTCGATATCAATTTGAATTTTTATATTATTTTACTAGGATTGTAACATTGGAAAACAACTCTATTTATAGATTTATATAAGATATTAATTAATTATAAATTACTAAAAATTCAGAAAAATAACTTTATCAAAGGTTACCAATTGTCATAGTATTTGACTTTTAAGTTAACCTTTATTTTTTTTTAAATATAAAAGATTAATAAATTTTTTTTTTAATAATTTTTGAATATTATGTTTTAAACAAATAGTTTTGTTTAAGTTTAATAATAACCATGAAAAATTACTTTTATTTTGTGAAATATTTTATTTCTTAAATATAAATTGCTTTGTATTAGTTTACCAATTGTGAAGAATTATATGAAAGATTACATCCATTGAACCTAAATAAATACCCCTTTTTTTTTGTTAAAAATTAAATTGTCCATAAAATTAGATGGCAGGTTTGAAAATGTAAAATTGCAAATTTCTTGAGCTTGGCTTAATTTGGAGAGTCTTTTTTAACTT
>JAOXNR010000022.1:14760474-14784673 GCA_028571225.1 Parsonsia alboflavescens
CTCAAAATGGATACTTGTATTTGACATACAAGTGTTCGTGGTCAGCCTTTTTGAGGAGCATCTTTTGATATCCATCACATAACTTAGTCTAATTATGTCATTTTAGATATATTTTACTTCCCTATACTAGATTTTTGTTTGTAGGAATATTTGGTTGAAAAATGCTCGAAAAATTACCAAGTTAGCATGAGAATCTTGTCCAAAACAGACTGTGGCATGATGAAACTAAGCAACGGGCTCACCAGTGAGCCATCGGGTGCAGACATCCCACCGGATAGAGCATCGAATGCTCTCAAGAATCAAGCGAAAAATTGGAGAAGCCCATCCAGAGCGTAAAGGCATTGACCGGGGCAAAGACTCTCAGTTTTATTAGAATTTGATTATTTTCCTAAATTACTTCTTTTTGTATTAGGTTTCTACTCATATAAATAGGTTCTTTTTCACTGTCTTAGATACAATTTAAGATTGATTTCTTGAGAATTTCCGAAGACAACTGGTAGATTTTCTCTTTCTCTTTTCTTATGTATTTTTCAGTTTTATTAATCATATCTTGTGAGTACTCCTCTTTTGTTAATAAGAACATGAAGTAGGTTATTTTGATATTGGGGTTATGAGATTTGGTTTGTTTTTCTATTAAAGATTTGATCTTTATTATTAAGTATTTGTTCGATTCTTGTTTTCATCTTATTAATTTAGCCTGATCACCTAGATTAATTTGCATAATTATATTGCTAGGGTTTAAATATCATCGCTAAGATCAATAAATCCACAAGTAACAACTATTGTTTAAAATTGGTTTGACTAACAACTTTGTTTGGCAATAGAAAATTATATGAATCAAATTCTACTTTGTTTATGTAATTTAACGTTGGTGATGTCTTCATGGTCATGCAATTTAATTGATTAAATTTATTATTCACTACGATGTAGGTTGAATTGAGTACATTATGGATTTTATTTTAGCAACGAGAAATAGATCTATTTAAAGGATAGGAATTTGAGAGTTAAAACAAATTCTAAAACTAACTACTTAATTGTGTTATTTGATCAATGATTGGTCTCATAACAATTAACCTATGAATTGTTTCTTGTTAACAGCTTTTTCATCTATATTCTCATGTTTAAATTAGGTTTTAAACTTTTTGTTGGTTACTTATTAATTAGTTTTTATTAAACCTAAATTCAATTCCCTATAGGTTCGATCCTACTTACCCTAATTGTATTAGTTTTGATATATAGATTTAATTTATTTGCGTTACGACGCACGACCAATTCTTCTTGATACAAAGTTATCCAAACTAAGTAAAACAACAAATGATCTTATGACATTCAACAATAAGAAGGTTATTGTGAAGTTTTTAGCACCAAATTCAAGAGCATCAATTTTAATAATTTGAAAATAAATCCCCTAGGTATGATTCTATATTGACTGGATTGATTCGATATTTAATACGAGATTGACAGGTCCCAAGTTTTAATGATAAAGGTGAATAAAAAATTAGTGCTAAGATAAAGAGGATTAAAGGAAGCGCAAGTGAATAATAATAATAATAACAACAACAATAGTAATAAAGTACAAAAGATTATAATTATGTTGGTTTGACGAGATGAAGTGTGGTCAACAGCAAGTAACAAAGGTAACAAAAGAGCTCAGCTGTTTTCCTTAATTGACAAGTGTCCAGTATGTTCAATAACATTCCTACATTTTTAAACTTTCTCGAAAATTCGAAACGATTGAAACCTTAAAGTCAAAAAAGGTCTATTAACTACCAAAATACTATTACTGACACGATCGATACAACTGACTTTCATTATAGATCAATTATTTTAATTTATTTTCTAAATATTAGATCACTAAAAAAGATCTTTTTCAACAAGTTAATCATAATTATTAATTTTCAAAAGATTAGTATTTTTGATCCCCATCATTATAGTTACAAATTTGGTTCAAAATCTTTTCATTTTTTTTTTTTTTTTGGTCCTTCACCATTATTATTATTATTATATTGATTTATTTTAGATTTTTTGTTTTTCACGATTGGTCCAAATGATCAGAACACATGTTTTAAGGAGTTTTTTGATCAGTCAAGAAAGGGTGTTGTAAAATTTTCATCAGCTATATTATCATTTTTGGTTCTTTATTTTTTAAAATTTTTTTGGTTCTCTACCTTTTTATTTTTTACACGATCTTGAATATAAATTCTTGAAAATAAATTTGAACCTTGACTCTCACATTTGAGTTAAAAGACTTTAACTAACTCAACTATCAATAACTATTATTTTATTTTCATATCTTATTGTTTTTTATAAAATTCCTCTCAAATATTAAATATAATCTCATAATAAATAATTCACATGTCAATTTAGAAAAATTATTTTAAATATATATATATATTTATAAAGTTGAATGAATGGCAAGTGATACTTTAAATTTTTTAAATATTATTTTTATTTTAACCTTTTATTTTGAAATTTTCTATAAAAATAACTAATAACGTTTCAAGTATCGTTTGCGAGTTTCATGTTAATGTAATCTTCTAAGAAAAGAAGAAAAGCTGATAGAACTAGAATTTTGATTCCTAGAGGCCTTAATTTTTCTTTTTCTTTTTCTTTTTTAAATTTTTCTAGGAAACATCCGATATTATGCTTTTAGGTTGCTGTACATGTCTCATTTTTCCTGCAATTGTCCCCACCCACTTAATGTGGAACTGATCCACGTTATTATATTATATATGTATATGCATATTCACATTCAAACTTTTACCTTTTCTCTCCAAGTCAAAAAGAGGTATACCTTCGTACTTTAGGCTAAAGCCGATCCTCTTTTAAGTTGTTCAAATTTGAATTGATAATTTGCATAAAAAGGGGTTGAACTCTTAATTTTCCTCAACACTTTAGTGACCCTATCAGTCAATCTATAATTAAATGTTTTATTTTGACTTATCAAAAAATATATGAAGTACATTTAATTCTAATAAAAATTATCGATTTATCCTTCTTGTAATTATTGTGATCAATTGTTGAATCTTTGTGTCACTAAACATAAATTTTAGAAACTACGGGAAACGTTGTTGATCAGACTTCTTTATATTAAAACTCTATCTATTTTAAGAGATTATAGACATTCAATTTCAAACAAATTAAAATGCAAATAAGGAAATTTAAATCTAGATAGAGGGAATATTATTATTATTTTTTCCTGTATTACACATAGTATTCTTTCAATCTCATGAAACATTAAAATATGTTATCTTATGGTTCATGATGGTCTATTTATCCAATTACAATTTAATACAATTAATAAGATACACATTTATAGTAATGGTAAATTGACCGATGCCATTAATGTTGCTGACGATGTAAAATGTTTCTCTTCCCGTCAATAATTGAATGTGTTATTTAATTTAGAAATAAATCTTTGATTTTATTTTTTAATATGTCAATACTAATTTTTTAATAAAATAATAACTAATTAATAAGACATTACATTTTGAAAAATTCAAAATAAAAATAAGTACTTTTGGACTAATAAATTACTAAATTGTGATATAAATATAAAAAAATAAATAAATATATACATATATATATATATAAAAGCTCAAATATTATGGTGGGCTTCAAAACTAACTTACGATGGAGAGTTATGTGCATATTTAAAAGGTCAACACGTTGGTCAAATACATAAGAGTTCACTTTACGGTAAGTTGTTTCAATATCTACCATAACATTACTATATATAATTAGACCCAGATGACATGTTTAATGCAAGATTGACAAAGATGCTTCACTAAAATAAAGTTGATAATAATACGCACTTAAGGATGTGATTGAGCGGTTCAAAAGTGTAATTGTAAGTCGAATCCTAAACTAGCGAATCCTTCTTTTTTCTTCCCAATTTTGGACTACCTATTAGGGATGGGTGATCGTGCAAAGAAGGTAATTTAGTCTAAAATGCATCCTGTTTATCCTTTAACATATTTAGCCGTTAAATTGGACTTAATGTTACCGATTGCCACATCACTCGTGTATAAGATTGTTTTTAATAATGTAGGTAATGAATTAACTATTCAAAAAATTCAAAATATGAAGACACAACAATTGTAATAATCATTTTTATTGCAACAACCTCACATTGCGAAACAAAATCAAGAGTTTCAAACATTCATATCACACGTGGAGGATCATTGAAATTTGTTACCGTATAGTAGTAGTAGTAGTTCATGATGGTGCACTTATCCATTACAAGTAACATTAGAAAATTCAAGAAGATATACATTTGGACTTTCAAGTCATGATAAAATTGACCGATGCTTTTAATGTTGATAATATAAGAGGACTCTCCCTTCTAGAATTGAATGATTTTATATATATATAATATGAATAGTTTTTTAAAAAATAATTTATTTCAAGCCCGCTGTTGTAAAAGTTAGAAAATTAATAAAAATAAAAAGTATTTAAATTTATAAATTTCTTTCGTGTTTCATGCAAGATTGACAAGGATGTTTCATCAAATAAAAGCAGATATTATTATCGCAATAAAGAACAGCTGATGAATCAATGCTTCATTGTACAGTTGACTTTGCGTGTAAAGTTGGATAAAAAGGCTGCCGCGGAGCGGCTCCCCACTGCCCTT
The DNA here is from genome assembly GCA_028571225.1 of Parsonsia alboflavescens. Taxonomy (NCBI): domain Eukaryota; kingdom Viridiplantae; phylum Streptophyta; class Magnoliopsida; order Gentianales; family Apocynaceae; genus Parsonsia; species Parsonsia alboflavescens. The sequence continues at coordinate 14,765,108 of JAOXNR010000022.1, forward strand.
TTCTTGACAAATGCCGTCCATTCGCTTGCTTAAGGCCCTGAACTACCCCTTCTCCATTTCAAGGCCATGTTTGGCCTTTTCCCTGTTAAATTTTAGGCCACTCAGCGCATTTTAACTTTACCGCCGGAACATATTCTTGTCGGCGGTTTTAGTTCTCGGTAATAGTAATTTTTATACTGCAACCAATGTTTTAGAATCCAAACTAAAATAAGTAACAACTTCCTCCCTATTTATGGAAGAGAAAATTATATGGCTAAAATTATATCTTGGAGGGTACCCATCTCTCCGGTTCATTTTGTTTTATTTTCTGAATAAAATGAGAAAATTACATGATCAACACTAAAAATTAAAAGCAGAAAAGATATTTTATATCTATATTTATATATAGGATAATGTCATAAGGTGTACAGTTAAGTCTTTAGTGATCAAAGTGAACCATCAATATCTGAGTTTATTTTTAAAAAATAAAAACTTCAATAAAAAAATTATTTCTTGTAAATATGTTTTATGTATTATATCCTAAAATGTTAAACTAAACTGTAAGAGTACTGGATCAAATTTAATTTTTTAAAATAAGAAATATAGTTAATCCTTAATTTTGACTGTTAAAAACTTAAGGGTGTGCATTTCATATAAAATACATTTCATTTATATATAATTAAATTAAATAAATACACATAATAGATACTTTTATAAACACTAATGATGTACATGTAGGCAAATTATCCCCACATATATTTTTCAAAACCTGTTATATCTATAGGATATGTTATACAAATTTCCCCCACAAGATTAAAATATATACCCTCCAAAATTACGGTTGTTATACTTTGGCTCCCATTGAAAAATTATTCCGCAATATCCGTCACGGTTTATAAATATAAATTCATTATTTTAAATTGAACTAAATACAATAAAAAGATTTACTCTCAAACAATAATTTAATACCACTACGTGTCTATTAAACTTTCTCAATTATCTTAATTTCAAGGTCTTAAAAGAATTTGATGATTCAAAAGATTTATTATGCTTCACTTCCAAAAAAGACAAACTCTGAGAATTAATTAGATAACAATGACAAGAATTAATCTTTATAAAACCTAAATTGATTATCCATCACTGACCATCTAAACCATTTATTCACAAAAGCTTTTTAATTGATTCATAATCACCCTTCAAATGGGGAATTTCATTACTTGGTTCTCAAATTTGCAAACCCTAAACAAAAATAAAAAAGTCAAACAATCTAACCAAATAATTGCTAAACATTTAAAATATCTCTCTAAATTAACGACTGCTTCCTCCATCACTAAATATAAATCATGTTAATTAATTTTTCTTGTCACTGATTTTAAGTAATTGTGATTAATTAATTATGTATTTAAATTTGTTTTTTTTTATATTATCTCTCTAATGATATATAGCCAAATGATGTTCAAATTTTTCCAAGGAAGTATATTTTGATTATCTCCAAAGAGATATCACCATATGATCTAACTTCAAGCACATTGAAAATAATCATATCTTTTTATTACCGCATGATCCAATTACCTTGTAAATTGGAAATGACAATAAAATAGTGGTAACTTTTTTCATAAGTAGACAATATTTTTTTGATATTGGATAGATAGTAAAAATTCAATTTCGAAGTAAAAATGAAAATATTTGGAGAATGCGGTAACAAATTTTCTGGAAAAGGCAGAACCGAACCAAACCAAACAAAGTGTTGATTAGAAATACTATGCGATAAGCCGCTCGGTTTCCATCATTCTTGGGCTGTAACTTCTGCCATCGACGCGTTGATTAACTGCTCCACCACCACCGAATCTCCCGCGCATACGTACACGCGCTTCTTCTCTATTCTTTCCTTTTCCTGTTCCACGGTACCAATCAATCACTAATCAGATATAAACCCAAATCGAACCATTCAGAGAGCAACGAACGACTCGTCTAACTCTTCCTTTTCACCTTCCTCATTTTTCCTATCCACATTAGTCCATCCCTCCAAAATTCTCTGATACTTTTCCATCCCTGCTCTCCCAGGTACATACTCTTCCTCTTAGGAAGATTTTTCTTCTTTCTTTAATTTTATAATAATAATAATAATACTCTGCAGCTCTGTAATTCATTTCAAAACCATGGACTGTTGTTTTTCTGTTGGGTCTCAGTTTTGAATGGATCAATGAATTTTGGCCCTTGGATTCTACGTCTTCAGCCTTTTATGTGATCAAGACTGATCGAAGACTCTTTATATGATGGGAATTTTGAATTCTAATTATTATCTTAAGCTCAGGAAATTTCGAGGAACTTTCAATGGACTTTGTATTTTTGTCTTGGTTTTCTTCTTCTATCACAGTGGGGAAACTCTTCAGAATCCTTTTTCTAAAATGTCTTATTCGAGAGATGATTGGGGATCTCAAGATGGCTCAAGTGTGAATTTAGTTAGACTTGGGCCGGTAAGGAGAAAAATCCAAGAAAATGGGATTAATTCTTCAAGTTACACCCTTGTTGAAGATGAGGTTGATTGGGTGGTAAATAAGGAACTAAATATATGCTCTGGAGTATACAAACACAAGGGCTATAAGACCAAATGCGAATACTTGAAGGCGAATCCAGAGTGCAGTTCAGAAGGATTTTTCAACTATATTTTCTTCTTTTACTGTGACTGCGAAAAGTACAAGGCTTTGGGCTATGTGACTTTGGCAATCTGGCTGGTGATTTTGTTCTACTTACTGGGTAACACTGCCGCTGATTACTTCTGCTTATGTCTTGAAAAGCTTTCGAGTTTGCTGAGGATGCCACCGACAGTCGCAGGGGTGACTTTGCTTCCTCTAGGGAACGGGGCACCTGATGTGTTTGCTAGTATTGCTGCTTTCGCTGGTCGTGATTCTGGACAGGTTGGATTGAATAGTGTGCTTGGAGGGGCTGTCTTTGTGACTTGTGTCGTTGCTGGAACTGTTTCGTTATGTGTTACTGAACAAAGCCTCCGGATTGATAAGAAATGTTTTATACGGGATGTATTATTCTTCCTGGTTGCTCTGGTTTTTCTGCTGATTATTCTAATAATTGGTAAAATCGGCATCGGTGGTGCAATTGCATTTGTCTCCATATATGCTGTTTATACCCTCTTTGTTGCTGGCGGTGAGATGATAAGAAAACATGCTCGGAAATCAAAGCTGGAGTCAGTTGGTAATCTGTTGCCTGTGAGGTGTGACGTTGGGGATGGGGAATCTTCTCGTACCCCACTCCTTAAATCAGATTCTGCTGAGGGAGGGTCTTGTTCCGAAGAAAAGTTGCCCCATTGGATTTGGGCTTCAAACGTGGCTATTTACTCAAATGAGGTGGTAAAGAGTAGTGCAGACGAGGGCTCAAAACTCTTGTGGGGCCGGAATGGGGAGGAGGATGTGACTGAAACACAGAGGAAACCTTTCTCCTACTCCCGCCTCTGTTCCTTGCTAGAACTACCATTGACACTTCCAAGGCGTTTGACAATTCCAATAGTGGACGAGGAGAGATGGTCCAAGTTTTATGCTGTTTGCAGTGCTTGCTTTGCACCATTAGTTTTGGCATTCCTTTGGAGTGCTAGCGATGATGATGGCCCTTTTAGCAATGGAATTGGCTATATTGTTGGTGGTGTTGTTGGGCTTGTTCTTGGTGTTCTTGCATTTGTGTGCACAACAGCAGATCATCCACCCCAAAGATTCTTACTTCCTTGGGTTTTGGGGGGATTCATTATGAGTATCGTTTGGTTCTACGTTGTTGCCAATGAGCTTGTTTCACTGCTAGTAACATTGGGTGTTATATTTGGAATCAATCCGTCACTGCTTGGACTGACGATTTTGGCATGGGGCAACTCAATGGGGGATCTGTTTGCAAATGTGGCTTTGGCAATGAATGGAGGGGATGGGGTGCAGATTGCCATGTCAGGATGCTATGCTGGACCCATGTTCAACACTCTTATTGGGTTGGGTATCTCCCTGCTTCTTGGAGCCTGGCACAAGAAACCAGCCTCATACATTGTTCCTAAAGATACTAGTTTGTATTCAACTCTTGGTTTTCTCATGTTAGGTCTTTTTTGGGCACTTATTGTACTGCCATGTAATGGTATGCGTCCTTCTAAGCTGTTAGGGGTGGGGCTTATGGCCATCTACTTAGCCTTTCTTTCTTTGAGAATCACCATTGCCATTGGTGCTGCATCGTTTAATCAGAGTGGTTAAGCAGATCCTATAGATTTATACATAGAGTGTGTATCTTGACAACAAAATGTCTGTTTTGTTTCCTCTCTCTAAATATGAAAGTAAATGTTGAATGTGCATCATTCCTCCACAACATTAGAATCTCCTAACTTGAAGGACCATATAGAATAAGGTCATGAATCCATGGAAAATCCTGAATTGTTCTGTATGTGTGATGTATTTATAGTTTCTTGCTGATATTCTACCTAATACAAGAAGATTCATAGAGATGGGGCATCTTGAATCTCCCCTGCAGTGCTAAAAGGAGAAAGCCACCAAGAGAGTTTATCTCTGTTTCTACCACTTTTCATGGATCTCCTGCTCATCCGAATCAAGAAGCTGCGATCGTAGATATGCTTCGAGATGCTGTGTGGTGTTGCTAAAAGCTTTGGGTTTGTGTAATTCAATTAATTATATATTTATTTGAATGGATCAATATATATATATATATATTGCTGACAACATTCAAATTGATAGAAGTCTCTCCATTTGATTCGAATTTTTAGGTTCCCTACATTAATAATTTGATATACACGGCTATTTATAACAAATTGAAGATCCCCTGTTTCATTGGATGAATACAAGCACAATATTACTGAAGGGACTCTAATAGATTTGAGTGGCGTTTTGGATTGCCAGTTTTCCCAAAAGTTTGCTATCATTCAATTCAAAATTTAAAATTTTGTATCCGAAGGATATTTTTACATGAATGTTTATTTTTTTATTTAATACTACAAGAACAAGAGCTTTGACGGTGCAAGAAATTACCACATTATTATTTTCATGATTTTAGTGAATTACTTTGGTTGTAAAAACTTTAAATTAAAAGTGATATGTAAAGTATTTATTTTGTTCAAAAAATGAATATGTATTTAATTGCAGAAGATTTTTCTATAATTCTAATTGATTTTCTTAATGACTATTTAATTTATAATATTTTACTTATATCTGATATATGTAGAGGCTTGATTGGAATGGTATCGAATAAAACAATATAGAGAATCCGCCCTTCATGTATTGTGTCAGGTAGTAGAATGTACAAAGCAGTTGAGGATAGGCATGTTGAAGTGATAGAACAAACCCCAATATAATTAATTGCGTGGAATCCTCCAAAAATTCTATTAGATCAAATTTATAAATTATCTTTGTAATTCATATGATTAACGATCAAGTAATTTCGTAAGGAAATATTAAAAAGGTATTTTCAAAATATAATTATTCGAAGAAAATAAGCATTAAATTCTAACTCTAATTCTAAAGATTTTAATTTAAAACAGAAACAAAACATTTAATTTTGAATTAATTATTTCTCAATGATTTGATCTAGAAAATCAAGTAGCCAAATGAGGTTGAGGCTCATAATATCCATCGAAAATTCTCATACTTAGGACTTCAATGTTGGGAGAACAAAGTAACATTTTCTTTTCCGAGAACATGAGGTCAAATTTTTGAACAATATCATGAAACTTAATAAGTAAAATCATGTGTTCTTCAGAGGTGTCTAAAAACAAAAGCAGATCATCGATGTAAATCAAAATGGACGAAGAAGCCACGTCATTTTCTAATTTTGTATGGAGAGTGATGCCAAACATCTTGCATCGGCATCACCGCTCTCTAAACCTGTAGCCATTCGTGGTCTAGATTTGCTGCCACCCTCCCCGGAAGGAAGCATAAATTACAGAGATATCTGTGAATTGAAATCTTCGTGGGTGGGTCCCTACTTGCCCATGGATCTGTGCCCGTTTATCATTTGCAGGAGCCACGGTTAGCCAGTCAAATTGGTGTTAAAATTGACCAGCTTGATGGGGATCCAGATAAACCTTTCGAGCTGATATTGTTGAAAGTTCACACACTGCCCGTGGATCCATTAATTAAACGCTCTGTACATTCCGTCATCGATCAACTAGGGTCCTGTGGTGTATCCTTAAAATATCTTATTGTTGGAGTTTGAAAACGATTTTCGAATCATCATAAATCATAATGATCCATGTAATTACAATCAAATGGAAAATTAGACCATCAAAGTGGACTATCGTCCTAAAGATAATTTCGATGTTTAAGTCAGTATTCGATGAGAGTAAAAATTTGGATCAAACTTACTTGTGTAATCCGTGTGTGACACGATACTATATATCGAATAGTCAATTATCATTCTGGTAAGGTTACCTTGTTAGAGTGAATTTAAATTACGTGAAAGTAGACATTTAAGATAATTGTGAGATTATATCTCGTCAATTGCTTCTTTAATTGTTGAGTTTCCACAATGAAAGACATCTTACCATGCAGCTTTTTGATCTATGAGCTAGAAGCTCCCTATTTGATTTTCAAACCATCTTTGCGACCCTTTAGTGAGCTTTGAAGGTTGCTCTGAGTGATTTCAAAGCATATGACTTGTGTTTAGAGTCATTCAATCGTAGAATGGAAAATTAACGAGAAGGGTTGGAGCTCACGAGTTCGTAACTCGAGGTCTAGAGAGACCTTCCTTAGTTTGCTGAAGGTCAGTGACTGATGAGGACATCGTACAAGACGAAGGAGATGTGCATGTAGATTTAGTTCCGACATAAGTTGAGTTGGTTCAGAAGAGTTTGGATCAATGTTTTAAAAATCAAATCGGTCATCGAATCGGAAGTTATTGATTTACGATTTAATGGTCCAACCGTGATTAAATCTAAATTGAATCGGTTATTTTAAAATTAAAAATTATTTATTTTATAAGCTAAAATATATATAAATAATATAATTTATTTCAAATTAACAGTATATATATATATATTTTATTTATTAACTTAAAATAAAAACCTATTTAAAATTTATGCAAGTGAAAATAGAACATTCAATTCTTGACGAAGGAAATATTTTTAAAAAAAGAAGGGTTCAATTTTGTTTATCTTATTAGGATTAATTGAAAAACCAATCAATTATATAAAAACATTAAAAAGAAATAAGAGATGAGAGAGATTTAAAATTATTAAATTTGAAGAATAGAATCCAATTAATGGTTAGTAGGCGAAGAGGTCAAAATTAATTTTGTAGATAAATAAATAAAATTATTAGTTAAAACCAATAATAAAGCAGGAAAGAGATAGTGAAAGTTAAAAGGGGGAGTGGGGCCGGCGACAGGAGGAGGAAGAAGATGTACTACAGTTTAAAGAATAGATCCAAAGATTGCCTTAGAGTCGACACGTATCAATTTGTAGCAAATCCACCAAATTGTAAACCCGCTTAGACCTTTAGATCTCGGTGCATGTGAATTTGACCCCTCCATTTAAAAAAAATAATAAAAAATATTCAATTAGCCTAAGTCGACCGATTTAAGTGTCAATCGATTGGTTTAACGGTTGAACCGATCGGTTCCTAAAGATGCATAGAAAATAGTCGATTTTAGAAGAAATCGATTTTTACCTCCCAATCGGATCGAAAAGGCCATCGATATGTGGTCCAACCGATTGATCCGGTTCGATTTTTGAAAACAATGGTTTGGATCAACAGGCTACATCAGTCAGGCCCACGTCAAGGAGTTTGCGCAAGTCCAAGCGTTTGCAAGGAAAATGGGCATGACCCGATTCTACTGTCTCAAAATGGGCTCAAATTTGGCAGACCACTTGGAAACGACCCAACGGTCCTGTAGGGTTTTTAGGCCATCCGGGCTCGTCTTCATGAAGTTTTGAGTCTTTTTCTATTTTCAGTTATGGTATTTTGGAGATTTCCCATTATTATTGTTTAGTTAGGGTTTATTAAAACTTGTTTTGATGTAATTTCGTTTCCAGCTTAGATTTCACCATTGGAAGAACGAACTTCTTTTCTTTTTCCAAATTTGGTTTTGAATCGCAATTTAGCCGTGCCTAATCGTGAGTGATCATGCAAAACATCCCATTATTGTTTCCTGTCAAAGATTTCGATTTTCCTTTGAACAATTCTGTCCCTATTTGAATAGGTTCTTGAGGAGTGTTGCAAGGGATTGTAGACAATCAAAATTGTCCTGCATCAGTGACCTAGGAGGTCGCTACCCACTTTCCCCCTTAGTATTAATTCGGATCTTAAGTATTTGGGTTGGTGCTTGAGTTTATTTGGGTTGGGTTATTTGGGGCACACCCGAGTAGCTCTGTTTTTTGTAACGACTAGTTTTGAGGTGTCGTGTCTTATTAGTTTTGGCAATTGCCTCGATTCGTATATACTGTATCTTTTCTAGAAATTTAAGAGACTCCTTCTTGTGTATAAATTAGGGAACTTCGAAGGAGTTAAGATTCACCAAAAACCTTTCTTAGCAAAATCTAATTTTCTTTCTGCTATAAAAGTCTTGAGCTACGTAACTTCTTGAGCTCTCTCTTTTCTAACCGGCAATCTTCTGGTGTTAGGAAATTCCTTCTATCTCAAAAGTTTTCCAACATCAATGAGTGAGTTTTCTTTCTCTCCTTATTTCTTTTCAGAATTTTTCTTTTCTTTTGTAAAAAGATGTCTCCTTGTCGGGTGCGTAGTGACTCTCCTTTTGTTGAGCTCCCTATCGCTGAGACACACACACCAGCATACTCATCTTCCTCGAGCACCCCTTCTCTCTCTATTAACGTGGTCCCTAGGTCTCTCTCGACTTAAGATTTCGATAACGAGGTGTATTATTTACCTCCTCTCTCCATGAGTGCTCCCCCAATTAAGAGGAATGAATACCTACCTTCCAAATTAGAGGTTTTTTCTCTCTAGTCCATTGTAGAGTCCTCTCATATCATGCAGATTAGTGGGAAGAGTGAGCCGAATAAAGGTGATATTGTAGCTGCCAATAGTTCTAAACATCCTTGTAGTCGGCATGACGGATTCATCGTCCTTCACCTGACCAATCCTAGGGCTGGGATTCTCCTTCCGTACCTGCATCCCCTCTTTCTTGATATTGCTTAGTTTTGGAGAATCCCCATTGCGTAGTTCGTTTCTAATGTTGTTAGAACAATTGTTGACTTCATAGTGACTTGTCACCTATACAAAGTCCCGGTTTCTCTAGAGCTCTTTAGGTGTTTCTTCAAAGTTGGTATCTCTACTACCCCAGGAAAGACCAGCTTGGGGTATCTTCAAATGTATATATACTATTAGGAGCTTTCTAGTCATCAGGGGGAGCTTGGAAAGAATCTTTTGTTTTTGCCAAACTTCCTGTATGCCAAATCCGTACTGAACTATACCCAGAATGGAACCTCTATAAAACATTTTATAACGGACTTCCAACTTTGTCCGGCTAGCTCGAAGACGTTTCCTTGTCGACCTCGCCAATTTTGATATCATGAAGGTTAGTTGTTCTCTACCAACTTGGCCCCTTTCCTTTCTTCATCCTTTTGGATTGGGGAAGCCCTAGACATCGAGACTTATCAACCCTTAGGGAATCCATGGGAAATCCTCCTACTGGTAGGAGAAAATAAATCTTATATTTATTTTTATCGAATTTCGCTCTACTCGATAAGTAGGTCATCGGTTTTAATTATTTTTATCTCCTTTTGATTTTGTGTTGACAACAGCGTTTGTTGCTTGGGCTTTTAATTGACCTGATGCCTCCCGACAAGGCCAACAAAGCTGGTCTCCGTCTCTCTGAGCTCTTTCTGGTGGAGCTCTTGTATAGCTGGTGATCCTTCAACACCATTGACCTCTGCTATCTCCCAAGATTCCTATCCCTCAAAGTATTACACAAAAAAGTTACCATGGCCGAGAGGAAAAGGGATTCCGCCAAGAGAAAAGTGGAGGAAGATGCTTTACGTGCTTTGGGAGACCTACAAAAATCACCATCTTTGACTCTCCTTCCCCAAGATCCATTTAATGGGAGAAGGACTTTCCTGCTATTTCTTCTTTGAAGGGTAAAGTGATGGATATCAAGGAGCTATCAAGACATTGGAGAATTCAAGGAAGCTACCAAATGAGGAGATGAGAAGATACAAGTTCAATTCTAAAGAAGATGGAGCTTCAAGGGGAGATTCAATGAATGGATTGAACATTTAAAACATGAAGAAGTAAGTTCATGGATATAAAGATTTGTCCTTCAAGTATAAGAATGATGCCTTGAAGATGAAAGTAGCAATGTTGGCATTGATGCAAATTAAGGAAGATCAACATGAAGATGATGCCATGTTCCATGAAGTTAAACTTATAGATGAAGACCAAATTGAAGAGACATTTGGGAAGATGGAGGGATTAGAAATGTGCCTAAAAGTCCCAAGTTCAAGTCCCAAAAGAGTATAAATTGAGGGCAAGACGAAACATGGAACAAAGGGCGAAAAAAGAAGAAGCAAAGCTGGAAAATAGGGCATCCGGTGCCTGATCAGTCCCATCCAGCGCTGACTCGGCAGATGATCCATTTGGTTGCCATTCCAGTGGCCATCCGGTGCAGTAACAGTTCAAGCAGGCATCGGCTCAGTACTTCCCTGCACACCCAAATGCGATGATATCCCGAATTTGACTGACTTTCCTTCATTGTTTTCTGTCCTTGACCTCTTGTAAGACTTATTTAGGGCTTTCATTAAGGTTTCTCATTACTTACACTATAAATAGACCATTATATGTAATATAACAAGTAACTCTTGAAAACAACTTTCGTTTGGGATTTAATCCAAAACAAGACCAAAACTTGGTCTTTGAGAGTGTTCTTAGAATTTCCTCCTAGGGTTCTTAGTCACCTCAACTTGGGCTTTCAATTACTTGGGTGAGGTTTTGAATAGTCTCTACAAATCAAGAGGATGGTTGTTGTGGAATCTTCTACAAAGGTCTTCCTAATCTCCCACACAAAGCTTTGATGAGTCCTTTTCTTTACACTTGATTTGGTTTCTCGTTTGTGTGAAAACAAATCTTCAACCTTCAAGGAATCACATCATATTTTGGTATCAGAGCCTAGGTAAAGACCAAAACTTGGTCTTTGAGAGTGTTCTTAGAATTTCCTCCTAGGGTTCTTAGTCACCTCAACTTGGGCTTTCAATTACTTGGGTGAGGTTTTGAATAGTCTCTACAAATCAAGAGGTTGGTTGTTGTGGAATCTTCTACAAAGGTCTTCTTAATCTCCCACACAAAGCTTTGATGAGTCCTTTTCTTTACACTTGATTTGGTTTCTTGTTTGTGTGAAAACAAATCTTCAACCTTCAAGGAATCACATCATATTTTGGTATCAGAGCCTAGGTTATCATCAAAATTTTCTTACTTGCTTTCTTTGTTGTTAAGTGTTAAGATCATATTTGTTTCTTTGAAAATCCTATGGTCTTATATGTGTTTTGTTGTTTTGTTCCTTCACAACTATCCTAGTATCTTCTTGTGGTCTTTTGTGTTTGCTGGAATTAAGCTTAAGAGAAAAATTAGGGTTAAGTTCCATTTGTTGAGTTTGTTCATCTATCTCCATGAAAACAAATAAAAAAAAAATAAAGAAGAGTTGTTGTTCTTGAAAATTCAAAAAAGAAAAAAAAAAAGAAAAAGAAAAAAAAGAGAAAGTGTGAAAGTTCAAAGAAATAGTAAGACTTCTTGTTTAGTCCTATTGAAATTGATTAGGTTGAAGTTGAATTGAGGTTATATTGTGATTGAATTGCCTAATATCTATCAAATTTGAAATCAAGGGAATTGGGTTTGTTGAATTCATTGACAAATTGGTTCACATTTTTATTGCTCTCTAGGTGTTTGATAAAATGCCTCTTTGAAAATTTCTTTGAATTCCAAGTGATTGTTCATTAGTATTCAATTGGCTGACCTTAAATCTTTGAAACTCTACTTTTTGGGCTCTTATTTGAAGATCATCAATTGATCAGCTAATTGATTTGTGTGGATCATTTTGGTGTTTTTACCTAAGTGATTTGCAATTGCTCTTGTGAGTTGAGTAAGAACTTGAAAGAGGAATTAAAGTAGAAAAAGGCATTAGGGGTGAGATCAATAGAGGGAGTAAAATCCAATTGAAAGAGTGAAACATGAGAGCAACTTGAGGACAAATACCCCTGTTTTCTTGATTATGTTTTTTTGAAGGTCTGTTATGACACAAGGAGCAACACCATCTTCACACACACATCAAATATGGGAGGTAGAAATGCATTTCTATCCACCATCTTGGAACGAATGGAGCAAATGACAAGTAAATCTCAAATAACATGAAGGAAATAACAAATGATTTCAACTCAAGAGTTGATTGCTTCGAAAGAAAGGTAGATGAGCTCCAATATAAGACTCCTAGAGAACAAGTGCAACAAGGAGGAAGGGAAGATGAATATCAACCTAGTTCTTCTAGAGAGTATGTGCCATATAAAGGAGTTGGTAGAAGACAATATCAAGGGAGTCTACCAAGAAGGAGAAATGAGCAAATGGGGGATATTGGTGGAGGCTATTGTGATCATGAAGTTAAGAAAAGCTCAAAGGGGACAAGAAGAGATGGAAATTCTTATTCTTACTACAATGAACATGGTGAACCATTGAGACATAGAAGGCATATGAGGAATGAAAGACCACCAAAAAGGGAGGATGAAAGACAAGTGTCCAATGGAAAGGGCTCATACTGGAGATCTTACGAGAGCTCGCATTATGTCATCTCTTCAACAATGAAAGTGCAAAGTGTAAGGCCAAGAGAAGAGGAGCCTAAACCTCAAATGTAAGAGGTGAAGGTGACTCATGGAGAATGGAGAAAGACACTAGCACAACTTCCTAGAAGTAAGGATCCCAAGTGCTTTAAATGCATGGGAGAGCTTGGAGCCTAAAAATGAAGACACCACAATTACCAATGAAGTTAAAGGTGAAATGGGTCTTCAAGAAATTTTTGGAAACGAGCATGTTCAAGAGATCTCAAGTGAAGTAAAGAAAGAAAAAGAAAATGAGAGTGAAGTTGAACGGAAAAATGAGAGTGAGTTTGAGGAAGAATATGAGATTGAGAGAAAAGAAAAGAATGAAATTGAAAGAAAGGAGATGAGAGAAGAAAAGGAGAGCTCACATGAAAAAGAAAGAGAGAATAAGAGTGCCTTAGTGAGGAATAAAGAGATTTATATTCCTACTTCCAACACTGACCATTCTTTTTCTAGTTTTTTCTTGTCTAGGATGCAAGACTTAGAAGGCATAATCAAGTTGAATGAAGGCAAGGACAACATGGTTATGAATGCTATGTTAAATTGATACACTCTTATCTCTACCCTTGGTAATAGGTTGTTGAACTATGAGCATGAAAATATGTTTTCTATGATTAAGTATGATTGTGGAAATGCTTATGATGTTCATAAGCAACATGCTAGTGTTGAAATTCTTGAGCATAATGGTTCCATGTTTAGAGAAAACAAGTCTTATACTTCTATAAGTCTTGTTAAAGCTTTCATGGATTTTGAATTTTTGAAGGAGTCATGTGTGCAAGAAAATGATGATAGATATTTTCTTGAATATGGTTCTAGAAATGAGATTCATGCTTGTGGAAGTAAGTTTTGTATCTCTAACAGCTTTTTGAATGAAATGCTGATCTTAAGCACGTTAGGAAATCATTTGTGGATGAGCATGCTTGTGATTATGTGCTTAATGTCTCCAGACAACTTATATATGGTGAATTCTATGAGCATATTAATTCATTGATTGGACAAAAGGCTTGTTGGATATGCCCTAAGAACATATGATGATTTTACTTAGTTGGCATAACTTTGTATCATAATGCTATTTATATCATTATATAATTTACTTTTATGTTTGCGTTTCGTTAAATAAATTATGTAATGTCCTTGGAATAATTTATTTCTTTTCTTAAAACATCCCTAGTCAAGTGCTATTGAGCTTAGGATATCAATCACCCGCTGAGACTAGTATGTGCTGATTGATGACAGCCGTCATGGATATGTGATATCAAATCATCACATAGGTACACGTAGAGTATCGTGTACTGGATTGGCCTACCATGAAATCACTTCATGGATTGTTATATGAGTGTCATGGGTGATTTCATTGTGATAATTATGTCTCATCTTTTGACTTAAGGTCATCAAAGATTCCTGCATGAAAGATTGCATACTTTGATATTGTCAAACGTCACTCTTAACTGAGTTGACAATAAAGGCATGTATTGAGTATGTCTTAATTTGTGCTGTGGTATATTGAATGATCAAGATAGGAGTTGTCCCACTTATATAATAAGAGAGTGATGTCTAGCATTCTTGGTCTGAGTGAGATTATGAAATGCATGGTCGTGCTTGAATAAGTGGATATGAGATATTTCTCTTATTCGCTTTAATTAATCTACTCGGGTTGAGAATTCAGATATTGAACTTTACGAGTATGACACGTTCCATGACTCGTGTTCAATGACTTCCTGGACAAAGAGATTAAGACATGTTATTTTTTTTATCACGGAAGGTTTTGTCTTGTCACTGACATTCTCGTTAATTGGATAGCAATAATGTGTTGCTAGACATCGCTTATTGTACATGACATTAAATATCGTTAATGTCAAATGCAAATTTTACGAGGACCTATTGGGTCACACATTCAGAACATTCAGAATGTATTGCTTAACGGGTAGAATCTCGTTTGGGACCTAAAAGTAATTAGTTAAAGTTCTTTAGGCTAATTCACAAATAGGAATTAACCAAAATATAATTAGGAGTTAATTAAGTGACTGAAATGTATTTTTTAGGTTCATTAAACGTGGACAAATCTTTTGCAGTCACACTTTGATATGCCTCTCGTTTTATAATTCAAATCAAAATTCAAAAATAAAAGATTGATTTATCCAGAAGACTTCTTATCACGAAGTCTTCGAGGTTTTTCAAAGAGTTTACGCCTCTCTCTTTTCATAGAGTTCTTTTCTGTCAGAGCATCTGTGTAGAGAAAAAAAATAGAGAGTTCAGAGAAACCAAAAATGAGAAAAACAATATTCACGATTGAATCTAGCAGTTCAATCATGTTTGTCCCTTTGCTGTGTTCTTGAGACGAGCACTGGAAGAGGAAGTTCGTGTGACGATGTAGAGGCAAAGGTTGGAGACTTTTGCTGGTGACTACAGATTCCGATCTTGTATCTTAAAAAATTGAAAAAGGTAATGTCTATACCCTCTCTAGACTCCCTCTGATCGATGCCTGGAGGAGGTTTGTTTGTGGCCTTTCCCCCAAGGCTTTGTTTATGCCTAAGAATTCTATGTATGACTTGTTGACCATTGATCTTTTTGGAGATAGCTTGGAGTTGTATTCTCATGGTTTGAATTACTTGAATTTCTTGTTGAAACACATCTTTGAAATATATATGAGTAGACTTTCGAAGTTTGTTTTAGATGATCGAGTATTGTGGATCTTTGGTGTTACAATTCTTGGGAACCATTTATATCTTTATTGTCTAATGTGCATACTCATTGTTGATTCTAAATTTATCTTGTTTGAGATGCACTTCATTGTGATTCATATGAGAAGAAAACTTATGTTGGTTGAGAATAATTGCTTGTTGGAGATTGATGATGAAGTATGTCATGTTAAGAGGTTGACATTAGTTGAAATTTTGAAATTTCATGACTTATATAACAACATTAATGCTTGGATTTCATATTTTCTTGAGACTCTTAGATTGAAAGCTTATGATGTTCATGGTAATATGCTTAGAATTGGTATCTTATGTGTTCTTGATTGTTCCAAGCATGATGTATTTGAGTTGTTGAATCTGGAGACTCATGAAGTTGAAGTTGTGAGATATGATAGTCCTAGAATCTTGCATATTTTGTTTAGAGAGCACATGTTAATACCGCATATGAAAAAGAAGCCTATGATTGCTGGAGCATTCTTGCTTATATCTTGTAAAAGATTACTTATGATGAGAAGTTGATCTTTAATGAATTTGAACTTTATGGGGATGATATCAATGAGTTTTCTATGTGCTTAATCTCTATTTGGCATGATTGGTTTAACTACAAGACGTTGCGGTTTGAGCTTCGTGCCAAGAATAGAGATATGTTGAGATTTTTGAAATTTTGGAAATATCCCCTGTTTTTGAAAGAGAATAATGATGTCCATCTTGATGAATTAATGACTTCTAGCATATATGAAGGGTATTTTCTTGATCTTTTTACACATATGTTTGATGATTTTCATGGAGGGCATGTATATGGTATGCTAAGGGATTGTTTCTTAAGTTTAATGAATATGAATTCAAGGTTTAGAGAACCTTCATATCAAAGTTTATGGGGTCATAGACCAATGGATTTTATGTCTCGTGCTTTGAATGATAGAACTCGTTTTCCTTGTTGCCTTAATGAGTTTGCATTCCTTGTCTATGTTGTTTCTTTTAATGAGCTTCTTGAAATTGAGAAGGAATACATATCTATCAAAGAAAAACCACCACCTTCAAAGAAGGGTATGGTAAGGCATTATCAAAAGTTACTGGGTAAATATTCTTTAAATTCCTCAATCAATGTTAGTGATCATTCTCTTACCTATGTAGGACTTAAAGATTCGAGGATGAATCCTTTTGAGGCATGGGGGAATGATGGATATCAAGGAGCTATCAAGACATTGGAGAATTCAAGGAAGCTACCAAATGAGAAGATGAGAAGATTCAAGTTGAATTCTAAAAGAGATTTAGCTTCAAGGGGAGATTCAATGAATGGATTGAAGATTTACAGCATGAAGAAGTTAGTACATGCATATAAAGACTTGTACTTCAAGTATAAGAATGATGCCTTGAAGAGGAAAGTAGCATTGTTGGCATTGATGCAAATCAAGGAAGATCAACTTGAAGATGATGCTATGTTCCATAAAGTTAAGCTTGTAGATGAAGACCAAATTGAAGAGACATTTGGAAAGATGGAGGGATTAGAAATGTGACTAAAAGTCCCAAGTTCAAGTCCCAAAAGAG
Source organism: Parsonsia alboflavescens (assembly GCA_028571225.1). NCBI lineage: Eukaryota > Viridiplantae > Streptophyta > Magnoliopsida > Gentianales > Apocynaceae > Parsonsia > Parsonsia alboflavescens. Next base: position 14,782,133 of record JAOXNR010000022.1, read on the forward strand.
TACAAATTGAAGGCAAGACAAGTCATGGAACAAAGGGAGAAAGAAGAAGAAGCAAAGCTGGAAAACAGGGCATCCTGCTCCTGATCAATCCCATCCAGCACTGGTTCAGTGAATGATCCATTTGGCTGCCATTCCAGTGGCCATTCGGTGTAGCAACAGTTTGAGCAGGTGCTAGCTCAGTCCTCCCCTGCACACCCGAATGCGATGATATCCCGAATTTAACTGACTTTCCTTCATTGTTTTTGGTCATTAACCCCGTGTAAGACTTATTTACAGCTTTCATTAGGGTTTCTCATTACTTACACTATAAATACACCAGTATATGTAATAACAATTAACTCTTGAAAACAACTTTCATTTGGGATTTAATCCAAAACAAGATCAAAACTTGGTTTTTGAGAGTGTTCTTAGAATTTCCTCCTCAGGTTCTTCGTCACCTCAACTTAGGCTTTCAATTACTTGGGTGACGTATTGAATAGTCTCTACAAATCAAGAGGATGGTTGTTGTGGAATCTTCTACAAAGGTCTTCCTAATCTTCATACAAAGCTTTGATGAGTCCTATTCTTTCCACTTGATTTGGTTTCTTGTTTGTGTGAAAACAAATCTTCAACCTTCAAGGAATCACATCATAAGGCTCCAACAACCTCTGAACAAGAGGTAGGATTCAGTGGCTATGCCACTGGAAAGGTCACTGATGTGATCAAGAGGTTAGGTAAATTATCCCTGTCCTCTCATTCCACTGAGGGAATCATGTGGCGGGTTCCCGACCTTCCCATGGAGTCCTCTGACTCCTTGCTCTAGTGGCCACACTCCTAATCATGTTTAATGGAGTGTGGGAGCCCCATTAATAAGGAAATTTGCAAACAATTTATTGATGTCGAGCTGGATAAATATGCTGCTTCCCTTCACATTGTTGTATGATTCTTTCACCTCTGCATACTTCTTCCACAACCTCTTTTGTGTGTTGACTTTCATGTTTAATATATATATATATATAGTCTTTCAAAGCCATGTCTTCTTGGGCGAGTAGCTGTGGAGGTAGTCAAAGGGAGAAAGAAGAGACAAGGAACTTTCTGCTCTGATCTCTAATTTCCAAGATGATAAAGCTCATCTGGAGAAGGAAAAAGAAGAGTTTGCTGTGACCGTTGAGCTCTCTAATGCCTCTTATGTAGCCTTGAGCGGTTTCTTGGAGGAATGCATTAAGAGCATTTCTGAAGCCAATGCGAAGAGTTTGATAATGGCTGCAGCTCTTGACGAAGCTGTGAAAAAGAGAGACCAATTGATTGAACTGAGCAAGCAGCAAAGTAATTGCATCCATGAGACTGAAGTCGAGTTGGAGGACTACAATGCCATCTGTGAAGAAGATGGTAGTCTCTCCTTGTCCAAGTTCGAGGAGATTCGTGCTTTCTAGACTTACGTGGAGTCCATCTTGCAACCTCAACTGTTTGGGTTGTATGTTGATGTGATCGACCGAATCCGCGAGCTCAATCGTGACTTCAAGACTGATAAGGCTATTCATGATGGGTTATACCACCTGATGCAGTGGTACCTCTTCCTTGGGAAGTTGAGCTGGTGGGTACAAAACCCCAAGGGCAGGTCACTGAGGAGCAAGCCGAGGTTGGCATGACAACTGAGAGGGTGGTCAATGACGTTCCTCTTCTCGCGATTTCTGATCCTTCAGGTAAGATCATCCTTATTATGGAGACTTACTGAAATGTTATCCCTTTCATCCTAGGCCCATTGATTTTAATGAAGCACTTGATCTTGCCCAAGCTATTCATCTTTCCCTAGGCGGAACTCCCATTGAGACTGTTATTGGTTATCCTTGAAGGGAAGGCCACAAACAGACCTCCTCAAGGCATCGATCGGAGAGAGTCTAAAGAGGGTATAGACATCACCTTTTTCCATTTTTTTAGATAGAAGATCAAAATCTATAGTCACCAGCAAAAGTCTCTGACCTCTGCCTCTACTTCATCACACGAACGTCTGCTTCAAGTGCACATCTCACGAACACAGCAATGGGACAAACACGATTGAACTGCTAGATTCAATCGTGAATATTGTTTTTCTCGTTTTTGGTTTCTTTGAACTCTTTGTTTTTATTTTTTTCAACACACAGACACTCTGACAAAAAAAAAAAAAAAACTCTACAAAAAAGAGAGAGGCGTAATCTCTTTGAAAAACCTAGAAGACTTCGTGATAGGAAGTCTTCTGGATAAATCAATCTTTTATTTTTGAATCCTGATTTGAATTAAAAAACGAGAGACTTATCAGAGTGTGACTGGAAAGGTTTGTCCAGGTTCAACGAACCTAAAAAAAATACAATTCAGTGACATAATTAATTCTTAATTAATTTCTATTCGTGAATTAGCCTAAACAACTTTAGCTAATTACGTTTCGGTCCCAAACGAGATTCTACCCATTAAGAAATACGTTCTGAATGTGTGACTCAATAGGTCCTCATAAAATTGGCATTTGACATTAACGATATTTAATGTCATGTACAATAAGCGATGTCTAGCAACACATTATTGCTATCC
>JAOXNR010000022.1:14784773-14829006 GCA_028571225.1 Parsonsia alboflavescens
ATATACGATTTTGCTAAGACGGGTTCCAGAGCACACTTTAATGGGCGCTCCAATCGTTACCATAACGGAATTTTTGCTACAGTGTTCATGCAGCCAACCAAGCGGAGCAAAAATTCCGTTACGGTAACGATTGGAGAGCGCATTAACGCGCGCTCCGGGGCGCACCTTAGCAAATCCGATACATATATATATTGTAGTGCTATAAAAAGCTATGGAATATATCTTATAAAGTACTCCAATTAAATCTTTAAAGTTTAAGGTTAAAGGTCGATTATTAAAAAAATAAATTCTCTTTCAAATTTTTTTATAAACTAAATCCTAAAAGGGTAAACTAAACCTAATTATACTTGATTACATTTTATTTTATTTTTTTAAAAACTAAAGATAGTTTGACCCTTAAATTGGACCGTTAGAGATTTAACTGGAGCCATCTATAAGGTGTGCTCCGTAGTACTCTATAGCATTTCCAATATATAATACTGCCATAAAGTACTACAGAGCACTTTTATGGAGTGCTCTAATTAAGTCTTTATTGGTCAACTGTCTTTTATTTTATAAGTAAAAATAAATTTTTATGTAAAATTATTTTAAAAATATATATTTTATAAACTAAACAATAAAAAAATAAACTAAACTTAGAAGCACTTGATCAAATTTTATTATATTTAAAATTAAAACCTTTAACTTTGATAGTTAAAAATTTAATAGGATCACTTCATAATGTGTGCTCCGTAGCACTCCATAACATTTTCGTATATATGTGTGTATACATATATACTAGATGAAATGTCATAGTGGGTAACAAAGCTCAAATTATATTAGGCTCGCGAAAATAATTCACATGGTCAACTCTATATAATTATTACACATAGGAGCCCCTATAATTTGAGGTTCGTTGCCCACAAGTGCATGCCTAACTATACTATTGTTAAACCCTCATGATACCCCATAGGTACACATCGTGGTGGTAGGTGGACCGGGCGAGCACACAACCCACCTAACCTGGACCCCAGCCTGTATGAACAGTGGAACCGTTCCCCACTAACCCAGTCTATCCCCCCAACTCGTATGGTTCACCCCTCCCTTGGCCTAGTTCAGCCCGACCCGCAATCCCTTTGGAACTCATGAACCATCACAGCTCGTGAACCGAAACAGACCAAGCCTGCCTATGGGCCACATCCATCCCAACCTGTGGGCCCAACAATCAAATGACCAACTAGCTGTTAATCTTCTATCTGTTTGAATAAAAGAAATTAGAAATTATAGAAATAAGAATAATGGCTATATTTTATAAAAAAAAAAATAAAAAAAAAACACTATATATCCTCTCTCCCACACCCTCAAAAATCCTCAAATACTTTGCTCACACTCTATATTCACACTCATCTCCTAGTTATTCTTCCAAACCCTCTACTATATTCTCTAGTATTATATTTTTGGAAATTGAAAGAAGATATTTGGAGTTTGTGAAGAAATCTGGAGTTTCCAACTTCCACAACTTCCAACTAATTCTTCTGAATTTCAAGTTGATTATTCTCTACTTATCTTCTAATCTTTATAAATTTATAATTGTTGTTTGCTTATTTTTATTGTTTAATTTCAAGTTAATTTTAATTGTAAACTTTTGTTAATTTGTTACTTGCTATTTATTTGTTCAATTTTCAATTTTATTTATTTGAATTGTTTTTGGATTTCTTACATACTTGTTTTCTTTTATTTATTCTAATTGTTTTTTATTTGCTTCTTGCTTGCATATTACTTTAATTATTTTCATTAATCCAAATTATTTTAAAAAATGAATAGATCTCGTTCATCCTTCCAACACCTTCCACCACATTAATGTTGATGAAGATGATTTTGTTAGGCAATGTGATTATGATATTAGTAACTACTTTCCCAAACCCATTGAAGTAGACCCATTAGGTGATGATGTTGAAGAAAGGCAAGGAGAACATGGTAAAGAATGCTATATTAAAGTAGTACAGTCTTACCTCTACTCTCGATGAGAAATTGTTGAATTTTGAGAATGACAAGTTATTTTTTATGTGCAAACATGATTTTGGTAATATTTGTGATGTATATAAGTAAAATAATATTGTTGAATTCTTTGAGTATAATGATTTTTTATAAAGATAGTAATTTATATATTCCTATGAGTCTTGAGAAAGTTTTCTTAAATTTTGAGTATGTAAAGGAGTCGTGTTTGAATGCATGTGGTTATAGAAATGTGATTATTACATGATGGTTATAGAAGTTCTTACTAAGTTCTATAATCATGATGTCTTAAATACTTTTTTGAATGATTTGATAGAGATTGAGTTACATAGAAAGAGCATGATGATAAATTTTCATATTTTGAAATGCTTGTATTTTATGAGAAAACATATCTTTGAATTATACATGATTGAGGTATCTAAGTTTGTTTTGCATGATAGAGTATTGTGGAGTTTTAAACTTATATCTCTTGACAGGTTTTTGTATTTTCAAATAATTGTGTATCTTTTTGTGATCCTTTGTAAAAGAATTAATACCTATGATTTTCATGTTGATGTCTACAAAATGCCTAGAGTAGGTGCTTGATGTGCTTTTGAATATTTTATGCATAATGACTTTTTGGTTTATTGAATTTTACGTGTAATGATGTTGGTTTTGAAATTTATGATAGTCCTAAGTTTTTAAATATCTTGTTCAAAAAGCATGTTGTAAGACTACATATAAAAAAGAATTGTATGATTGTTGATGAATACTTGATGAAATCTTGTGATGATAAGTTGTTTTTTGAGAAAGTTGAACATAATAATAATTATAAGATGGATACATTGATTTTACTCTTAATCTGGAATTATTTCTTGTACATCCTATGCTTTAATGGGAGATTTGGAAATCAATTGTATCATGCTTTATGGGGTCATAAATCATTGAAACTTTTGATTTATGCTTTTAATCATAAGTTTTTTTTTGTATGTAGACTGGATATGTCTGCCGCTTGGTTGTGTTATTTTTCTTCATGAGATACTTGTAGGTGAAAAACAAATCTTTTCAATCAAAAAATGGTCACCAGCTCAGTATGCAGAAGGGGTTGGGAATTTCGAAAGTGAAACTTCAACGGAGGCACTTCTCAAATCTTTAAGGAGATTAATCTTGGAGGTAAGTATTTTACTGATCTTTCAATCCATTGTAGTGACATTTCTCTTTTCAAAGTAGGATTTAAAGATTCGAGGACAAATCTTTTTTAATAGAGGGTGAATGATGGAGTCCAATGAAATGCTAAAAGTGAAGATTTAATATACATTACAGGACAAAGGAGCTAAAGAAATTGAATTCAATTCGTCCAAAAATGTGAAGAAAAACATGAATTAAAGGCTCCATCACATTCCAAAGAAGGAAATCAAGTTGATAAACATTGTTTAATATCAAAGAAAGCTTGTAAGAAGAATTTGGAGCAAAACGGACTCGAAACGAGGAGATCGAGAGTAATTGGTCTAGGCACCTATTCAATATCTGACACCAATCAAAACAGTGCACAAAGGTCCTCAAAACAGAGAACAATCAGTTCATCAATCGGCTTGACCATCGACGTCGGCTGAACTAATTCAACGCCGGTCAATTGACACCTTCCATTGGTTCTATTGATTTTGGCAGCTGGTCAATTTGTTTCTTTGTAGATTTCATTATTTCCTACTTAGTTTTTATTATTTTTAAGATAGTTTATTTTTAGGATTCTTAGAATACTTTCCTAAAATTCTATTTAGAGAAGGATTAAGCATCTTACATTCTTATAAATCAGGCCTTTGACGCTAATGTAATTAACAAGTTTTTTTCAATCAATATAATTTGAAATTTGAAAGCATTCTCTATCTTCATTAAACTCTTAACTTATCAAACGATTAGCTCAGGTTGTTTAAGGGTTCACTCTTTTGAAGATATCGGTTCACGCTTGAGAAACAGCATCGAGTCATTATAAGTTTAAGTATCAAACCTCGGAATCAAATGGGTAAAAGTTTCATACTCGTGTCGGGTTTAACTAATCAAGAGTTAGGTTCGCATCAAATAGATTCCATTTTTTTGATCATGTAACAAGTTATATGGATTGTTTCAAAGCATTGTATTTTGTTTAAAAATTTATGAGCTGTTTTACTAATTGTATGGATTGTTGTAGTATTAGAGTTAATTTCAAAACTTGTATCTAGGTGACAGTCCATCTGCGTTCTATTACATTATGGCATGGATTGTTTACAAGCTACATAAACTGTTTTTCAATAAGTCATATAGATTGTTTCAAAACTTTATGAGTTGTTTTACTAACTATATGAGTTGCTGTGGGACAGATGGTTAACTTTAGAAATATATCTAAGTAACAATCCATCTGTTCTCCAATACATTGCAGCTTGGATTGTTGCTCAATAAGCCATATGGATTGTTTCAAAGTCATATGAGTTGTTTAAAAGCCTTATGGGTTATTTTACTAATTGTACAGATTATTGTCGTATTAGTGTTAACTCCATAAATGTTTCTAAGTTGTTGTTCACGTGTCAAAATATACATCATCTAACATCATAATATACACCTTCATATTGTTAAAATAAAAAAAAATCATATTACAATCAAACTTTCTTTCCATAAGAATATATTTTAAGAGCAAGTTCTTCACGCAATCCTTCAATCTTCGAATTTTTGGAGTCTTTAGGTACACCGCATAGAAGGGATTGCATGGCATCAATTTTTCGAAGCCTCTTAGATTGTTTAAAAGACATATGGATTGTTTGCATGACACTATATGGATTGTTGTGATGAGAATGTTATCTCAAAACATATATCTAAGTTACTGTTCATGTCTATTCTATTACTGTCATACCGATTATTTAAAAGCCTTATGGATTACTTTTTTAACTATATGAATCGTTAAACTACAAATATATATCCGTGCATATAGATCGAGAGTATCTGGCAGCATAACTCTCTTGCTTAAGATTTGGTAAATGTATTGGCAATCATTATTCCCTAATGTGAACTAAAAGACTGTCCATGTCCGATTGTCCATACCCCTAGTAGATGGCTCCATTGCAAGGAAATAAAAAGGATGGTCTACATCAAGAGAGAGAAAAGAAGAAGAAGAAGAAAGAAAGAAATCTGGTTTCCTACTATGCAAACAAATATTGGACTGGGTTTGTACAACCAACTTTTTCACAAGGATAAACTTGTCCGGAAAAAAAAAAAATACTCTCTTGGACATTATTTGTAAAACTTATATGTGTAAGAAAACCTAAAATGGACTTATGAAATGACACTTACACAAAATTGTCCCTATATTTAAATTAAAAGAGGCCCAATAAATTTCAGTAGGTTTTTCATCCATAGTGGAGAGAAATTATTGCATTTGAACTTATGAGGAGCTCAAGCTCATCAAAAGTAGGTCTAGAGAGGCCGAGATCGGATCCAATCCATGGTGTAATTCTCCTTAATTTACATATTTTTAAATATAAGTATTTTCCCCATGATAGAGGAACTTCAAGATAAGCATCATCGGAGAAAATAAACATGTGAATTCCTTGTTTATCTTTGACAACAAAAGATTACAAGATAAGAAGAGAAGTGTATCCGCAAGAGAAAAAAAAAAAAAAGGTAATATCAAACCAAAGACACATAGCTATCCTCAAAGCTACGAGAACGCTCCAATCTTACTTTTATTTATTTTTGTTGGTGTCCTTGCGGCTGTGAGGTGATTTAGACTCCAAATTCTACTCCATCAATAGTTATACTCTATTTCATTGACTTTTTTTTTTTTTTCTCAGTCATTAATTCCTTGCCTGTAGAATATATATAGTTGAAAATAAAAATTATAAAATACTCCAACGACCGGTGAAAACTAATGCATCAAATTTTAAAAAATATATATCCTTCTCGGTTCAAAATTGTACTTTGATAAATTTTATTTAAAAAGTTTAACTTGATTCATGTTGAACGCAATAACAATAATTTCATCATAAAATTTTAAGTAATTTAATAAATGAAATATTCAATTTCAAACAATCAAAATAAAAATAGAATCATTAAATTATGGATGGAGAGAGTATATTTTATTAAAATGAAGTGAATGGAGGGAGTACATTATTGAGATACTTTTCTTTGGGTGGTCAGTATTATCATCACAAACATCCCCGCAGATATTCTTCAATTTCTTCAAAAAAAATCTCACTGCCCCTCTTGAGAAGTGACACTTCAATCATTAATAGCGAGGTTTTATCAAAATAAAGTTTAAAAAATAATTCTTAAGACAAAATTTCTCTTTCTTAAAATTAAACCAAATACCATCATTCATTTTGAATCTTTATTTCTCTATTCCTAATAATTTTTTGCAAGTTAAAAATTTATGCCCTAATTCATATTGTCTCGCTATTAATTATATTAATAAAATGATAATGTTTTAAATTTCACTAAATTTAAAAGAATGGTGCAAAACTTTTGTATTAAATTAAAAGCCAGCCTCTAAATTCAGAAGGGGGAGTATAACATTCCTCGCATCTGTTACAGCTTAGTTAAGAACATTCATGTCATGTGGCTCTCACGACATTCACGAACAAGAAGATGAAGACAAGAGCGTGGACATGATGAGACCAAACTTAATTAACCATCTAAGGTTATAGTAGTAGTCTTCTCTTGATCTGTCTATTAGTGCTGCGTTATAATTGTACACTGTCACGTCAAATCTGCATTCATATACAGTATTGAGATAAGAATTCTTAGTAATAATAATAGAAGAAAATGTGGGATTTGAATTTTTAGTACTACTTAATCTCACAAAATAAGTCAACAGATTATAACTCTTAAATATTAATATGATACATCTGGAATGTCCTTTTTTTTCTCTCATTAATAATTACAATTTTATGTAAGCGGCATTTTTTTGAGAAGTCCCGTCTTGATGAGACTGAAGCAGGTAACCATGTGGCGGCAGCAGCAATGGTAACCCATTTTATCAGCATATGATCGATGACGGGGGTTATGGGCACTGTCGTACACACACCATATTGCAGAATATGATCATTGTCATCAGTCATCCCTGTTAGCGGTACTACTAACTAATAATACAATACGCACAGAGAAAGAAAGAAAGAGAGGGGCAAAGAGCCCACCCACAATGATTGCTCATGCGACTAAGCGTTGCTATGGCATCCGCAGCACAGTGGTGCTACTATAACCACTTACAATACCCTTAAATTAGCAGTCCCAGGAAAACCTCACCCGAATAGCCTGTTTTTCCATTCCTCTCTCTACTTACTTTCCTTCTATCCAGTATTTCAAGGTTTGGGGAGAGGAAGGCCAAATGACCGGGAAGAAGTAATTTTTTTTATTTTAATCATGTCAAAGAAAAGAGAAAGGTTATGTAAAATAGTTTTCAATTTTGATTCAATTGAGAAAGTGCATGAGAAAGAAAGTAAATTTTACTTTTATACTTGGGGAAAAAAAGTAATACTTCCTCCATTGAAATTTGAATGTCTTATTTTTTATTTTCGGATATTTTGAATTAAATATCTGGTTTCTAAAAATAAGTGAATTTGTTTATGTAAAGTTCCGTTTACTCTCTCCTTAATTTAAGAATTTGCAACTTTTATCTTAAACATCACACTATTATTATAAGAATGAGATGGATAGAATGGTAAACTATATAAAAGTCAACCGCAAGTATTAATTTTTAATAACGTCAAAATGGAACATTTAATTCTGGACGGAAGGAGTCATATTTATAGAATCTTTATGTATTAAAAAAATAGCACGACAAGAAGGAACATTAAAAAATTAATGTAAAATATTCTTTAAAATCCCCCTTTTTTTTAGAAAAAAAAAAAAGGTCCCTCATAATTAAAAAAAAATTTAGAATATTTGGTCCTCATTTTTAGACCAAACTATTATTTGATTCCAATCGTGTTTTTTTTCCCCCCATCTATTATGATCAGTCATCATATCACGATTTTTTTTTTTTCCCAAATTGCTATTCTCTGACAAGTTATAAGATGGAATTGGTTATGTGACCAATATAAAAAGGTCAAAAATGGAAATTACCTTTCTCACTCAAAATCCAACCTATAATATTAAAAAAGAAAAGAAAAGAAAAGAAAAATCTGATTATCTTGGGATTAACAGACAAACTAAATTAACAAAAATAAATCACAATTCAAATTAATCCTAAATTTGAAAGCTATAATAAACATTTTTGCAATATAAAATTGGTCATTTTACTAGTTTCATGCTATGATTTACTGAAGAATGTTAGTTTGGATCAAAATGGATGACTGTAATATGATGACGGACTAAAAGTGTTTGAAAGCAATATTTGGAACTAAACTATAGTTTGACTTAAAGATGAAAAACCAAAACAGGGGAGGGGTGGGAGCTCTTACAAAAATCTAGATAGGGAGCATATTATTAAGCATATTATTATCATTATTTATAGGATAAAACCTATGCAATATACGGTAAGTTATTAATAATCATTGTATAATGTAATAAATTTTATATATATATAATTAAGAAAAGTAATTTAGCGCTGTCCACCACACGTTTTAATTAAATATTTTCTAAAATTAAAAAATAAGAAAAAAGTATGTGTATTTCTGAATTACTTTTTTTAAAAATTCAACCAATTAAATTCATATTAGTTAATATAGTATTTTTGAAATTTTGTTATGGTTTATTATAGGAAGTTTCAAATTATATTGTATGTTAAATCTACCTTTTTGTACCTTTATATTTTAAAATGTTATCACTATTATGTTCTCTTAAGTAAGTTCAAAGGAGTTTTTTTTATTTAACTTAATATTTGTTACACTAAGAAAAATTATTATCACTTTGAATTATCCTTCAATGTATACTAAAAATAAAATTAAAAATGTAACTTAAAAAATAATTCAAGGTGTCATCCATCACCCATCCAAATTATCATATTTTTAAAATTCAAATGTCCAAAAATAAAATAATATTGAATCCTTATGAGTAATTTTTTGTTATTATAGACTAAAATTTTCATTTATAATTAAATATAAATGAGTAATCCTTATGGGATCACTAAAATTTTCATTTATAATTAAATATATATTTAATTGAAAATATGAAGAGACTTTGTTTAGTTAAAAAAAAAAACTAATGGCGAATAACTAATGAAAGATAAATTTAATTTTTATAAAATAAATAAGTATAAATATCTTTTTCCTTCAACTTTAAGTAAGTAATCATCATTTTTTTTTTTTTTTTGATATTCTTTGAATGATACAGATAGATATAAAAGTATTGACTAAAAATTTAATAATATTATTATATTGAGTCCATGTTTGATAAAAGAAAACTCTCTTATTATTATTATTACTATTCCTTTTTTTTATTATTATCATGAGTTTGTATGTACAAAACTAAGCTAAAAGTATTATTTATAGGAGTTTAAGACTCCTTTAAAATAAATAATTCTAATAACTAATTAGAAGTTTATTACAAAAAGAAATGCTAAAAGGAGTAGGAAATCCTTTAGAAAATAAGATTTTTAGCCAATGGCTCAATCTAGTACTCTACCACACCGGATGGCTCTCACTCGGTGTGCTCTAGTGCCCTCTCGTGCCAGTCTTGGGCGCATCCTAATGCACTAAGTAATTTCAACTATTTTTTAATCAAAATTATCTACAAACAAAAACCAAGTATATGGAAGTAACATATATCCAAAATGACACACTTTAGGCGAAAATTACATAAGATAATAATACAAAAATGACGTAAAACTTAGTCTAAATATATATAATTATTCCCACACACTTAGACTTTTGCTTGTTCTCAAGCAATCTCCTTATCAATCCCCAAGAATAAAACAACAAACAAAAGACCTTATAATGTAATCTCCAAACCAAAACTAAAGACATGAAACCAAATGTGTCATCAGTCATCATCTCTTCCTTACCAAACCACAAATCCCATTATAAAAGAATATGTTCTCAAGTGTGTAATAACTTCACATGATTTAGGCATGAAATACTCAATTCTTTATTCAACATATCTAAAAATCCTTTCATTTTCAAGTTTTAAAACATTAAAATCAAACTAAAGATAGATCAAAACAATCAAGTTATTTCAATCAAAAATAACACAAGAAGCCTTTAAAATAAAGAAATCACAACATAAGTTTTTCAATCCATACACCCTCCACTAATGATGGAAATAAGTCTACTCGAGTCAAATAGGACTTTTGGCTCATCATATTAATCTTTTAGAATTGACTAAAAACGAAAAATAAGGATAAACAAAACTTTATAATATGAGAGAGTATATAATTTCAAAAAGTTAAGGCCATAATTTATGCAATTAACTCTAAAAACATGAATCACTTTCTCCTTCTTTTGACCAATCCCTTTCTTCTTCATTGCTCTTTTTTTTTTCCCCCTTTTTTCTTTTCAATACAGCATCTCTCTCTAAACTTCACCATACTTTATATTTTTTTTTATTTGATTCTTTCACCAAAACATAAATTAAAGCACTTCCCCTCTTTTCGTTTTTCTTCCTTTTTATTTTCATTCATGACCCTCATTGCATCCTCTATTCACCTTCAATTACTTACTCTTCATAATACTTCAATTCTTGCCAAAAAAGAAAAGAATGTGACTATATTCTCTCAAAAAAAATTTAAAACACAAGGTAGAAAAGTAAATAATGAGTTTTAAAATCAAAGATAGAATAATTAGAAAACTATTCTCATTTAGGCTTAAAGAAAGGGACAATTAAGTCAAAGAAGGTCTTATGTCATCTCTAAGTTAACAATGTTTCTATGGATTTTGGCTCACACAAATGTAAAGAGAAGTTGTAAATTGAAGAAAAATGAAATTCAAAATCAGGACAACTCTTTTGAATAATCCTTCTCTTTAGCATAAAAAGAATCATGAAGATTTTTTAAGAGAAAAATCATTTTAAAAGATTGTGAAAGATTCAAAATCAAGTTCCTCATACTTCAACTTTGCTAAATTGTGTGAATTTTAGTTCAAAAAGTATTGGGAATTGTAGAAGGAAAGAGAAGTTCAAACAACTTCAAACACAAAAAAAGTTTCAAAAAATCTCATGTTCAAATTCAAAGATTTATAATCATATCATTATCCAAACGAAACATGACAATAAACTATCCTAAAGAATGATATGACATAAACAAATGAGAACAAGAACATGCAAATAAAGCAAACATGTAAATAACATGATAAACAAAGTAAACAAAACACAAACGAAAACAACATAACATCAACACCATCAACAAATGAAAACAACAGACAACACCCCCACACTTAGAGGTGACATTGTCCTCAATGGCACTAAGAAAATAAATAAATATATAAATACAAAAGGGAAGAAATATAATCACCAAAGAGCTCATGAAAAAGATTCGCGTAGGAATCCATTCGTGAGGGGTGGTCCAGCGTGGATAGCCCTTTTTTGGTCCCAACTTTATTTTCTTTAATGATTTTCCTAACAGGTGAAAAGGGGTTATGTACTAAAAATTCAAACTATGAAAATTAAATCCTAAACTACTAGAAAAATGAAATTAAAGGATAAAAATCTTATTCTTGGGTAGCATCTAAAAGCACTTTTTTTTAATGCCGTTGGCTCAACATGATCCCCTTGTTATCCAATTCCTTCTATTCATGGAACGTGGAAGTATAAAAGATGAATCTTTAGACCTATACTCCATGTGGATCTATGATTCCTTTATTGTTGTAAATCCTACAATAAAATTCTCAAATAGGGATAATTGTGAAAAATAAAGGAAGAATTTTTCACTTTAATATCATAAAACCCATCAACATCATGTGAAGAAATAAAATCATTAGGGTTGCTTAGGAATTTTTCTTCCTTGATGATTTCCCCTGTATTGGATTAGATTAGACTTTGAGGAAAAAGTGGATGGATTTCAAAAGAAGGATAAGATAATTCTGACTGGGGCTCAATTTTGCTAGGAATGATGTTATCAAGTGAGATTTGGTTATTCTCAAAATCTTGTGCTTGAGATTTATCATTAAACTCCTCTGTGTTAGGACTCAGAAATTGACGTAGAGATTTTTTGTGAAAGTTGGGCTTTAATTTCATGCACCTCAGAAGAAAGATATTTGTCATTCTAAGCTTTGTAGACTTGATTTAGTTTTCTTCTGAAAAGTGAGGGTATTGGTCACTAACTCTTTGATCATATCTTCAAGGGAACTCTCTTGTTAGTGATTCATTTGTTAAGAAGTGGAACGATTTGGAGGATAATCAAAATTAGGTAATCCTAAAACTTGGTTATCAAAAGATTGAGGATATGAAATTGAAGAAGAAGAATCAAACCAGCAACAAGATGGGTTAGAATATTGTGAAAATTTGTGATATTGCTCCTATGGCCCAACATACCATTGCTTGTAGTCACCATTGATGACAAAATAAGAAAAAGTATTAACATTATTCATTGAATAAAAATTACCCACACTAGTCATCAAAGAATCAACAAAACAAAAGGATTTGAATTTCTTTTTTAAAGAAAAAAAGGTTAATTGGGAAAAATTAAACTTAAATAACAAGTTCCCCAACAACGACGCCAACATTTGAAAGTGCATGTCACAACACAAGCAAATTAATTCTTATCTACCAAAACTTATGCAGTTAGGGGAAGTAGGGTCAAACCCACAGAGATTTGAACTCAAGTTTAATAAAAACCAATCAACAAGTAACGACGGGTGGACTTTAGAATATTTGGTAAACAAAGAATTAAAAAATAAGTTAAAGAAGAATATACATGAGAAGGTTGTCAATAAGAAACAATTCATAGGTCAATTGATATGAGGTTAATCATAGATCAAATAAGATAAATGAATAGTTGATTTTAGAATGTATCTTGACACTCGAATTCCTATCATTTAAATAGATTAATTTCTTATAACAAGAAATAAAATTCCATCAATTAAATCCAAGCCTCAATGGAAAATAGATTTGATCAATTAAATTAAAAAAAACATGAAGGCATCACCAAAGTTAAATTACATAAAACAAAGTAGCTTTAATCTCGTGCAATTTGATTTGTACAATTACCTATCGTTAAATCAAGTTGGTCGGAGAATTCTAATTTAAATAATAGTTGTTACTTATTTGATTTAAACATGCTACTTATTCTATAAATGAAGTTTTTAGACATTATAATTCATTTCTTAACAATAAGTCACATGGAAATTTTTTATAGAAACATTTGCCAACATATTAGACTTGTACTGCTTGTTTTAGTGTAGATTTAATCAATTAAATCGTATAAAACATAAAGGCATCACCAATGTCCAATTACATAAAACGAAGTAGCTTCATACAATTCTCTATTATTAAATCAAGTTGATAGGCGAAACCTAATTTAAACAATAAATGTTACTTATTAGATTTAAACAATTGTTGCTACTTATTGTATAAATGAAGTTCTTAGACATTATAAATCATTTCTTAACAATAAGTAATAACCACTCCTTAAGTCTATCTTCGAAAAGATGGTCACCTCATGTATCTGATCAATCAAATCATCAAATTGTGGGATAGTGACTTTTTTGTAATTTTACGTTTTCTATTTCTATTAGGTTTACGTTTAACTCCATATATAAGGTAGGTGTTTTAGAGTTTCATAAGAAGGGACATGAATAAGTCAGGTAGAAATTTTTGATAGAAACACTTGACAATGTATTAGGTTAGTACTGTTTGTTTTAATACATTGCAAATATAGATTATTATTATTATTATTTACTCTTTCTGTGTAATTAGATTTTCCAGTTTTTTTAACATCAATAGCCATCCATGGTGTAAATGAGATGAGCGAGACAATTTGTAATGTGAATGGTTTGGAGTTGCTTTGTTGAAACTTTAAATTTGACTAGAATTAATCGAATCATGGGCTCTGTTCTGTTGTTATATGAATAGAGTTAAATTTATATGTATTTGATTCGTGAAGTTTGTAAGACTTAAAAAGGCTTTTTATATATAATATAGTTTATTTACATTTTATATATAACTTTTTTATTTACATATTATATTTTTTAAAAAAATATATATAATAGATTTTACATTTAAATATAAAATTTTTTAAATGATATATTAAGTCAATATATAATAGAGTCTCTTTAGTTTATTTTGTGTTTCAATATCTTAAATTGTAAGATACTACAAAATGTAAAATTTCCCCCTTTTTTTTATATCTTAAATGAGTCTGAGTCGGATCCTGAATTCAAGTACAGCTGAATTGATCTCAAGGTTTTTAGTTTTTTTCTTTTAAAATTGTTTTAGATGAGTTCAAGAGCGAGCTGAGCCTTAGAAATATTTCATGAACAAAGTTCAAGCCTTAAAAAAATATAGAGAAGTTAAGTCCCAGCATGAATTCATTCGACTTTGACTTGACTTGTTTAGAGCCATGTATATTGGAAAGGAAGTAATGACAAAGGATTTTAGATATTCTAGTATTACTTCTAACTCATCTTCTACATTATTGAATAAAATAATATATATATTACATAATTTAGATAAAATATTTCTAGAATTTAGTATAATTGTGTTATGATTTTATTAATAAAATATATCTACAAAAGCATATATGAATGTTTATTATTAGTGGTGTAGAATATGGTGTAAAAGAAGAATTAGAAAATTTGGAGTCATCAGAAAGACATATAAAGATAGATGGTGAAAATAAATGCCCTACACGAACAAACCTTTGTTATTATTCATTTTAAAATAAATGTCCTAAATTGAAGAGATTTATATTTATTAACGTATTATTTTTATTATTAAATATGTTAAAGAATTTAATAATTTTCCAAACATTTCCTAATTTTTTTTCATACAACAAATGAGCATTTAAATCGAAAAACAATGCCCATGAATGCTTTACTTTCTCCGAGGTTGAATTACAGAGTGTTGATTACGAATATGGTTTGGGTGGAAATTCGGTTTGGTAAGGTTTTCAATTTAATTGGATTTATGTTCTCACACGTAAACTTTATGATCTATATCAAGTTAAAGAATATATTTTTTTTTTTCAACAAAAGGGACCAATGCTTTATGAAAGGAAAAAAAAAATGATTTGATTTAATGTGAATTATAAAATCTAATAAATTCGATTCATAATAGAATTTTTCACTTTTGATCCTGGCTTTGAAGGTCAAATGCAATACTAATACACCCAGATGGATCAAATTTGAATTTGAATTTTTAATTTTTATAATTTTACCAGTTGATCCTTTCATGCATATTGGATACTACTGGCCCCTGCATAAATTTTTGTGCCTATTTCTTTTTCTGTCTGTAATTGTGGAAAGAAGAATCAGTACAGAGAGGTTGAAAGGCAAAGACAAAAGTAGAGCAGATCTCTGTGAATGGTTTCAAAGAAAGAAGGGTTGGCCAAGTGCCTAATCAAACTTATACAGTACCATATTTTCCAAGCTTCCCAGAGTCACCACTTACCCCTCCCCACAAAAGGGGAAGAAGGGAAAAGGGAGACTCGCTGATTTTGAATGGATTCCTTACATGAACTTAAAGTTTTTTGTATGACCGTGCAATCGTTTTTACAAGTAAATCATGGCCTTTGAATTATAAGTAAGGTTCTTACTTGATGCACAAGTCTTCTTTGTTGATGAATGGGATACTGAATAGCGTACTTATAGAACGAGCTAAGGGTATATTACTTCAATTGGTTTTTGAGGCAAAATAGCCAATTTCATTCCCAACCATTACATTTTAAGCCAATTAAGTCCCCTCTTTATTATTATTATTATTATCTTTTTAGATCCTCAAACGCTTTATGTTTCTGTCGATTAAGTCGTTTTTACTTGAAAATAAGTTATTCAAGTAAGTCAACGATGAACTTATATATTTTTTGTCACCCAATTAGGGGGCAAAAATGAAACATCATTATTTAATTAGCTTTCCCTTTTACAGAATTAACAATCCACCCAATTTTTTTACGGTGGTGGGTTGCAATGTGAATCGCATAGGATTGACACTGAGAAGGATTAGTTCTAGTGCTGTTGTTTAATTAGCATTTCTATAAATAATGCAAACCACACCACAATAGCTTGATCAAAAAGGAAAGTAAGAAGTCATATTTTACTTGATATTTTCACATTTTATGGCAAAGAAAGCTGTGCTTATAGGGTTGCATTAATGACATTTGTCTTATGTACCATTGCTTGGTTGAGTGTAATGACTTCTCTGACAATGACCTGACTGTCCTCATAGAGCATATCCATTTTACACCTAACCAACCATTGTATCTGATTGATGAGGCTAAAGAATAGATTGGATAAAGCACCATGAGAGCTATTAGAACTTCTTACATTAGTGATGGGTGAAACAGGCACGACCCGAACTAGTCAAACGGGCAGGACTCGGACAGAAGTCAACCTAAATGGGCCAGAGGGCCCCATGCCTTCAATACCTAAAAGTCAAACTCACAGAGTCAACGAGGACATGGGGGCAAGTGGCTAGCTACCACCAACATCCTAAGTCACCGACCTAGAAGTCATCAACCCCTCAACTGAGCTCGAGCTGAGGTCTTGCCAAACCCCGACTTCGCCCTAGCAAGCTCCGAACCGAATTAAAAATCTTTCATGCCATGACCACCGGTGCACGACTCCTAGCCACTCTAAGGAGCCAAGGATCACTTAACACGACCTCACCAAAGAGATGTTCGAGATCCTCAACATCCACCGGGAAGTCGTGAAGTTGGTCTAAAGGTTGATTAGTGAGCTCGTAACTCTCACAAAGATGTGAATGGCAAGATCTCTCGTTTCAAGGAAACTCCATGATATTAGGAGCAATCGGCAGGATTCGACTGAATCCTACAATTATCCTAACGACCTACTATTATGTAATAAGGAGTCTAATTCCAGGAGGTAAGAGACTCTTTCTTTACTTGAACAAAAACACACAATCAGTTTATGCATAACTAGGCAAGACAATTGAGAATTAAGTCTTCCTACTTTCTACCTTTACCGGTAAACTTTCACAAAATACTAACTTTGGCATCAGATCTCTTTCTTGGATGACAGTCTACTCCGGTGACCTCTTTTTCTCATCTTCTTAGGCTGCGGATCACGGAGCTCCATCAGGATTTGTGGGGTGACCTGATCCAACATCTTTTGGACCCCATCAATCAGACTGCCGAAGATGTCCCTGAGGAATTCATCGTATATTGAAAAAGAACTGCGAGTTTGGTGAAGAAGAAAGCTAATTGAATAGTGATGTTTCTTCTTTGCCCCTAGTTGATTGGCAAAAAAAAAAAAAAAAAGAAGAAGTTCTGAGTTAACTTGTGTGAAACTCATTTTCAAGCAAAAATGATTCAATTGGCAGAAAAGTAGTAGAAAGTTTGAGTACTTGAAGAGATAAAAATATGAAGAGGAACTTAATTGGCTTAAAATGGAATGGTTGGGGACCAAATTGGCCATTTTACCTTTTTTCAATAATTAAAAAAATTTATTATGAAAAAATTGTAAAAATAAAATTTTTTGAATCAATTATTATATTATATATTTGGTTATTTAAAAAATATAACAAATTTTAGATTTAATTTATAAGGAAATAAAATAAATTGAGTTAGTATTGATAGGAAATTTAAAATTTGTTAAACTAAAAAGTAAAATAAAAGCATGTATGTTAACTAAATGCCCTAGTAACTAAAAGCATGTATGTATCGAAGGGATAAACCTGATTTATTGTTCATAGTGATTTCCAAACCTAATTGGATTTGAAACATAATTGATTTCTAGTTTAGTAGATCGGTAATCGATTAAATTGACGTAATGTAATTGAATGAGCTTCAAGAGAAAGAAAAAGAAAAGGAAAAAAAAATAATATATTGAGCTTGATCTTGACTTGATTCAACTTCAACTATTCTTTTTTATTATTATTATTAATATTTTTTTTTACAACTTTTTAAATTTCTTTTTATTTTTTTTCAACGTAATTTTTATTATTTGAAAAAATTAAAGACATTACTTTTAAATATATATATTCTTTGATGCACTTCACATACAACCTATAACATTTCCTATCTATTAATAATGAAAATATTTATGTAATTATTTATAATGTAAATAAAATTTTACAAAAATAAAAATCTAGACTTAGCGAGTTTAATTGGAAATTGGAACTCAACTCAACAAGTGATTCGAGCTCCAGTCGTCAAGTTTGAAAACTCCTCCATCCGCTTGCGCCCACGTGTGGGTCCTTCTAGTCCAATTTTGGAAACTATAATTTGATTAACTTCCCATGAAATTTTTCTAAAAACTTCAATTGTAGAAAAGAATAAAAACTTAAAAAACTGTTTACTTTTTTATACCCTTAATTAAATAATTAAGTCATTTGAACTCTTTTATTTCATTATTATAAGTTATATTTTCATTTTTAATAAAATCATAAAATTATGTAATAATATAATAATATCTTTTCCATAGATATTCTTTGGAACTTCTTTTTCAATCTATATTAATAAAATAATTATAAATAACTTATAAAGATAATACTAATTTTAAATTGAGCTAGAAATCTGTTGGTCGAGGAAACGAGACATGCGTGTGAAGGGACATACTATTCGTGCACTCCTTGCTGTCCCTCTTTTTATCCCAAAACCAGACTCAACCGAAGGAGGGGAAGAGATGGATCGGGTAAGGCAACGGTAAAACCCATGAAATTTCCCCTTTTTACTGTAAAAACGAGGATGATTCGAAGTATAGTACTACGAGAACAGTGATCGTCACTCTCCCAAAAGATTCATTTTCCAACCCAACAAACAGGTCTATAGTAGAAGTATTTCCCCCTTCCCCCCGCCCGCCCTCTTTCTCTATCCTACGATGCAGTCACGTGCAGTCTGAGGTACGGCGTCAAGCTTTTCGCCTTCTCTCTTCTCCTCCCCTCTCTCTCTCTCTCTGCTGCCACCCTCTGCAAAACCGAGCAACACCACCATCGAGACCACAAAACACACACTGCAGAAAGAGACAGCTCTTACTTTAACGTCTCAACTTCTTCTTTCTTTCCCCCTTCCTCACATATAATTTACATACGCCAAGTTCTTCTAAATCACCTCTTCTTCTCCCCAATTCTGTACCTTAAGTAACCCAAGATTTCTTTCTCTAATTTTTCTTTTTTGGTTTTTATTTGCTTGGAGGGGCTGGGGTGGGAGGGGCGGGGGCCATTTTAATTTCCCACTGTAAAAGTAAAATAGAAATTAGAAAAATCTCTAAAATGCAACTGTTAACAATGTATACATGATATGTAAATGAATCATTGAATCACTGTGGTCATGCATGGCACTTATATTTATACTGTTGTACTTCTATATGCAATGTATGTATGGTAGGTATTTGAGAGTGTGTATGCATAGTTGTTGTACTGATAGTTCTGTCATTGCTGCCTCTGCTTGCTGGCTTTGCAGGCTGCTACTGTCATTGTTGTTATGTGACAGAGCTTTTAGGGCCTGGGGTTCTGTGGCCACTGCTTTCTCTCTGGACCCCTTAATTATCCCAAAGACTCAGTAGTAAGTAACTCGGTTAATTATTTTTCTCTGTCTTCTTCTTTCTTAACCTTTTCGTTTTTTTTTTTCGATTTCCTTTCATTTCAATACCTAACCCGCACCCGCATTTCATCCATCCAGCACTCTCTCTCTCTCTGCTGCCGTGTACGTGCGCTCTTTGAGAGTAGTCTGCACATTTTCTTTGCCACCACCTCCTGTTTCTGTCTCTATTACTAATTACTACAGCCCTCTTTTATTTACTACTACTATTGTACGCCACTTTTTACCATTGGTGATTCCTGGCCGTGGGTTTATTATACATTTATATAAATATGCCTACCATTTTGTTTTTGTTTTTGTTTTATTACTTCTTCTTCTTTTCCTTCTTAGCTCCCTTCTCTGTATTTTTTGCTTGGCAACGGTAATGTAGGGAGGGAGAAGAGAAGGTGGGGTATTCTTGCAATAATATTTTCTTGCAAAATATTTGCTTTACTTTGGAAGAGGAATGACGGGTGCGGGTGGCACTGCGAAGGTGCCTTCACTGCCACCCCCGAGGCCTAAGTCACCGCCGCAGTATCCTGATTTGTATGGGAAGCGTCGGGAATTAGCCAGGGTTCAGCTGCTGGAGAGGGAGATTGGGTTTCTTGAGGTGAGTTCGGTCGGGGTTGCCAGATTTTAAAATGGTTCATCATCTTTTTTTTTTTTTCTTTTTCGTATTTTTGGGTTTCAATTTGTCGGTATTAGCATACATTTCTTCCGCACCTAAAACGTGAAGAAGAAAAGGCCTTCGCTTTCGCTATTTGAACAGGTTACCGCTTAGGTATCTTACTATGTTTGGAGAGCCAAAGGAACACGGATGAGAAAAGGCTATTTGGGTACGGGATCATTTTTTCACGAGGAGCTTGTTCTATTGGAAAATTAGCCTAAAATTTGAGCAGAAAACTTCCACCTAGAATTTTGTTACTCTGGTAATTTGCCTAGTTTTCCTGCATTGTTACTGTAGAACTTTGGTACTACTATTAGTTTAAGGTTTAGAAAGAAAGAAAGAAAGAAAGAAAGGTTGCCGCAATCTTTGTTCCAGTGTGCCAAGTTTTGGGCTGTGGTATCTGTGCTTTCTTGGAACTTCAATGTTACCAAAATTGCTAGTCAGTGTTTCTCAAGAATCAAGATCCATTCGAGTTGTTTATGTGTGTGTCTGTTAAACCTTTACTTTCATGCTTTAGCTGACAGTAGGAATCTCGTGAGATTCCTCTTAATATAGGTTAAAATTGGCAATTTAAGAATAGATTTGTTTTACGTGCCCCCATTTTTTAAAAAATGACATTTTCCTGACGCTTAGATTTCTCCTAAGATTTATATTTAGGGATTGATTTTGTGATGCATAATGTTGAGCCTTGAAAAGTCGCCCACTGTCATGTTTTGGAATTTGGACCATTTGATCAGATTGGATATGATATTGGAGAACTAATAAACAAGCCTGCTCTGGACCACAGCCTCCAAATATTTCGAGACTTCAAAATACTTCTTCGTGCATAGATAATATATAATGCATCTTCTTTGTCTTTATAGAAAATTACCCTTTTGAATTTTGTAATACTTTTGAATCGATTGCCTGATTAAAGATTACGATTGTAGATAGAAAATTAAAAGCATAATGTGTTAAGATTAGGTGATAAAACTATGTTAAATTAAAGGTCCTTAAACGAAGTTCTTGTTCTGGCTGGACCCTTCATTTGGATAAGTTCAAATTCAAGCATGGTAAGTAATACTCAGGCCTTAATAGCCAGAGTATCCTAAGCAACAAGAAGTTAAGATGGACTTAATGAGTTACTATACCTTTGGGAAAAAAAAGAAAAGAAAAGAAAAGTAAGGTAACTATGAAGTTTTGAATGATTGATTGGTGCACCATTTGTAATTAGGTTGGTTTGCATGTAGCTCTGTCAATTACCTCTGAAAATGTTGCTGCTCTTGTATTCCCCTGTTTTGTTTTGGTTCTAGGCAGACAATTATTAAAGCGAAGTACAATTTTTGTGGATGTTACTTGGTGTGTGATGAAAGAAATTGCATTGCTTCTTAATTGTTTATTCTTCCCTTGAGTCAACACTGGCTTAGTGTTCCATTTTACTGTTCAAATTATCATTTTATCGATTCTTTGTGGTGTAGCATCTTATTTATACTTTTCACTCTAAGCAGGATGAACTGAAGTTTGTTGAAGGCCTCCAACCTACATCTAAATCCTGCAAAGAGTATGTGATTTTTCTGTAACCTATCTTGTAATGTTGCTAAATATTTGCCTCACTGAATCATGTTTGATAATATGAAATCACCTGCTTAATGTTATTTCTTTTGTTTTTTAATGAATATGAAAATTTTGCAGAATTGCAGATTATATAGTATCGAATTCAGATCCCTTCATACCAACGTAAGAAACCATATCAGAAGTTCTACTAATTTGCCTTGCTTAGTAATTTCAATCCATCTTAGATTTTCATTTTTATCTGACAGAACTAAGAGGACGCATAGGTCCTGTGGCTTCTGGAAATGGCTATGGTATGTTCTGCTCTCTAGTCCACTGAGATCCCTACATGTTTCAATTTGTTTTGTAGTTAAGAGATACATAATCAGGGCAAGGATCTTGCCTCGTAAAAGGAGCAAGATATTACTTCACACTTCTAGTTTTGGTTTAATTTCCTGATTTAAGTTTTGAGTTACCTGTGCCTCTGTATGCAGTCGGACCTATTTTTCTGGCTTTCCTGATGTCCTGAATCTTAATTTTCTTTCTAGGCTAACCGGAACTCTAATCATAGTAATTTCTTTGAGTGGGGTGTGAAGAAATAACATTTATGCTTGAAGTGTTGTAGGTCTATTTAGTAAATGTAATGTCCTTTTGGCAGGTTACAATACCCACCCCGTTCCCTTTAGCTATTGCATGTCATCCATAAACATAAGAACAGAGAAATCTTGTTATCTTCTGTTAGGCAGTTTTGCAGAGTAATCATCTAGGCTGTGACTTAATTAGGTTTTATTTTTTAAGAAATTGCTAGTAAAAAGAATATTTTGATCACATTTTTTATTTCATTCTAAGATTTAGCAGTTTTTATGAACAGAATTCAACCTAGCTTTTTTTCTCTCAAATTCAGCCTTTCCATGTGTTGTCTTTGCATGTGCAATTTTTGATATCTTCTGCCTTAACAACTTGAGGTTTCTTTTGCATGCAGTGGATCTTCTTCGTGCTTCAGCTTCTCATGGATCTGCTGTCGGGGTTGCTGCCAAGGCTGCTGTAGTGGTTGTACGGGTTGTACTCCTCATCTTGGGTTGCCAAACTGCTGCAATTGCTGCGAGTGTAAGGATATGTGCCAATGCACGTCTTCTTGCATTCGCTGTTCAAAACCCAAATGTAGTAGTAGCTGCTGCTGCTCATGTCCAGATTCAGAATGCTGTAAAATGCCTTCATGCAGTTTAAGCTGTTGCATTCCCAAATGCCCTTCCTGCCCCAATTGTCATTGCAAAGGATGTACATCTTGTTGTTACCCCAAGTGTTTAAGGATAAATCTTTGTTCATGTTGCTGTACAAAGAACTGTTGCTGCTTTTGCCGCTGTTGCTACATATGTTATTAGAATATTATGATATAATAATAATTCCATAAGAGCCATATAGTTCGGAAGACATTTTTACTAGATCGTATAAATATTTGCTCTTCACTCTCTTCAGTATTTGAGTTTTGGGTGTCACTTTGCCACTTGACCACAAGAGTTGGTCTTTCAGTGTGTGGGGTGTTGTGGTAAATAGGGAAGGTACTAAATTATACCAAGTAAAAAGGCGTTGAAAGTTGTTTCTGCCCGTTGAGATTGTCTCCACTAGTGGAAAGACCTATATGACAAACCAAGATGGTCAGAGAAACCTTCAATTATTTGTTGGAATGAAATTCAAGTTACAGTTGCACAACAAACAAGCTGCTGCTATAAGATAGCATAGAAAAGCTAAGCTAAACCACCTCTAAGCAAAAGCTAATACACAAGATCAGTTACTACTACAAAGTCCTGTTCCAATTAACTTATCCTCCTCAAACTTGAGGCTGCGCAATTTTTTCAAACACTCGGGAATCTTCATTGGACCACAGCAACTTAAACTGCTGTCTTCGCTTTGCAGTGTCAACAGCATTAAAGCCCTTTGGTTGGGGATGCAAATCATCATAATCTTTAACAGAAAACCTCATAGCTGGGTCCAGGAGAAAGCAACTGGACTCTTAACTTGATTTTCCACATTGGTCCAAGCTATAGAACCAAATGCATTCCGGGTAACTACATTCTTGTTCGAAACAAATGTGACTGTGTATCTTTGTTTCTCGCCAACGTTCTTGAAGACAAGCTTTGCTGGCTTCACAGTCGCCTTGACAGTCGAGGGTGCATCAACTGTGACTTGATAGGCAGATCCTGCAGCCCCCACATTTGTCAATACCCTGGTGTATCTCACAACTCCTGACTTGCCAAATAGAACTGAGAATGATGGATAGTTGAGCTGTCCAGGATCAGCAAACTTCCTTGCACAAGTGACATTGGGGCGTTTCACAATAGCTTGTATATGATCAAGCTCATAGTTCAAGGAGCAAAGGAAGGCAATGTAATCAGCTGGAGTAGCGTCATAAACAAGACCAGGAGATAGGGCCTTCAGAGGATCAACATGGCCGGAGCCATGAGCAAATGGATTGGAAACTGCACCATTTGCCGCATCAAGGAGAGGTGAGTTGTTGTTGTCCACTGTGTACGCTGTAGTCATGAGTGCAGACTTGATTGCACTTGGGCTCCAACCTGGATGTGCTGCCTTCAGCAGTGCTGCAAGTCCACTAATGTGCGGGCAAGACATGGACGTCCCTACATACATAATTCATTGCATAAGATAACAAAGTGAGTGAAGGAGCATCACACAGAATGATCACAGACAAGGGAAGATGGTAACACCATTTTCCCCGCACAAACATTTCAAGAATAAGATAGAACATCTGGGTGGGATCTTTCGGGACACCAATATGAGGGGGACCATTTTACAAATGCAACTGTGATCCCACGGTTAAGGCCAGATCAAGGGAAAAAAAAATAGGATTGCTCCAACCAAACTTAAACCCACATTCTAGCATTGGATCCTGACTTTAGTCACTCCAAAAGCACAACAATATAAACACAATAAAAGATATCTACAAAGACAACCAGATAATAATAAATAATGCCCTCTCAGATTATAAATGACAGTGTTACTTTAAACATGGGAGGTCGAGAAAAATGACTGTTAGAAAACGAAATTTAGACGTTGTAAAACGCTTACTTACCAGACATGATATTGAACTGGGTCTTCCTTGTGTCCTTCTCAAGTCCAGTGGGCCCAACCGACTCAGACCATGCGGCCAAGATATTCACTCCGGGCCCAATTACATCAGGCTTCAAGATCTGGGGAGTCACCATATTGGGCCCTCTTGAGCTAAACGCCGCCACCACTGGAGAGGGTTTCACGTTCAGCACCGTGCCACCAAAGCTGAGCACCGCCGTGGGGTTGCTCTCCGTCTTCACATACTCCCTTACGATATCCCCCATTTTCCTCCCTACGGCCACGGCTGGCAACAAGTGACTGTCGGCCACCAGCTCCTCCCCACTTGCCTCTGTATTGGCCAATATCATTCCCACCCCCCCCGCATCCCTCACCACGCCACCCTTCTCTACTCTTGCAGTTACCCCTCTATCACATACCACCACTTTGCCACTTACAAAGTTGGGATCAAGGGTACCCGGCAGGCATAAATTGCTGGAACTACTGTTACCTTTGCTATAAACCAATCCTAGCATTTTTGTCCCCATACCTTTCCCACTATACAAAGACACGCCAGTAAATTTCTTACCATTTCCTAAGGTAGCATAAGCTGGAAAATCTCTATCTATGGTTCCTGCACCGACTGTCATTATCCATGGAGCCGTATTTGCTAATGAGGCTCTAGAAGGACCGCTATTACCAGCAGAGCATGACACGAAAATTCCCTTCTCTGTGGCGGTAAATGCTCCAATTGCAATTGTATCACGGTAATAAGGCCCAGAACCACCGCCTAAGGACAGTGAAAGAACATCCACTCCGTCTGCAATTGCTTGATCCATGCCTTTAAGTATATCAGAACCAAAGCAACCAGATCTCCAGCACACTTTGTAAGTGGCAACTCGGGCGTGCACAGCCATGCCCCGGGCTGTCCCACTAGCATAGCCTAAAAGGCTAGCATTAGCCACATTAGAGCCGGCAGCTGTAGAAGAAGTGTGAGTACCGTGACCATCTTGGTCCCGCGGAGAATCCAATTCTCTAGTTGGTTTCTCCGCGGCCATGTGGTAGCCTCTGGAGAAGTAGCGGGCTCCTATGAGTTTCCTGTTACAGTGTATTTTCGGGTTGAAATCCACCGCAGATTCGCATTGACCTCGCCATCTGGATGGGATATCTGGCATACCCGTGTCGTCAAAACTCTTTGACTCGGGCCATACCCCGGTATCCAGCACACCAACAATGACATCCTGGGACGCTTGGTTGAGCTCTTGCGGACTATGGCTAGCCCACAGGCTGAGAGCCGAATCAAGACCAAGGAATGCAGGAGTGCGGGTTGTATGGAGTGTGTAAACGGTGTCTTCATACACCCCAAGAACATCATCGGATTGACGGAGGGTCCCCACCTCCTCTGGCTCTAGAGTAGCCGCGAAACCGTTATAAGCATTGGTATAAGCATAGACAAGGGAGTCAGGAGAACCGGAGAAGGTGAGAGACTGGAGGCTTGCGCTATACCAGTCACGGTGAGTAGCATAAGAAGCTGGCTTCTGGCGATGCTTCATGTGAACTATGTACATTTTTTTGGCTGAAACAGAGGATGCAAGAAAAAATGAATGGAGAAGAAGAGCAAGAGCACAGGCCCAAATCACAGAAGCCATTTCAGAATTGCTTTGCAGTTGTAATTGGTGGAGGGGTGATTTGATTTCAGTTTGAATAGTACAAGTTATATAATGAGAAATGTAAACATGGGGCGGATTGATGGCGGAGTTGGGATCTTTTGTCGGGAGGAGAAATGGCGTGAGAGAAGGACCAGTCGCCGTGAACTGCGACTGTCAGGGAGGGGATAGAAGGCATGGAAGACGATGTCTGCTTTATAGTGCACACAGAGGAAGGATTCACGCCGTTACACGCTTTCTCATCGTGCTTTCCTTTACGGTTTCCATTTTCCAATCAAGAAAATTCACCCTTGTCCCAATCTTTTTTACTTGGTTCATATGAGTATAAGATTTTTTTTTTTTTTTTTTTTAGGTTCCTTTCTTTTTTTAGTGTATATTTATATGTATCTTTTAAAATCCCTTATAAAAATCTTTTGAGTCATTTTGGTTCCTTATCTTTTTTTAATTGACCAGAAAGGTTTCCTTAGCTTAAATAGCTCATTTTCCAACCTAGTCAATGGTGAGTTTTTAAAATTGATCAATACAATAGGGGTATTTTTGTCTATTTAATATTTCCCCCCACTCCCCCCCCCCCCCCCATCATGGCTTTCTTTTGCAAAATATCACTCCAACTCTGTTACCAAAACCAATAGTTGGGAACTCCAATTTTCCTCTGCCTAGGGATTGATGGTTATCTTTACTTATCAATAGGCTTCGCAGAATGATGAAAGAAAAAGTATTTGTCGCCACAAAAAGGAGATAAGTGTTAAACGATATCCATAAGCATGAGTTCAACACATCTTCACATTTGGGATAACGTAGCATGATAAGTTTAATTCTTATGCTAGTCAGTTGTATCTTGAATGTCAATGCATTTGTTTAATTGTCAGAATTATTAATTTTTAGAGTAGCACCATCTATCTCTATTAATTTTTCCTATTTTATGATCTCTTAGCAAGCTAGCGTTCTTGAACAAGCAACCCATCAATCCTCAAAAGGCACAAGCGAAGTGAAGCCATTGCTATTGCACTTGGCAACCGTAGTTGGAGCACTTGAAGAAAAAAATTGAGGAAGCCAAGTCAAGGGGTTCATCACCTCCTGTTGTGCATGGAAGCAGTTCTACACACAAAATTAGACACAGATAAAAAAAGTCGAATTCACACTCTACCTTATCTTTTCTTTAATCATTCTATAAAGATTGTCAATAAGTGGAGATGGCCATCAATCCCTAGGCCGGGGAAAGGAGGAGTTCCTAACGATTTGTTTTGATAGTAGAGTCAAATCCAATTACCCATTAAAATCCTTCCCAATGAGGATTTCATTTTTCATTTGGAAGTGTGAAATTCATAAAAATAGTGGGAGGACCGATTTGTTTTCAAGACCAAAAACAAATTTAATTTGTTTAAGATGATTTACTAATTAATTTATCTTAGATATTTTTGCAGTTATTTTTTGAAATGGCAACGTTTAACAAATTGACCAGCTTTCTTGAGAAGAATGAGCTCGTTTGTTCTCCAAAAGAAAGCCACAATGGAAAAAAAAAAAAGATTGGGGGATAGTAAAAAGGCAAAAATATCCCATTGCATTAATTAATTTTAAAAGCTCACCGATGACTGGGTTGGGGAATGAGCTGATCAGGCTAAGAAGAGATTTTTGGTCAATCGAAAAAAGAAAAGGGACCAAAAAGACGCAAAAGAATTTTATAAAGAACTTTAAAAGTTACATATAAAAATATGGGATCTATCGGAACCAACTAAAAAATGGAAGGGAGCTAAAAAGATAAAAAAAAGGATTGGGAATGAAAGGGGGAATTTTCTCTTTTCCAATCATGTTCATTTAAAATCTTTAAAAATTGGAGTAAATGTTTTTCTTATCGTTGTTAAAAAATTACAATATTATTATATTAACAAATCATATTAGTCCATTCATCTTGGCAACGTTTTTACCTTCATAATGATAATATTTCATTATTACACTCTCTGTCTGAAATTGAATGTCTCATTTTGACTTGTTACAAATTTTAAGAAAATGATTTGAGTTAGTTCATTTTATACTTAACTATATCAATTTCTGAAGAAAATTTTAACTAATTTAGTAAATGATATATTTATTTTTGAACAACTCAAAATAGAAATGTGAACATTTAATTTCATACGAAGAGAGTACATATATATATTTGAAAAAAATTCTAATTACTAGAAAACTCTTTTGTTAAAATTGTTTCAAATCTAAAATGAATATATAGAAATAATAAATAAATGTTAACTGGCATTCACAGTCGCGCAGGCGAGTTTTTTCTTATAATATATAATATTAAAATATGTTGAAATTTCAACCAATCAAAATTTTGTTAAAAAATATAGCATAACTAAAATAATATTATATTTTTCTAAAGAAAGAATTATAACAATTTTTTTCCTTTTTAAAAATATAGAAAGATGAAGAAGAAAAGAAAGTTAAAAATAGTATTTGTTTATTTTAAATTGTTTGGACAACTCTATTTATAGAATTGTACATTATTTTTTAGATAAAATACATAACCCTTATGTTACAAAAGATAATTATTTTCAATTGATGCATCTTTATTAAGGTTGTGGATACTAATTATACAAAAGTTATATTCATTAAATATGAAAAATATGAAAGATTATGTTTGTTAAATACAAAAGTTATATTTACTAAATATGAAAAATAATTTTCATTTGACTTGGGTTATTTTGTTCCATTAATATTAGACAAAAAATAGATGGTTCTTTGAAATTGTAAGATTTTAGATTTCTCAAATTCTTTTTTTAATTTTGGAGTCTTTGCTTTATATATATAAATATAAATATATTTATTGTTTCAAATCAAGAAATAATATTCAATCTCAATCGATTAATTATTAACAAAATTAAATTGAGTATGAATTTAAAAAATACCATACCTTGGTGCATATTTTTATAACAATATGAATAATTTAAAAGAGTTTAATTCAATTGAAATATTGTTAAAAGTTCGATATTGCTATATGTGGAAACGCATATGACTTTGTCCACTGGGATGTTAGACTATTATTATTATTAGAAATCATGATTAAGTTAAAATATTATTAAAAAGTTTAATTTCATACCACATTTAAAGATCGAAGTCATTTAATTGTTGAAGCTCTATAAAGAAAACAACCTAAACATAATTGCTTTGCCAAGAAATAAACTCTCATATTTAATTAAATTTACGAAAAAACAAGCTTATCTATCGTAGGATTGGTCTGGTATGTTGGGCTTCTCTTTGCTGTTTTATTTTATTTATTTATTTTTAGTGGTGTTCGGGTCAATTTGTAAGCATCTCGACATTCCGTTTATTCAAGAGTTGTGTTGATGGGATTCAAAATTGAAATTATGGTCTACATTCTCGTCACTCCATCCACTACTTTTAATGAATCTAATCATTTTTAATTTTTAATTTTAATAGTGGAGTATAGCATTATTTATATTTTTCTTCTATTATTATGGGTTTTTTTTTTTTTTAACAATCCCAGATTTCTTACCACATTATTGGTTCATGAAAAAAATAAGAGTGTGAAGAAAATAAGTAAAGGTAATGATGATCATAAAAGAGCATCCAAAGGTACAATTGAGTAGTTCAGAGGTAAAGTGTCTTCTTGCATATTTTAGTTTTGATGAATTGTAGATACTAGAGAAACAGTCAAGGTGGGCGCTTAAACAAAAATGAAAAAGAAGATAATCATAAAACATAGGAAAATACGGAAAGGTCATGAATGAATTTTTCCTGTCGAACAAAAAGACTATGAATGAATTGACATAAACAAAAATAATTCATAGCCTCACATTCTTTGATTTCTTGCTCCGATTATATTCCAAGTTGGTTGGAAAGGCAAGTCACGGATTCTTGTTTGTTTCTCTGCTTATACTATTATGCATCACAAGAAACATATATCGCCATTTTCAACATGCAATTTTTGCATTTCCAGCAAGAAAATATGCCTTTCATTTCTTTTCGTATTCTTTTAATTCTAAAAAAAATCAATTATTTCTGTTTCTTTTTTTTTTTTTTTTAAAAAAACCTTTATAGAGTTAAGTTGCTTTTATGACCGGGACTATACAAATTATTTAAGCAAATCTTGTTTACCGTTATATATTACTTTATTCATAAGTGCATCTCGTTTTAAAAGCTTTCTACACTAACCTCTATCAATTCTTATGATATAATTCTAATCAATATTTATGTCCTAGTCCAAGAGGCTTCCTACTCTACTTTTTCTCCACCTTGAGCCATCTTTTTCCATTTCTAATATCTGTCCAAACACACTTCAATCTCGATGTTAATATTTCAAAATATAAGTCAATTAACAATTATTATAATTATGATTTTTTAAATTCTTACATTCCATTTATAAAAGAAAAGAAAAAGAAAAAAAAAAGGGATATATGCATCATAAGTGAGAAATATAAAGACAATTTAATCCTAATATAATTACATTTAAATACTTTTAATTCATCACTAATGAATGATATTTGAGGTGCGAAGGAAAAAGAATCTACTATCCATTTCAAAATAGAGGACTTTTAAAGATTGTGGAGTAATAGCCATACTATTCATTATTTTAATTAATATTTATTTTGGACTTAAAAATATATCTTATATTATATAACGTAAGATCCATATTAATTGAGAATGAAGATAGGATCCATATTTACAAACGAATAGAGTCAATATTAGAAAATTTTTATTAAATGCACTTTAAAAGTACAATGTGTCATATGTATTTTTGAAATAAAATTTTCTTTTTTGAGCGTCATCTATTCGAGATGTCGAGAGTATTATTTAGGAGAGTTTCATATGATGACTAACTTATCCAAAAAAGTTCAGGAGTCCTTTCGGATAGAATTATAAAAAAAGTGTCTTTTCAATATATATTTTTTTATAATAAAAGTGTTCTTTTCTTAAGTTAAATTGTTTTATATTTGGTATAGTAATTTTTAAGTGTTTTTCAAAATAAACCTGTTTCGATGAAAAGTACTTGTTTGATTTTTTTCTTTTTTGGTTTTATTATAAATTTTTAAAGATTTAATAGAAGGATTATATTTCATAACTATAATATGCTAATCACTAATATTTAATATATGTAAAAATTTTCTTTTCTAAAACTTAAATATTGAAGCTTCCCTATAAGAAAATAAATAAATAGTGTTCAATTTAATTTCAAAAGATCTAAAAAAAATTATTTATATTTTTTTCTTTTCCACAATTTGTAAAATATAAAGATATTCAAGAGTTAAATAGAATGATTTTTCAAAAAATAAATGAGAGAAATTAAAAAAATCAAAGAAGAAAAAAGAGAAGGAGATACACAAAGGAGACTAGAAAAACTGTAAGGAAAAAGAAAAAAATAACACAAAAAAAAATAAAAAATAAATAGGAAGAAAAAAAATGAAAAAAGTTAATACAAAAATTGGAGTGTTAACATATTTTTTTTGACTTAAAAGATAAGTTATTACTCGCTCCATCAGGATTTGAATGTCCATATTTTTATTTTGAGTTGTTTAAAAACAAATGTTCCATTTCCTAGAATAATTTAAATTTTTTTTATTATTAAGTATAAAATTAACTAAGTCAGCTAATTTTCTTAAAATTGGTGTAATTTAAAATGGGATATTCAATTTTAAATGGAGGGACTTATTTTTTTCAATTTAAATTTTTTTACAAAAATCTAAATAAATAAGATTCTTTTATTCAGTATTTATTAAAAGAGAAAAAATATTACTTTGAAGTTAAGCCAAACCAATATGACTGTTTCAAGTGAGTTTTGGCTTCAGATACCCCAACTCTCGGTGCAGAGGTAGAGCCGGAACAGCAGATCCTAGCCGATCCGACGAGGGCATTTTAGGAAAGATCAGAGAAAAAAGGTACGGTAACCGAAGGAGGGTGAAAATAATTTGGCATGACGTGATGTGGCGTGGCATGGTTTGTACTTTAACAGGTGGAAAAAGTTAAGGAAGGGTCAAAGCTATTTATGAAATCTCGTAACGGCTACAATTTTAGGTCCACTTGTTTACTATTGCTTGGGGCCCTTCCCTTTGACCGTTGAGAAGAAAAATCTTGAAATTTGGGCATGCTTGGTTCCTCGCTTTAATGAATTGTGCATCGATTTCTCGCCGTGCTGGTTTTGTTAAAGTTTGAATTTAATTGCCTTAATGCAACTCATTTCCAAGCTTATTTCTTTCTTTTTAATTTATCGTTTAAGATTTTACATTTGGATAAAAAAGAGTAATGAATAGATTTATTTTTAGATTATCTTAAACTAGATTATCCCCCTCTCTTCACTTCATTAGGTCCGTTTCATATACAATGAAGGAATTAATGGTTCGTTTTTAGAGTTTAATCAGAAAAATGTTAGTCCTGAGTAGTTTTATGACATCTTGAAGAAGCCCACCAAGTTCTAGTGGACCAACAAATGCCCCTACAACATTTTTGTAGCTCAATGAATTTTGAGGGAAATCTTCGCAACTTGTCTCACCAAGATCGAGTGAAGAATTGCTAATGTACTAGCAACAACCAAAAAGGCTATAAGCTCTATACTGCTAGTAGAGAGGTTAGGATGTCAATTTTCAATGTACTACTACATAAGTTGTTTTTTGAGAGGACCTCGACCTGGAAAAATTCCTGCACGTCATTGTTTTGATAGCTAGAAAGCTTAAACCTTATTTTTGTTGTGCATTCGATAAAAGTTTTGACTAACTTACCTTTAAGACAGACCTTGTTTTCATCGGAATTTTTAGGTTGGACCATGAAATGGTCACTAGAACTTTTAGGCTACCAAATTGATTTCGAGCCTAGGAAAGCGATCAAAACTCAAGCAATGTCTGATTTCACAGAATAATGCACTAAGCTCCCAGAAGCTCTAGAAAAAATCAAGAAGCAAACAATTGGATAATGTACACTGATGGATCTATTGAAATGGACAACTCGAGAGGCATGAATGGTGTTAATCAGCCTAGAGGGTGTGAGAATCCCCTATGCTATGATATCATTTCTTGACCTCGAACATTGAGTCAAATATGAGGCATTGCTGGCCAGATTGAGATTAGCTAATGCCCTTAAGATACAGAGGCTACATGCAAAGGTAGATTCACATATTATAGCTAGCCAAATCTTAGGAACTTACTTGGCGAAGGAGGAAAATATGGTCTAATACTTGGAGAAGGTAAAGGAATTGACAACAAAGCTAGATCATTTTGATATCAAGCAAATTTCCAGAACTTTTAATGCAGAAGTTGTTGTTTTGTCCAAATTGTCTTGAGAGCTCGAACGAACAAAAGTTAAGCATCTCATTGAACAATTATACTCACCAAGTATAACCTTTGAGGAAAACTTGATAATAGAAGACCAAGAAGACTACAGATATCTATTATATTAGTTCCTCAAGTACAAAAAGTTTCCAATTAATGCAAAAGAAGCTCAAAAACTCAGAAGATGGGCACCTTGGTATGCCCTAGCTAGAGACAATGATATGTATTGAAGATCACACACTTGGTTGTTGCTCAAGTGAATGAGAAGAGCAGAAGCAGAATAAGTAATACAAGAAGTACATAAAGGTATCTGCAGCTCTCACATATGTGCAAATACAGTGACAAAGAAAATACTCAAGA
This sequence comes from Parsonsia alboflavescens, assembly GCA_028571225.1. NCBI lineage: Eukaryota > Viridiplantae > Streptophyta > Magnoliopsida > Gentianales > Apocynaceae > Parsonsia > Parsonsia alboflavescens. The sequence goes on from JAOXNR010000022.1 coordinate 14,818,893, forward strand.
TAGGATATTGCTAGCTCTCGATGGTAGTAGATGTTAAGAAGGTCATCCAAAAGTGTTCTAGTTGTCAGCTGCAAGGAAACTGATCTCATGTTCCCCTACCGTGGTATCACTCAATCAACTCCATAGTACCCTTTGACATATGGGTCATAGACATATCATGGGTGTTCTTGAAAGGAGTTAGAGGAGTTTAGTTCTTAATTGTTGTTGTAGAGTATTTCACTAGATGGGTCGAGGTTGAGTTAGTTGCAACCATCTCATCTTAGCAACTCTAATACTTTGTGTAGAGAGATATGTTCTATAGGTTTGGCATCTAGAGCGCAATCATTTCAGATAATGGAAGGCAATTTATTAGGGATTTGTTCGAAACCTTTTGTGAGAACTTGGGTGTTGAGTAATGCTTGACCTCAGTTTTCCATCTTAGTCAAGTGAGATGGCTGAAGTTACAAACAGGACCATTCTAGAAGGCTTAAAAAAAGGGTTAACAAAGCTTGATAAGGAAGGAAGACATCGCAAGAAGAAATCCCCATCATACTACGAGCTTACAGAACCACACCTCATAAGGTTATTGGAGAAACTCCTTTCAGTTTGTGCATTGGTTCAGTAGTAGTTTTTCTATAGAGTTATGTGAGAACATACTTATAATGATTGAATATAATTCAATCATAAAAGAGGACTTGGAGAATGGCCAACCCCGACTTGATAGAAGAAGTCAAAATTAAGGTATCTAAGAGAGACTTGAGATACAAGAGACAAGTCACTGATTTTTAAAACAAAAAAAGTCAAAGAAAGAAAGTTTTCAGTTGGTGATTTAGACCTTAAACAAGCAAACGTTTGCAAAGAAGGTTAGCTCTCTAAACCTGATGATAGTTGGGAAGGTCCTTATTTGGTTCAGGAAGTGTATAAAGGTGGGAGCTACAAGTTATTTGACCTCGAACATGGATAACTTCTAAGACCTTGGAATACTGTTTACCTAAAGAACTTCTAAAAAATAGACAAGAAGTTTATTTTTCAGTTTTATTTATCAAATTGAGCATTCAAAGAGGGTCTAGTATTGTATTCTTGAATACTTCCATAATAAGTTGTCTTCAAATTCAAAAGACATCCTCTAGCATAGACTTTCTATCACTACAACAAAAATTATAATTAACTATGAATTTTTTTAATCTATGAATCATATTTCGTAGCCTATGTCATTTTTTTATGACAAAAAATGTATTTCTTCCCCATACTTATGCACATTTTGCAACACAATATGATCATAACTAAATATTAACTTTAGGCTTGAAACAAATAAAAAGGTCATTAAATGTTTTGAATAATGTATTTTGGGGACCTCTTGCTAGTGGACTCTCTCTCAATGTTGGGAGTACACCTCTTGCATTGAGTGGTTTGTTGGGATGTTTGTTAATTCTTTTGAACGAGAGTCTTCCACATGTATGCAAAAACAAAGACAAAAATTGATTAGATCTACCTTCGAAAGAGATCTTTAGGGTTTCCTATAGTGCAAGAAGGTTGGGTAGCCAACACCTGCTCAGGTAAGGTAAACAAGGTCCCAAGCCACGTTGGAAGACCTAATTTTAGCGGGAAGTTTTAAAAATTGAACCTCAACCAACATATTCTTCGAGATGACAAGGTGTTGGAGATCAAGGAGGAGCTAAAAGAGATGGAAATTTGATAATTCTTCAAGGGCCAATCACACTTTCAAGGGCAAATAAGCTAAAGGCAATTGATGGTTCAATTCATCCAAGAATGTGAAGAAGAATTTCATCTAGAGGCCAAAATGCTTTCACAAGAAAGGGAACAAGTTGATAAAAAGTCGTTTTACATAGATGAGAGCTTGAAGGATGAAATTAAAGCAAAACAGACACAAATAGACCATCTTGAGAATGACCCCTGGCGCTGTTCAACAAAAAGAAGCCGATTCTAGAGAAGAATTGGTCTTCCAACTGGTTGGTCAACCATAATCGGTCAAACCTTCCACTAGCGTCGGTCGAGTGTTTTTGGCGCCAGTTCAATGTTGTTTTGCCTTGGGACTCACTACAAGAAATTGAATCATATGCAATGATAGCTTTTATGGTGGCCATGGAGCCATTACAAATGTCCCTTTTATACCATGGATCGTCACGTATGGCATTTTATACGGCGATTCCTGGGCCATTGTATATATGTACATTTTTATATTACAGATCGTTGCATATAACTATGAATAAACGATGGGTTGTAGTAAAAAGTGCATCCTAAATGACAGTCTACAACAAATAATGACATATATACCAATATCATAGTTTGGCCTATTGGTGCATTATATACTATAGGTTGTCGTAAAAAATATATGTATATTTTTATAAGATTCTAAAATGAAGTTACATACCACTATATTTTTGTTTACCTCTTATTATTTGAATTAATATGATCTATTTTATAAATTTATATTCTTAAAAATGTTTAGGAATAAATATCTTTACCTCAAATGAACTAATATATAAATATCTATATGAATATTTAATTATAATATTTATTTATAATATTAAACATAGTCTAATTTATATCTAAATAAATCTAGCAAATAAATATCCTTTCCCTATATTGATTTAACATTTTTAAATTGAGCATGATAATATGCTTTTTTTCATTACAAAATTCATTTTTGAATAACATTTAGATCTAAATTATCAACCAACAGTTCATATCTTTGATTTTTGTAAGTTAAAGAGAACATTTAATTTAATAGTTGTTAGAGGGTTTTTATTTATTTATTTATTTTTTTAAGCCAAAAAAGAAAAGCAGTTCCTCAAGCTCTAATTAGCCATTACCTAAGTCCATTTGCATTAAAAATTGTTATCATTATTATTGCATTTATGACAAAGAGTTGAAGCCAACTTGTGTAAAATAGAGAACAAATGAATATGTTATTGTCATAGGGAAATTCCTAAGGGAAAGGCTACAGCTTCAACATTCTTTATCTCAAAACATATTCATTGAATTTATCTCATTTACAAAATCTGTGCCACTTCATTCTTTTTTATTCGATTACACTTTACATTTAAAAAAATTTTTTTTTTTTGACATAATCCCTCTTGAAAATAGAACATTCTCCTAGCTCTATGGCCACATTCAACAACATTTCCAACAAGAGCCAGCAAAATTTATAATAATCAAATTCCTACATCCAACAAGATATAACTCAAATAAACTCCATTTCTAGGTAATAATAACAAACAACCATAACTTTGACTCAAATAAACTCCATTTTTAGGTAATAATAACAAACAACCATTACTTTAGTTACAAAATCTCCAAACAAGACAAACATTCGAAACTCACATGGTGGCTCATTATTTCATTCAATCTCCCAGAAATTAAAAAAGAACAAAATTTTAACAAAATGAGTATGACAAAATCATGCTGCAAAATAGAATTAAAAAAAGAAAGTATGGATTTAAGTCGAAACAAAAAAGAGTATTTGGAAATCAATGTTAATTCATATTAGCAGTAATAAACCAATATTGCCACTTGAGATGGACACAATAAAACTCATGAATTTATCTTATACCCTCTTGAGATGGAGGCATAATATATAGCTCATAGCTCACCTCCATGTTAATCTATCAATCAAAGATTTCTTAAATATAAAATAATATCTGATGGACCAAAACCAAAATTATACCACAATTTGTTCTACAAAAAAATTTTCAAATTTTACAAGGTTTGAGAAGAACAAAAGGGGATCTAAACCCTTATCATTGTTGTTCTCGTTGTTCAGTTCATCTGCATCCTCAAATCATTGATCATTTCATTGAAGCTAGAAAAGAGGAGGAAAAAGGGAGAACAAGAGAAAATCAATTCCGATGGGTTAAAAATAGTAAGTTACAAATATTACACAGGTAAAGGGATAAAATTCATATATACCTTATTAAAACACTATATTTTCTTGAAGTTTGTGCCCTGTGCTCTTTACTAGCCGTTCGTAACTTTCTTGGCACAAATAAGAGGGTTGAGCAAAAACTCAAGACCACCATCTTCATAAAGTAAAAGAGTTTCAACATTTTTAGAATTCAAGAGAAACCCCTAAATAAAAATCGATTACCAAAAAAACCAACACAACCTTAGATAAGAAAAAGAATACCTTGTATAAACATGACCAAAAAAGAAGCTACCTTTTAGTAGTTTTAATTAATCAACAAGATACTCCCAAATCAGGAAAACTAAATCAAAGAAGAACAAGAGAGGAAAATTAGAATTGTAAAAATGGAGGACATAGTAATATCACAACTTAACACCTAACATAAGGTAAAATCATTAGTATAATAACCAAAAGTTGAGTGACATCACAAGCTGATCCCAGAAAAGAAGAGAAAACTGAGTGCACCAAATTGTAGGAACAAAAAATTTAAAGAGGAAAAGAAAAAAAAAAGGGAATGAAAATTAAGGAACAAATTACACTCACTTGATCAGTGAATAATACTCTCAGAATCAGAATTTTAAGCTCCAAGATCAAGAGCAAATCAAAATAAATATAACACATAGGAAAAATAGAGCATCTCAATTTCACAAAAAGGAAAAAAAAAAAAACCCAATTAAATCCTATTCATGCCACAAACATGTCTAGTTTTCCCCACAAACAGAATATACTTGAAATAAGAAGAGAATCAAGGTGGGCTTAAGTTAAATGGTCCGAAGTATCAGCGTTTGAAGGGTATAATACTGGTCGATGCAACTCCAAGTGAAGTGTTGCAACCACCCGAGGGAGGAAGTGGGGTTGCAAATAAAAGATGAAAAGATTGCTCTTGGACCATTTCATATCATGATAACCTAGATACATAGGCAGAGGGGATTAACATTACTATTAGTAATACTTCTACCTAGTTATGTATTCAATGACCTTGAATAAATTTAATTTCTATACCTTTATCTCATGCGAAAACTGATCCTTGATCTCCTTTGGCACATCATTGAATGAATGGTAAGTGAGTGGAAGCTCGTTTCCATTCTTGGCTAGGGCACCACAAGCCGTAGCAAACTGAGTGTAATCATCACTAATGATGCCACCTAAATCTGACAAAGCAACACATAGGTGATTTGCAGTACCCTTTTTGCTAGGTAGCTTAGTAGATCGATGACCTTTCTTGCTCGATGAAGTAGTCGTCGCCCCTGTTTAATTTTGAAAAACATTATAATTGGAAAGATGACTAAATTTCTAGAGAGTGATATGCATGTAATTACAAAAAGTACTAATTTTAGCACCTCCTATTAGCAGTAAGAATGTAAGAATGTACTCACCTGACGTTGTATGATCAGAAGATGGCTTGACACTTGGCGAATTGCTATGTTTCTTCCACAATTTCTTCCCAACATTAAATTTGACCATTCCGAGTGTTTGCATTCGAAAAGCTTGTGAGATAGGCGTGACTGACTTGGGGAGTGAGGGGCGTGACTGACTTGGGGAGTTCGATTTGACTTGCTTCCTGAAACAGTGCAGCTCCTGATCCAGTGAATGGTCACAACATATGTTGAGATTAGGATCCTGCTTCCACCATTTCTACAGAGTGAGGAAAGGTAGATGATGATACTCTAGAGGGCCCCATTTATTGATTTTTTTTCTTTTCAGTTCCACCGCAAGCTTCCAGTGAAAGAAATAAAATTGTTATATTTTATGTGTGATATGCAGATCTTCCAATCTGAACGTCTCGAGAGTATTTGAAGCAAATAGGTATGCATCCAGGATGACATGATAGCCGCATTCCATACCCTCGGGTTGACGAGGAAGCTAGGAGTACATTTGAAAGGTGTTACTGTAGAAAAATAAAAAATAGCTTGTTCATGGAAAGAGTTTGAGCCACTTACATTTGGTACAAGAAAAGATATAATGTCAAGCTCAGCTTTGTGAGAGTTGCCCTCCGACTTGAAATTGTTGTATAGGAACCTGATGACATGAAAAAACCATAATCAAGATTAGAGCAATCATGCCATAAATGAGTTGGAAATATTGATGTAACATATTTTGAAATACAGACACACAGTCTTGCTAGCAGTTCTAAGGCATTTTGGTTCATTGATGGCAATAAATCTAGAAGGACAATACATTTGTCCAATGAACTGTCATTCAATGCATAATAAATCAAGAGAGACCAATAGTTCCTGCACGTTTATGTTACAAAATTGTATTACGATATTAATACTACCGAAATGCAATTCATAATAAATTTTCAATAGACAAATTCAAATAATTACCACATGACAATAGGGACCAAAATGTACTTGACAGAGTGTATGTCCAGCTTTCTCATCCATTGAATGATAGATTTTTTTTAACTATTGCAATAGTTGTTAAACCAAATAGAGTCTATAAGTAGGGACTTCTGTTATTGTTCGTTCGACCCTGTTTTCCAAAGGTTCCTGTAGGAAATATTGGTTTTCTTTATCAACATAAAATTCTGGAAACTTAAATTGCAGTACATGCAAAGTAGACGAGTTTGTTGCACAAAATTAAATAGCATATAGTACACTTTGTAATTCTTTGAAAGACTTACTCAAGGTGAGTGTCAAGCATTGAGGAGTTTAACATACCATTGATTTCTCTTTAGAAGCAAAATGGTCATTGGATAGGCTGTTCAATCCACTCGAATCCCTGGGACATGATCCTGAGTTAGGAGGGTAAATAGCTCTTGTGATCCTCCCACTTCTTGTTACTGACCTCTTTCTTGTAAAAGTTCAGGAAGGCTAGAGACTTAGAATTTACAAACAATAACATATTAATGCAAGGTAAGGTTCCAAAGTAAATTCTGAACTTTTAATGTGATTGTTGGAACTCGACGAAGTGTCACAAATTATAAGATCAATAAACTAACATGGCAAGAGAAGTAAATGCCAAAGAATATCCTATTTTGACCCTTCCTACATTTCCAAGGAAACTAAGTTTTTGTAACCATTTATTCTCTTTCAAAATCAAGAAGAATAGCTCAGTCCACATCCAGAACCTTACACGACCCTTTTTCTCCATTATAGAACTTAAAAAATATAAGATTTACATAGTTAAATATTTATCTTACATAGCAAGATACAAAACCTTGTATAACAAATAGTTTCTTATAACATACATCATCATATCTATAGGATGCATCTTAAAATACATCATTTCTAAACTTCAAGTAGAAATTAATTTTGCATCTTTATAGAATTAAATCTAGCTCTCTCTCTCTCTCCCTCTCTCTCTCGATATATATATATATATATAGGGTCCGACTAAGGTGTGCGACGTCGCACACCTTCTGTGTGCCCCAAAGACGGAACGATGTCGTTTCGGGTCTCGCAAAGCAGAGCAGAGCTAGTTTGCTGGTGGTGTCACACCTTTCTAGCAGCACCCCTCACACCGTTCTAGTAACAATTCTTGACACTCGTTCGTTCTTGCTCATATCTCGCTCTGCCTGCTCTGGTTCACCCATTGACAAGAAGAAATCAACGACCACTAGAGTAGTGTTGTACTGTTCCCGCAGCACCCCTTGACACTGGATCTTCTGGAACGACCATTTTGGTCTCGCTCTGCTCTTTTCTGGTTAGCCACATGATGGGAAGAAATCAATGCTGTTGGAGCTACTTTGGTCTCCTCTTGCTCTACTCTAGTTCGCTATGACATTTTTTTTTTTGAATGATGTTGTTCGGTCTTTGGTGCACATAGGAAGGTGTGCTACCACCTTAGCCGAATCATATATATATATATATATATATATATATATGTATATATCTAGAGAGAGCGAGAGAGAGAGATTCTATAAAGTGCATCTAAACGTATTGTTACATGGTTAATTAATAAAAAGTAAATTAAAATACACATGGGTATTTTAAGTGCATAAATTCAAGGATTTTCTTCTTCCCACCTAATTTTTTCTCTATTTCTATGAATAGAGGCTCTTATGACCAAATTATCTTAGCTAGTTTTGACAACAGGTTAACATGCTTGATATTCGAATAAGCAAGAACCCTTTCCTTTAAACCTGTTTAAGAGTTCCTTTTTTTTTTTTTTCATTTTTTCCTCTTTGCTAAGCCACCACTTCCAGTACATAAATTTAGTAGAGCCTAATTAGTAGGTGGAAAAAAAAAATTATTACAAACACAATTAACTCACACAGAGAGGAAGAAGATGAGAAGTTGAGGACTACTGAACCAAATTTACAGACAAACTTATGATTTAAGCTCAATAACACCAAAATTAGTCTAGATAATCATCATCGACATTGAGCCCTATTTGTTTGATTCAGCAACAAATAAAAATATCAAAGTAGGAAGGTTGCCTTTTAGCTCAGACTCACCTCACAATATATCTCTAGAAGTCCAATTTCTTCAACGTTGACTTCTACTAGCGCGACAGTAGCTATTTCTTCCTCGATTCTTTGCAAAATCATCCCCATTCTTGAAGTCGACATGCTTCACCTTGAGATAATTCTTTGGGAGTCAAATTCGATTGGGGGTGTTTGGGAGTGGGTTCTAGGGTTGACGGGTAGGGAGCTATGAAGTCCACGATGACAATGTGAGTGTGAGAGTCAACACTTAGTGAAAATATATCTCTTTCATAATTTAGCCACAATGAAATCTAGTCTCTCTTCTAAGTTGTCTTTAAAAAAAAAAAGGAAAAGGTAAACTTAATTTCCACTATATTAATAAATATAAAATCTATATTTAAATATATATATATATATATATATATTTATATATATTTCCTTGTTTCTCATTAAAATGAATTTTATAAATATCGAACTCTAATACAAATAAGTAAAAATATTATACGATAAATGCTTTATAATAATTTTGAAAAATAAGTTCTACTACTGGTCTATTTGAATAGAGTATACTCTCAAAATCAATAAAAATAAGTAAATAGATCATGATGACGATCTTACATATATAACATGCTTTTGAAGTGTAGCAAATTAAAAATAATATGATTTATTAATATTTTATACTACTATTATATTGATAAACTCCTCTAATTAAAGATTCAAATACATGTATAAATATATAAATTCTCTAATTAACATTGTTTAATTATTCACCAATTATCATGATTAAAGTTGTCTTCCTCATACTACTCGCTGAACCTCTAAACTTATTTAATGTTTCCCAAAATATCCTTTAACGGATAATTAACATGTCTCGTGTCAAATGTCTTATATATCTAATGAGCATACTGTTTTCAACAATATATTAGAATCATCTATCACATTTAATAAACTAAAGTAGTTAGATTTCACAGTGTGTAAACATGTACATTCTTACATCGGAATGCTCACTCAATTTGACTCTATGATTAAGGATAGTAATATATACAATCCTATGTTTTCCTTAATCTCTATCCAAAAACCATTATAGGAAGGCTAAACCCCTACAATAGTCTACAACGGTTGTGGGGGTTGTAATTAAGAAGGGTAGACTAGTAGGGGCTGTAAGAAGGATATTTTTAATATGCACAAAAATACACTTTCTCTCCATTTATTTTCACTTTCCCTCCCCCAATTTCAAACTCCCTCTCGAACCAAAACTCAATAAGATGTCTTTTTTCAGACAACTTTCCCTTCTTTACTAAAACGAAAACCCCAAACCTCTTTTCTTCTCTTTCTTTACTCAAACTCGGCCTCTCAAACCTCTTCATATTTGACACCCAAACTTCCTCTGGTGAGTTCACTCTCTTCATCTCCCTCCTAGACCTGAACAGTGTAACACTAATTGGCACCGGAAAGCTCCATCGTGATTAGTGTGGGACTAAAACCTTCGGTCTTGAATTGGTAGCTTGTCGTAGACAAGAAAAGCTTCTCGAAGGCTACAACCAAACAAATTCTATATCTTAGACTCCCTTCGGGAAGAAAGATCAATCCTCGTTTGAAGCCTACTATAGGAGTGTTGCTACACCAAGCTTACCATCTTTGCCTGAATTAGGGCTACAAAGGAAGTCTAAGAAAGAAATCATATCAAGCATAATGGAAACTAATTCTATTATGTACATGTCAAGAAAAAATTGTTTCTCCTGCAATTTTGTTTTCAACTACCTTGCGAAATTTGTTTTAATGTTTGTCTTGACAAGACCTTGAATGACTGAACCAATAATTATTTATTTTCTGTTCCC
>JAOXNR010000022.1:14846701-14878237 GCA_028571225.1 Parsonsia alboflavescens
AACTCATATAGGCTCACTAACTTAATGAATTGAATACATGAGATTGGCTTGACTCATTTAACAAGCGAGCTGAGCCTGATTAGGGTGATTGAATTTAAGCTTTTGTTAAGTTGAGCTCGAACTGTTTGTGAATAATTTTGTCTCATTTATATCCATAAATTCACACCCCAACCATGGTTTTTTAGATAGGACCAGACCTGTGATAGGTTTGGTCAGGTTCGATTCGAGGGGTAAAACAAAAAATGTGAAAAACCGTCCTCTATTATGTAGATTGGATTGAACTGATCGTTTCACTCGGTGAACTGTTGAACCGACCGATTAGAGATCAGATTGGTTGATTTTCAGATCTAAGCACAGGTGACTCAATGAGCAGTCAGGCATTCAGTCAAGCGGCAAAGCAATTTAGATCTGGATAGCATTCGGACATTTCGATGCTTTTTTTGCTTAGTCTTGAAGTTGAAGATCATTTGGATAATGGGTGATCATAAACAGAGCTTTCTTTCTCTATTTTTTCTAGGGGATTGGAACAAATATTAGCAAGGACTTATTGGAAACTCAGCCCACAAAGATCAATAGCCTTTGCAGCTGAATTTCCACTGTTGTGGAAAGCTATATGTTCCATGGCATCATCAATAAATCTTTAGGGAGCAAACTTGAGATGTATGGTTGCGGTTTCGATAAACTGTGATTCTGAACAAGGCCGAAGTATGGTTGACATGATGATGATGATCAAGTGTTCATAAAGAATTTTAATGTTTTTGATACAAAGGAAAAAGAACAGAGGATTTGCTAGTGAAAGGGGGGAGAACAGAGAGGAGAAGAAGAAGTAGCAGAGAGGAAGGAATGGGAGATATGACACTGAATGATGGATAAGTGAGGAGAGGGCCATCTTATTCTACTATGTGCCGAGGCGTGTCTCATGAATTGATTCAATGGCTTGAAATGTGGATGCAGGAAGCTTCTGGACAATTAGTTTCTTATGGTGATACTACTGGATTATAGAGGGGAATTTGGTAGTACTACTACTATTGCTAACTGAATCTCTTGTTATTGTTTTGTTCCATTTTCACAATTTTTTTTAAAACTTTGGTGGCCTTATTTCTTTGGTACTAGTAATACTACAGATGTGATTAAATCATAATTGGGTAAAATTGGAATAAAAAATCCATCTGTAATTAATCTTTTGTAAATTCTAAAATTTTCTATATTTAGGATTCTTGATTTTAATGAAAGATGAGATCATTAAAAGGTTTATTTTTATAACTACTATATATTTATAGGTTTATAGGTTTTTATGGTTAGTTATAAACTAATCCTACATTATCTCATGTTCTTTTCATTTATTTTCTACATATATATTGTTAGTTTGAAAATAAATTATATTATTTTAATATATTTTAATTTATAAAATAAATATTTTTTAATTATTAAATTAACCGATTCAATTACGATTTAATTACAATTAAAACATTAACTTTTTCAGTTCGATGACTGGTCTAGTACTGAAAATATTGACTCAAACAAAGTTAGGGCCGGGGCAGAAAATCATCCCCTTTTCGGGTTCTGTTTTTTCTGAAACGGACCACATAGCAAAAGCCCTCCTCGCCCGTATAGAGGCCTGCTTTTCTTGGCTAATTCTATGTCCAGTGTCGTTCTACCAGTAACTAACCGCTTCCACACGCTACATATGGTAGTTTACCAGGTCGAATATTTATCTCCCTTTTGCCAACGTAAATCAATTGAAATTTGAAACGGAAAAAAAGGTGAAAAATATTTTTGACGAAGTAGATTGATGGCAGCGGAGAGACTCTCTTCTCCGATTGCTACATCTTCAGAGGAAAACACTCTGTAAGCTTCTCTCACTCAAATTCTACTTTCATACACACTCGAAACAAGTTCTCACACCTGATATTTAAAGTAAACGGTCTTTAAAGTGAGTTTTTGTTGCAATTCTTCAAATAGTTCTCGATACAGAGAAGTATTCTGTGAATTCTGGTGGTTGTTTCTTCGGTAATAATTTCTGTTCAATTCATTTGTGACTTGTGAGTTCTATATTCTGTATTCAATTTCTGGAATTTGCTGGAATTGAGTTCTATTGATTCGCCTAATCCGTTTATTCAGAAGAAAGCGTTGATTCCCCGGTTTGATGTCTTACCCTTAGTTATAAAATTTGTTGTTTGACACCAATTGAGCAAATGCAACTGTTTACCTTTTTATTTTCCTTTTTCACTTTTGTGACTTCTCTGGAATTAAACTTGAAACAAAGGAATCTACAAATGATATCCATAATTTCAATTGCTGAACATTTCTGTCTTTTGAGGTTTAAATATTCTATAAGAATAATCTCTTGAACATCTTCTATTAATTTCACTGACTAATATATCCTTTTATTTGTATGTTTGTACGTCATACTATCCTTACAAAATTAAGTTCTTTTCTAATAAATGGTTCATTGTTTCATCTTTTTGCTGATGAAATGCTTCTTATTCTACCATAGGTTCCTTGATGTTCTACATGAAGCTCCATTATTTGGTCATCGGAAGCCTACAAGTATTGTAGGAAGCATCTTATATTGTATTCTATTGGCAAGTATCCGTTCTTTGTTCCATTAGTTTTGCTCGTAATATGATGAATGACTTTTTGGATAGTTTGATGGCCTGCTAAATTTCTCTGACTCTAGGCAGGTTATACTATTTTTGCTGCTGGAGCTATGTGGATCCTTCGGTCTCTGCAGGGGTTAATTTTACCTTTACTTTGCAGTTCTGGTGTCATTCTTTTATTTATCACTGGTACTTCACAAAATTGTTTACCATTTCTGATGCACTTCTTTAAACTGATTGGATAATTGCCTTCAATATCATGTTGCTGTTAAATCTGTCACTTCGAGTTTTTCCACCATTTGTCTTTAGAACAGTTTTGTATCTTGTTTCATTAGGTTTCATTTCAATTGTTCTATACCTTTTATTTTCCATATGGATAGGAATCTTTCAGCAATATTTGGTCTACCAAGTGAAGAAGATACGTTTGCAGGTAATCTGTTTTTTCTGTTCCGGTAAATCATATGAACTAGATTTTATTTGCTCCGCTATATGTTTTCTGATTTTTGGTGTTCTTCATCCTACGGTTTCTTCTTTGGATCTATCAGTTCAGGATATTATAAGAGGACTTGCGAGTTCTAATCCTCTTGAGACTATTATAGATGTACTATCTTGTTTCTTTTTCCAGCATGTTATACTCTCAAGTCTGAAACTGATGTGTGGGTGTTATAAAATGCTTGATTACTTCAAGAAAAAATTCTTCTGGCTTGACTGGTATCCTTGTTGTGATTGGATCAACATAGGCACTGTTAAGCATTAGAGTGTGATGCACTACTTTCAGAACCAAATTCTTTCACTTGAAAATTTTCTACTGGCCTTTTTCACAGCCTGAGGTATTGTTATCAGCAAGGAGGGAATTCAACTCATGCAATGACTCAATGATGAAAAACAATTAAAATTTACATATTCTAAATTTTGTTTTGTATATTAATGAACTTGAAGTAGGTTTATTGGACTAGATATGTATCTCCCATTCAGGCACCAAAGCTTTGTGTTTGTTACTTGTTCCCATTCTTATTATGGTGAAGTTATTATTGAAAAGTTAGTTTTATTTTCTTTCAATCCTTAAAAGAGTTGTTTCTTTTACTCTTTCCCATTCTTGTATTTGCAAGGTTATCATGTTACATCAGTTCATAAAGGCTTGTTTTTTAATCTTTTTCTGGTGTTTCCTTATCTTATTTGGGACTTAGAAATATCAGATGTGTATTGATTTTGTAGGGCTACTACCTTTTCAGCCAGAAGCTGAAGCATATCATTCATCTACCTTTTGCTATTACTGCTTATGGTATGCTTATACCCGTATTTGAGTAATCTTCTGCTTTCAAATTCTTTTTCCTTTCTGAACATGCATGATAAAAATGGATCATGGTACAAAGAATAAATCTTTTTTATTTTTCTTCTTTTCCAAATAATTGCTTTGCTTTTTCTCCCCATGGATTTTATGGTGTGATGAATCTTGTAGCTGATTGCTCTTTGCTTCTTAATTTTGAGGCATTAAAGTCTAATTGTTAGCTTTGGTTTATCAATTGTTTTCTTTTGATTCTTGATATTGAATGGGAATCTGTTAATGCTGATTGGAGATGTAAAAAGATGTAAATAAATTTTCTTTTATTCCTCATTGCAAGAGAAGATATCATTTTCAGACTTGTGACAGTATTTGCTTTTATACTGTTTGTTCATTTGGTCACTGCCTCATCTCTCAATTAAATGTCATCAATAATGTTGGTTTTTGCTACATTACTGGCTCAAGGATGGAAAGAGATGTTCATATATTTCAGATAGCCTGAGATGTGTTTCTCCAGGTAGCCTTATTTGTTTATGTATATTTGAGTAAGGGATTATTATGAACTGAGTTCATGTGTAGCTCAGTTGGGGAAGCAATTTGAACCTAGTCCCGTTTAGCTTTTTTGACAATGTTAAGTGAACCTCAGATGCAAGAAATGTCAAGCTTACAGAAGCAATTTTTATTGTTTCAGATTCTTCTTTTGCACCTAATTGATGCATTAAGGATGTCTGTTTAGTGAATCCATCCAAGTTAAACATTGTTTAAATGATGTAATTGTTTGATTCCTTTTCACTTCTAGTTTTCTGTTTCAGTTTTATTTCTAAGTTAACAGCACCTACTGTATATAAAAGCTACTGCCAACTATTGTTGCTTTTTCCCCTGTTTGTACATGTTAAATTTTGAACAGCACCATGTTTAAACTAGTAGAGAGGTGTTGAATTTAATCTCTTAACATACCCTCTCTTGGGTGGTCCTACACAAATTCCCAATAAAGGCTCATTACGTGGTCAATAACACTCAGTGAAACACAACAAATTTGTCAACTAGCAGAGTCAAACCCCTAGACCTCTTGCTCTAATACCACATTAGATTTTCACTTATGCTAAAAGCTTAAACTGGTAAAGAATTGTTGAATTTAACCTCTTTTCAAGAGAAAGCTAATATAAATATATAAATTGAACAAGTAAGGCTTAACAATAAGATAGTGTTACTGTAACTGCCAGGAACTGCTGCAATGCTTCTGATCGTTGTCTGGAGAGAGCATGTTAGCTTGCTTTCTATTACCGCAATACTCAGGTATGTATTTCTTAAGTTCCCTCAACTGTCATTTTTCTTCTCTATCTTTGGATAGTCTTGGTGTTCTCCCTATAAATATCAGTTTATGCTAATATTCCCTTATTCATGCCTTCCCATGCAAAAGAAATAGACAAAATATCAGAGTGTTTAATGTACAATGTTTATTGTTTTTGAGCTTTTGGAATTAAAAATCCACAATCCGTTAACCTCTGTCAACATAAACAAACTTCTGGATGACAAGCATACTTTTAGGCATGAAGGATAATTTAGCTAAGTGTATCAAACCTGTTTAAATTAACTTTTAACTTTTATGATACCTCGATATTTTCAATGGCTCTTGTGCAATATATGGAGGAAAACAATGGCAGATCTGAATGTGTACTCAAATTCATTAGCTCAAGAAGTTTTTTTGTTTCCTTTGTCCTTGCCGCTTGACACATATGTAAAGTTGACATATATAGAAGAGGGAATTGATAATCTGAAGACAATTATGATTTTGGGTCCTTTTTGTTTTGTGGATTTGGGGGGAATGCAAGTAAGCTGTGAGGATGGAAATAAATTTTTGGTTGCTCTTTCTTGAAAACATGTTCTTCTGAGCATTTGTGTTCTCTTCTTGATATATGCAGGATCATTATCCTAGTTGAAGTGGTGTTTGTTGCCTTTGTTATAAGTGCCTATATTGGTAAGTTTGTTGCCTATAATCCTTATGTCTGGTGTTCTGCAAGATTGTTAAGTTGATCTTCAACTGAGTGTAGATGCTTTATATTAGGTTTGCAGATTATATTCCCACCATTGAGTATCTATATTTGACTTGACATAAAATTATCAGGAGAGAATTTGAGAATATGTAAGTTACACATGAATACTAGAGGAGGTAAGTTGTGGACACTATAAATTGGATTCATCCCTGAAACTTAGGAGTTTAATTTCAGACACTAAGATGAAAAATATAGTTCTTGAAAGTAAGTGTTTTCTTTGCAAAAAGGAAAAAAAAAAGTTAAGGGGAATACCCCCAAAAAATGTGTGGATTCAATTTAAGACTGAAGGAGTAATGACCTTTTTGGGCACCTATAATCTGCTCTCCCCATTTCACTGCTAATTTTTGTATTGAAACAATAAGCAGCTCCTGCAGCAGATTTAAAAGCTATGTTTTCTAGTCCTTGATCAACTAATAATGTAATTTTAAGTCTGCATACAGTTCACCAATAAGCTGATTTAATATTAGTGATCCCCATGTTGCTCCTGAAGGTTTACTTGCATTATGTATATAGATATCAAGGTCCTGGTCATGAATGATTTTTATCAAGCTGTAATTATCTCTTCACTGTTTCTTTTTTTTCTTCTCATTACTTTAACAGAAACTGTTGCTTGCAGGGTATATTCACCAGTACAATGCATTGGATTCCCAGCCTGATGTTTTAAAGTCATTGTATTCTCCACTTCAACCATCCAGTTCTTTAGAAGAATTGAGGTAGCGGCACATTTCAACTTCACTTCTGTCTTTAATTAATGTGATATAAGTAGATGAATCCTTATCCAGTTTACGGTTTTTGATGATTTTTCCTTTTGATGTTCGGTAAACTCTAGTCCCTTTGTCTAAAATTTACTATACTATTCTATTCTTGAATGTCAAAAAATGAATACCCTCTTTTCTTAAATAAATATATTTTACACGTTAAGTTTCACAATTAACCTAGTTAATGTAAGAGATGTGAACCCCACTTACTCATGGGTCCTATCATGACCCACTTGAATTAATAAGATTAAGATGCTACTTCCTTATGGTCAAAACCATCTTTTCAATATTTTTCAAATCATTAAGGTGCAAGTTTTTGAAGCACCTGCTTGCTTTAGTATTAAGCATATTTTGATAAAGTTGATTGGTTTCGTGCTTGTAAATCTCATTGGGGCCAGTTTTATGGCCATATATGTACTTGATTTTAAAGTAATGATATGGGTGGGGAGTCCCAATGATATCCTCTGTTTTTTTCTTCCTAAAACAGATAAGTATGGAGGTAGTAAACAGTTTGTTGTTTCAGCTACAAGAATGGGGTTTAGAGACTATAGTCTGGAATGTGATTCCGACGACTACTTGTTTGACAGGTATCATGATGGCGGTCGGCTTTCTGATCAACAAATGGCACTTTTACAGTACCAGAGAGAAAACATCCATTTTTTAAGTGAAGAGGTATTTTTCGATGGAATGTCTCAAATCACAAGGCATTAAAACCTTCTTACTCAAGATGCTGAGTTCCAAGTCTGCATGTATTCATCGTAATTGAACTGTATTCGTTGCTTGCTTTTATTCTCCTCTGGAAATAGCTAGATTTGTTATCAGATTTCATGAGTTCTGAATGACAGTAAACATGTAGTATAAAGAATATTAGCTCCGTGTGAGAGTTCTAATCCTGGTGCATTTGTTTTAGATTCTGAGGTTACAAGAATGCTTGAGCAAATATGAAAGGTCAAATGTTGGGAGTGCACCTCAGGTAATGCTTCTGCCCAGAAAATTTATTCCTTAACACTTTGATTCATAACTTTTTTACTATGGAAAGAAACTGTCTTGTAATGTTAATTCTCATATATCTGTTATCTCTTGATGCTCTCATATTAGTCTCAAACCTGCTAGTGTAATCTTTAAGTTTGAATCCCTTTCTATTCAGGCATGAAGCTCATTTGCTTATATGCCAGCCAGTCATGTTGCCATCTGGAGAAAACCTCTCTATTGGGAGTACATTTCTTGTGTTGCTTGTACGAACTGAATACTCGAACCTCACCCCTTTCCTGAATGTTCTAGTTTAACCATTTCCCAGACTATGGATTTTATCATTAACTAGTAATTTGAAAATCTCATGTCTGGAGGGATGGCTTTAAGAAATTGGATCCAAGTGTCCATAAGTATGTTATGTGTCTTTCAGTGGTCACATGCAATATTAGAGACATTGAATGATATCATGTGGCTTATTACAATGATACATTGAACTTCACATTTAATCTTCAGATGATAATAATATTGACTTTGCAGGTTGATCTTGCTCATCTCCTAGCAGCTCGTGATCAGGAGCTGCGTACAATTTCTGCTGAGGTAATAGTATTTTCTTGCTTGAATTGAATCCATCTCCCAGAGAAAGAACCTGTCTTATTTCTGTATTTGGTGTCTCCTTATTGTGACCTTTCGCACTTTCCACAGCAAATGCTTTTTATTTTGTGGGGTTATATAATAAAATTACCAATGGTAGGAATGATATATCCACAAAAGTATTTTGCAGAATATGTCCCCTCCACAGCACCTGGAATGTTTCATTACTTGGTCTTGTAGATTATTTGCAAATAGTACTGGCATGTAGCAGAGAACATTGTAGATTCCTTTACTGCTACATGAAAGAAAATATACTGTTTAATGATGTTCTGTTTTAGATGTTTGCATTCGAATCTGAATGACTGTTTCAGATGAACCAATTACAATCTGAGCTCACACTTGCTCGATCCTTGATTGCTGAGAGAGACTCCGAAATCCAGCAGTTTCGCAATACAAACAGCCAGGTTTGATATTTAACATATATCTTTCTTTCAGTTTTCTGCTCATATTGATTTTTGTAGTTGTTATTCCATGTGGAGGTTATATACCCACTTATTACCGAGAATGAACTCAGTTGTATGCTCAATTTTCTTGTTTTCTACTCTCTTCTGCTCTTTCTTGTATCCCTCTCTGCATCTATTCATTTGGTCAGCTCTTGACTGGAGAGTGCAAACCCATTCTCATTTGTCTGTATTGAGGGTGCTTCACCTTTTCCTGTTCTCCACTTCACCTCCAATTCAGCATTTTCTGGTCACTTTGATTCCACTGGACAAATTGGAGGATACACGATGGTGTGGTGCAGTGGAGATCTTAACAGTTACATTAGTTTGAACTTTTTATGTGTTGACTTGTTTTCTAATGCAGTATGTAGATGAGAATGAAAGGCTTAGAGCTATTTTAGGAGAATGGAGTACCCGAGCAGCCAAGGTATAAATTTTGTCGTATTCTCAGTGTGATGTTTCTGGTGAATTTGTTCTCCTTTGAAGTAGTTAAACTAACCAGACTTCTTGGATTTTTCAAAAGCTTGAACGAGCATTGGAGATCGAAAGAATGTCAAACTTTGAATTGCAGAAAAAATTGACAATCATGAAAAACCTAGCATCGGGGAAAACAGTTGAACCAACATAGATGCTGCCAAGTACTTAACATCCTCTCAACCGAATTTTTGTTGTACATAGCTCCCATATTGTTTCTATTTCCCGTTTTGGTTTTTTAGGCTCCATGGGGAGTGTGAAAATTCATTACAGCAAGACGAATTTAAGATGATCTGATTGCGCAGGCTATAGTCATGGTCATACTGTGTAGGCAAATTCAACCAATATCACGGCCGTTTTCTAGATTCTTCGTCTCCAGGAAGTCCAGGGTAGGGAATGATAAGGATTGTTTCATCTGATCCTCATTTCTTTTCTATCATGCTAGTTTATGTTCGTGATGCGATTAAAGAAAATTCCCAATCCAACATTTGGAAATTTCATTTTTCAAGTATTAAGAAATGTTGTGGTGTTGTGATTCTAGTCCTGTCAAACATCGCCATTACCCTTTTCTTGGCACAAAAAAACATTCTGGTCTTCATTTATTTTTTATTTTTTGCTTGCAAAAGAATAAAATTAAACTAGTGATTTGCACGGGATTTCAATGAAAATTAAACTGTCTAAAATATATAGATAACAAAAAAAAGTTATATTTGCTAATTTGAGATGAAGATGGTATAGAAAAAAATTATCTTTAAAATCACAATAAATTGCATATATGTAATATTCATGTATTATATATAAATAACGAGGATAGATTAAACTTTAGAAGTATTGGATTAAATTTATATATATATTTTTGAAATAAAAATAGGCAGTTAACCATTAACGTTGAAGATTCAAAACTTAAGAATGCATTTCATAGAATAAATAACAGTGGAAAAAATAGAAGTCAAAATTTATTTTCAACAAAAAAGTCTTACTTTTGGACAAAGACAAAAATATCAAGCAAGTCTCTAACAAATTACAATCTCTAAAATGAATGACCTTACAGTTGAAGGGAAGAGGAGTTGCTACGAAATTCAAATGGGTAGTTAGGAAATCCGTGACTTTGACAAAGACGACAAAATTAAAGGATATAAAAAATATAAAGGATGAGTGTTCATGGTAAAGGATAAGAAATATAATGCACAAATTCAAAAATAATTAATCTAATTCACATTATTATGGAAAAAATAGAGAAGGGAAAAAAGAAAAGAGAACTTACATTAGTAAGAAATCCATGATTCTAACAAAGTCGGTAAAGATGACAAAATCAAAGGATATAAAAGAGTATATAAAACTAAAAAAAAACTAAAAGATATAAAAGAATATAAAGGATGAGTCTTATGGTAAAAAATACAAAGAGATAATTAGTATTTTATAATATAAGAGAAGTTGACGAGTTCAACAAGAATATGAAAGTGTTATGATACAAAATACAAAGAGATAATTAGTATTTTATAATATAAGAGAAGTTGAAAAGTTCAAGAGAAGGTGAATGCAAAGAGATTTACTTTATTTTTTTGAATCCATTAAATTTTTTCAAGTTTTGATTAAAGATAATTTTAAAAAATATATATGTGGGATTAAAAGTAGTGAAAAATGAACCTTTTGATACTTTGGGAGTTTCCTTTCTTTATATATATATATTTATATATTTATGGGTACTGCCATAGAGTGTATGAAGTGTATGGTTAATTTTTTAATAGTCAAAGTTAATGGTTAATACCTTATTTTATTTTTAAAAAATAAAAAAATAATTTTTTAAAAATATATTTTATATATTATATCATAAAATGATAAACTAAATTCTAGACACACAGAATCAAATTTATTTATTTTTTAAATAAAACAAGTTAATCGTTAATTTTGACGGTTAAAGACTTAATAATGCATTTTATAGCATTTTCGATATATATATATATATATATATATACGGATTTGCTAAGGTGTGCTCTGGAGCGCGCCTTAATGAGAGCTCCAACCGTTACTGTAACGGAATTTTTGCTCCGCTTGGTTGGCTGCATGAGCACTGTAGCAAAAATTCCGTTATGGTAACGATTAGAGCGCGCATTAAGGCGCACTTCGGAGCGCACCTTAGCAAAACCGTATATATATATATAGGGCTTTTCGTCAAAATAGTCGTTTATATTTAGGCCAAAACATTGTTACGTCCTCTATGTTTATTTTTAGTCATCTTAGTCCCTTAACAATTTAAACGTGACCATAACAGTCCAAACAACCAATTCTAGACATTCAAGATTTTGCAATTGTCACCTGTCAAACTTGTGAGAAAATTTTAGGAGTAAATTTGTCTAGCCACTTAAAATAAACTAAAAAAAACATAAAAACGACACAAAGAAATATAAAAATGTTTAATGGAACCACAATAGTGTTTTTTGTTACCCAAAATTAGGGATGCGATTGAAATGAACCAAGCTTGACCTAAAAAATTGAGCTTGAGCTCATTGAGCTTAAATTTTGGAGTTCGAGCCAACTTGAGCTCGACTAGGCATGGCTTGAATTTTTTTTTTTTTTTAATTTTTTAAGATAATTTTTTAAAAAATATATTTAAAAGTGATTATTTTAAAATATATATTTTTATTATTAATATGTTTATTATTAAAAATATCTATATAATGATTTATAATTTAAATAAAATATATTATATAAATATTAAATTCTAACTCCTAAGCTTCAAGTCTAATGGAAAGTGGCTTGAGCTTGATTGTAGCTCAATTCGGACTCGGTTTGATTAGAGCTGGAGTCGAGCTAACTCGAAAAAATGCTTGACTCGTTTGCACCCCTATCCAAAATCAGTTAATCGCACTAGATGTTCTTTGTAATCATAAGTTTTTCCTACGCTTGTTAACCAACAGAATCCATTTTATGCCACTTTTATGGGTTTTTTTTTTTAGTTTCAAATGATTGGACAAATTTATGTAACACCCCAATTTCTCAACGATCCTGAATTGTAAATAATTGATTTTTATTCTTGATTTATGTATATTCTTATATATGTACACTTGAGATTATAATTGTTTATTTATTTAATGATTTTTGTAAAAAAATGATTTCCTTGGGTTGTCAAAAAATTTATATATATTTTATTTAATATAGTTTAAAATGGTTAGTTAATTGATTATTTATTTATTTGTTTAAATATTCTCCAAATATTTTCATTATTGATTATTATTATTGATGAGGTGCAAAAGGGTTGGACCGGGTCACCCCATAGATCCTGATGGAGCTCCCTGATCAACAGCCTGAGAATATGAGAAAAAGAAGTCACCGGAGTGGGCTGTCGCCCAGGGTAGAGCTCTGATGCCTAAGTTAGCATTTGGGAGAGTTTTCCGATACAGACAGTTCTCAAGAAAGCAAGATGGCTTAGCTCTCTATTGTCCAGCCTAATCCGTAGACTGATTATGTGTTTTTGTTTAAAAAGAGAGATAGAGAGAGAGAGAGAGAGTCCATTACCTCCTGGAATTAGGCTCCCTATTATGTAACAGTAGGCAGTTAAGATAATTGTGAGATTCAATTGAATCCCGCAATTGCTCCTAAAATCATGGAGTTTCCCTGAAACAAGAAATCTTGCCATTCACGTCTTTGTGAGAGCTACGAGCTTAATAACCGACCTTTAGACCAACTTCACGACCTCCCCGTGGATGTTTAGGATCTCGAACATCTCTTCTGGTGAGATGGTGCCGAGTGATCCTCGGCTCCTTAGAGTGGCTAGGAGTCGTGCACCAGTGGTCGTGGCATGGAAGATTTATGATTTGGCAAGACCTTAGCTTGAGCTCATTTAGGACTTTGATGACCTCTAGATCGGTGACTTGGGAGGTCGGTGGTAGCTGGCCACTTGCCCTCGTGTTCTTGTTGATTCTGTGAGTTTGATTTTCAAGTATTGAAGGCATGGGGCCCTCTATCCCACTTGGGTTGACTTTTGTTCGGGTCTTACCAGTTTGAATTGACTAGCGGGTCGTGTTCGTTTCACCCATCATTACACAATTTTAGGCCCAGCGAGCTTAGAGGTGTTGGTGCGTAAATTACCATCTTCAAGTCGTTGCTGCTACTGGGTCTGCCGATTCCTTGTAGAGGATAACTTCAAGGGTACCTTTCCATTTGCGTCTCTAGTCGAGAGCTACAAGCTGGCTTATAATTTTTCAGCTTCAAGCAGAGTTGTTCACACCTGGTCGCGGCATGGAAGGTATATGAGCAAGGCTGGGACTCACATGGTCGTAGGTCGTGGTCTAGTGAGGCCTCTGTTGTGCTCATCTGGAGGTTAATGACCTCTGGGTTTGTGACTCGTGAAGTCGATGGTGGAAAGTCCTTGCCTATCGCACCTTGGGACTCGCCAACGTGACCTTCGGGTATTATAAGTTACCGTCTTCAAGTAGCGAGTCTGACCTTCAGGCGTTGAGGTTTGCCATCTTGAGGTCGGGGACCCTTCCTTCAGGTATTAGAAGTTACCATCTCCAGGTCACGGGTCTGACTTTCAAGTATTAGAAACTATCGTCTCCAAGTCTTTGATCTGACTTTTGGGTATTCAATGGTTATCGTCTCTAAGCCTCGATCTTTTGAAAGGTTGAACAGTTTTCTAGCAATTGCTTGTGAGGCTGGCCTTCAGGTATTTTAGGACTTACCTGCTCTTGGTAAAACTGCTCGTTTTCTTGCAACAACTATTTTTGTGAGAGGACACATTCCTTTGCTTTTGGAAAGCTTGGTGGGAAATCTTTGCAGGAGAATCGCCCAGCTTCAGTTTTGGTAGCTCTGACCCGCTTCTTTCCTGAAGAAGCATTGTGCCTTTACTATTTCTATTGTGAGAGGAAGTTGGGGTGGTTTTGACCTTTGGGATGTTGACCTGCCCCGGATTTAGGAAAATTTAACCCGCATCACAGGATCCAGGGTTCCCTTCATTTGATTCAAATCCGGATTCCCCCAAATCTCAGAGATTTGCACAAACTTTCTTTCATCCTATTAGAATTCCCCAAAGTTCTTGCCTATTGCTTCTTCCCCTTCTTTAGCTCGAATACTTTGCTTTTCCAGGACATTCACCTCTTAATTTAGGAGTTCATTGAGTGAGTTTTCCCATATTTCTTTTTTTAAAAAAATTATATTTTCTTTATCTTTTCAGTATGTCAACTGTGTCAAGTAGTCCTTCCCCTCGGACCGAGGGGTCCACGTATCCTTCTTCCTCCATTGATCTAGAGAACAGAGTTTTTTATTTTCCCATGGTATTGCCTAGTGCTCCCTTGGTGAAAGCCAAGACCTTTGAGCTCTCTGAAACAAAGGCTCATTCCATAGCCTCCATCTTTAGCCCTAGCCTGATCTTTCAGCTTTGCAGTGAGTTAGGCTTGAGCAAGAGTGTAATTGTTGCTGCCGAGAGGCATGAGCGAGCCTATAGTAGGCGTGATGGACACATGGTCCTCTATAGTGCCAACCTTAGGGTAGGTATCTTGTTTCCATATATTCATAATCTGTTCTTTGATATTGCTCACTTTTGGCACTTTTCCTTGGCCCAAATCGTTCCTAATTCCTTTCGGATGGTGGCTGTCTTTGTGGTCACTTGCCATCTTTACAGAGTTTCGGTTTGTCTAGAACTCTTTAGGTGTTTCTATAGATTGGGAGTTTCTTCTGTGGCTACGGGTGCTGCGGGGTATCTTCAATTCACTCCTTGACACAAACTGGTTGGTCCTTTTCAGTCTTCTGCAGGGGAGTGGAAACCTCTGTTCTTCTTTGTTCGCCTCCCTCGTCATTCTCTCGGACCTAAAGCTTATCTAGACTGGAACCTTAGTCGCACATTTTTCAATGAGCTTCCTCATTTATCTGCTGACTAGGCTGAACATAGGGACTTTCTTTTATACCTGGTTGACTCCAATAAACCCAAAATAGGATGCTCCACCCCAGTCTGGCCTGAGGCTTTCCTCGGCTTTTTCGGGTTAGGACGACTGATAGAGTGTGACCTTCCCTCACTCATGAAGTCTTTGGGGATATCTTCTCTTGGTAGGTAGAGCTCTTAGTATTCATAGAATTCTTATGTTTCCTGGCTTGGTTGTGACAGCTTTTTTCTTTTCCTTGTTTCTGTAGCAATGAAAACAATTCAACGGCT
This sequence comes from Parsonsia alboflavescens, assembly GCA_028571225.1. Lineage (NCBI taxonomy): Eukaryota > Viridiplantae > Streptophyta > Magnoliopsida > Gentianales > Apocynaceae > Parsonsia > Parsonsia alboflavescens. The sequence continues at coordinate 14,862,081 of JAOXNR010000022.1, forward strand.
CAAGGCTTCCTGTCCCTCCTAGACCTCTGGGTTGAGAGGTCGAGGCTCTATCAATCCATCCCCGGCCAGAACTCTACGTGTCAAAATTCCCAGTCCACTAGGTCAGGGAAAGGCTGCAGCGACTGAGAGGACCCAGGGGGCCTCCAAATGAACTTCAACTGTTGCTAGGATGAAGCCTTCCGACAGGCCCATCAAGGTTTTGACCTCGTCTTCTTCCCCGTGCCCAATGAAAATCATTTCAGGCTCTTCTAGGAATTGGAAAACTTCAGCAGCCCCTGTTCCAAACCTTCTTTCTTGGGTTGTGCAATGGAGGAGGTCGCGGGGACTCTGAAAAAACTGGGAGACTCTGCTTCGGCTACTGAGGGAAGCGTAAGGTGGGTTCCTGATTTGGCCATGGAAGCATCTGACTCTTTATTCCAGTGGCCCCATTCTCAATCCTGCTTGATGGAGTGTGTTCCGTTAGTTGACCAGGAGATCTACCGGCAGTTAATTGATGAGGAGGTCAGGAAACTTGGGGCTTCCTTCCTTGCTTGGATAAGTTTCTTCTGATGACCTTGGTCTGTCCTTGCTCTTTTTCAGCTTTTATCCACAAATTTATCCCTTCTCTCTTTTGCAAGGCCATGTGGTCTTGGGTGAGTTGTTGAGAAGGCAGGTTGAGAGGGCCTCCAAGGACTGGGAGTTTGCCTCCCTGATTGAAGAGCTCTAAGCTACCAAGCCCCGCTTGGAAAAGGAGGTCGTTGAGCTTTTCGCCTCAGTCAAATCGTCTAATGATCTTCTCATTGCATGCCAAAAGGATGTTGCTGAAGCTAGAGCAGCCAATGAGAATATTTCTAAAGGCTTGGATGCGACTAAGAAGAAACTGGCTAATCAGGAGGAGCATGATAAAGTGCTTGAAGCTAAGCTGGAGGAGCTTCAAGGGCTCTGCGATGAGGAGGGCAACCTTGTTGTGGAGAATCTAGAAGAGGTCCTTGCTTTTCAAAAGTATGTGCAGCCTTTACAAGGGCCCTCATTGATATCACAATATACTGCTACTGTGGACGAGCTCAAGGGACTCAATCTTGGGTTGAAGACCAATCCAACAACAGATTCCCACCTTTATCGTCCTGGGTTTACTGCTTCCCTCCCTTAGGAGAAAGAGGACCAGGAGACAGCTACTCTTGAAAAGGTGGCCGCAGTAGAGTCCTTGGCACAAGTCGGTGAGGCTGGGGAAGGACTTTCCAAGAAGGGGAAAGAGGTAGCGGAGGTTGTTGCTAGGGGCCAAGAGGTTCTTGATATTACCCCCTGTGCCATGGCATGTCCTAAAGGTATTCCCATCTTTCTGGGCTCAGATTATTTTGTGAAAATGTTTCCCCAATTGCTGAATGCTTTCTTTGGGGAAGGTTCTTGACCCTTTCCAAAGAATTTTTTCCATTCGTTCTTAAATGTTCCTCGCTTGACCCTACCATTGGCTTGATTGACAGGTACCTCAGCCGCAACTCCTCCTAGCAGTTTTATTCCTGCCAGCACCCAAGTAGAAGAGGAGGGGGATGATGATGATGTCCCCCTGGTGCAACGCCTGGCACGGAAACTGGATTGAGCTTTTCTTGAAGATAGCTTTTAGTGCTTTCTACCTTGGCCTTTCTTTATTATTTTTTAAGTATTGAATACTTCACAAGGGTCTCTTTGTGGCCTTCTACTTTATTTTTTGCTGCACTTGATACTCCACAGAGAGTCTGTTTGTGGCTCTCTGTTCTCTTTTTTGTCTTTTCTAAAACTACTCAGTATTTTCTGCCTGTACTTTAAGCAATGTTTCTGATCTTCACACTCACAATTCTTCAATAATTGCATGCTTGTATAATCGAACTGCCTTTTCATTTAGGCAACTTAAATTAACATAAGCGTAACAATTGTATAAACCTTAAAATAATTTAGCGTTAATATGCATTGAGCTCGTTGAAACCACCGTTGAGGTCCTTGTTGAGTGTTTGGGTTCGCCATGATCTGGCAGGTCCATGAGGTTTCTCATATTTTAGATGACCTTAAGGCGTAGAACTTTTTTAAGTGACAAGCATTAAGGTCTTAGGAGTTGTCTTCCTTCGAGATTGGCTAGCTTGTAGCTCCCTCCTTTGTGGACTTCTTAGATTAGGTAAGGTCCTTCCCAGCTTTCTTGCAGGTTGGTTAGTTGACTTTGTTTGCCAACATCTGACTTTTCGAGGACCATTTCTCCAACTACGAAGTGTTTTTCTTTCACTCGCTTGTTGAAAAAATTTGTTACCTACTTTTTGTAAGTTCTATCTGCTTTAATTGCCTTGCTTCTAGCCTCTTCGAGGAGGTCGAGCTCTGTCCTTCTCTCCCCCTCGTTTAAAACTCAGTCATATTTGGTCAGTATTAAAGACATCATTCCAACCTCAACTAGCAATATCGCCTTTGCTCCAAAGCTCAAGCCAAATGGAGTTTCTCCAGTGGCTTTTGTAGGTGTGGTTCTATATGCCCATAGTATACTTGGGAATTCATTTTTTAAGTCTGCATGGCAACCTTCTTTCTCGAGTTCAATGAGCCTTTTCTTCAGTAATTCTAGGATTGTTCAATTTGTGACTTTTGCTAGCCCATTGGCTTGTGGGTAAGCCACGGAGGTCAATCTTTGCTCAATGTGAAGATACTCGCAGAAGGTCTTGAATGGGTCACCAGTAAACTGTCGGCCATTATCTAAAATTATGGCTTGAGGGATCCCAAATCGGCATACAATGCATCTTCACACAAATGATTGAACCTTTTGTGATGAAATCACCGTCATTGGCTCTGCTTCAACCCATCTGGTGTGGTATTCCACTGTAACTATAAGGAATTTGGCACCCCCACTCCTTTTGAAAAGGGTTCGAGGATGTTAATTCCCCATATGTCAAATGACACTTAGGCATTGATTGGCTGGTATTTCACAAGTGGAAGATGTGATTTGTTCCCATGTAGCTGACACCTTATGCATTTCTGTATGGTTGTCTCAATGTCAGTGACCATTATAGGCCAATAATATCCCGTCCTCAGGATCTTTTTGTCTATAGTTTTTACCCCTATATGAGAGCTACATATGCCTCTATGTACCTCGTCAATCACATATTTGCCCTCCCCTGGACTTAAGCATTTGAGCAGTGGATATTTGTATGACCTTCTATATACCTCATCATCTCCTATTAGGACGTAGTGAGGTGCCCATCTTCGCACTTGGCAAGCTTTCTTCTGGTTCTCGGGGAGGTCACCGTGTTTAGGGAATCTGAAGATTGGGTATCTCCAGTCTGCTTGATCCTCTATAACTAGGCTTTCTTCTTGATCAATGCTGGGAGCGCGTAACTGGTCTATGAGTAGCTCGACATTGGTTCCAGCTACCTCTCGATAAACTTTGGACAGCGTGTCTGCTTCTGAATTTTACTCTCTTGGAATTTGCTCAATAAGGAAGTAGTCAGGTTTTGAAATCATATCTCTAACTCTTTTGCGATACTCGACCATATTGTCTTCTCTCGCTTCGTGTTCTCTAGTGACCTAGTTGGCTATGACTTGTGAATCTATTTTGGTGTGTAATCTCTGCACTTTGAGAGCCCTAATAAGCCTTAGACTTGCTAAGAGAGCTTCATATTCAGATTTATTGTTCGAGGTTGGGAAGTTGAACTTCACAAAGTAGGGGATTCTCACTCCCTCAGGGCTGATTAGTACAATCCTCGCACCAAAAATCTCTTTTCCATGGACCCATCCATGAACATGGTCCATATGGCCTTCACAAGTACTCATGTGCTCTAGTGGAGCTATGGTACATTCTTCTACGAAGTTTGAGAGAACTTGAGCTTTGATGGGATTCCTTTGTTCAAACTGGATTTGATACCCTAAGAGCTCAAGAGACCAGTTCATTTTCTTGCCTGAAAGTTCAGGCTTTGCCTGCGCTTGTTTCAGCGGCAAGTTGGTTAGGACTCTTATCGGGTAAGCTTCAAAATACGATTTTAATTTCCTTGAGGTGATAATGATGAGGTATAGAAATTTCTCGAGGTCCGTATATCCAGTTTCTGGACTTCGAAGTAAACGGCTAACATAATAAATAGAAAATTGCTGACCTGACCTTTCTACTATTAATACCGAGCTCATTACCTTTTCAGTTGGGGTCAAGTACATACAGATTTCTTCTCCTGATCTCGGGGAGATGAGTTGAGGAGGTGTGCCCAAAAAATTCTTCCGCTTGATAAATGCCTCCCGATAGCTTTTTGACTATTGAAAGTCTTTTGGCTTTTTTATGACTTCATAAAAATTTTCTCCTTTGTCTGCCATTTTGCTGATAAAGTTTCCTGCCAAACTCTGTACCTCCTTGAGGTTTCTATTAGGTTCCATGTCCAGTAGAGCTTTGATCTTGTCTGGGTTGGCATCGATGCCCCTCTCCGAGATCATGTAGGCTAGGAACTTTCCTGCAGAGACTTCGAAGGTGCATTTCTTTGGGTTGAGCTTCATGTGAGCGACTTTTAGGGTTTGCTAGGTTTCTCGGATGTCTTCTAAGTCTTTTGTAGTCTTCAATTTGATCATTATGTCATCCACGTAGACCTCAATGTTCTGCCCGAGCTGCTTCTTGAAGACCTTGCGCATTGCTCGTTGAAATTCTGCCTCGACATTTTTTAAACCGAAAGGCATCTTGGTTTAGTAATAGTTCCCGACCTCTATGATAAAAGAGGTCTTTTCCATGTCCTCAAGAGCCATCGGAATTTGATGGTACCCTTTGTATGCATCAAGGAAGCTTAGCCATTGGTATCCAGCTATGGAGTCCACGATCTGGTCAATACTGGGGAGGGGGTAGGAATCCTTCTAGCAATATTTGTTAAGTGTGGTGAAGTCCACACATATTCTCCATGTCCCTTCCTTCTTCGGGACCACCACCGGATTGGAACACCACCTCTTTCAAGAGTCCCATATCAAGAAGAGTTTGGAGTTCTCCTGCAATGACCTCGTTGCGTTCGGGTGCAAAGGTTCTTTTCTTTTGTTTTACTGGTTTAACACCTGGCTTGAGTTCGACCTTGTGTTCTGCAATTGTTCGATCTACTCCCTCGAGCTCGCTGGCCTGCTAGGCGAAGACCTTCAAATTTTCTTCAAGGGAATCCACCAGTTTTCCCTTGACCTTTGGAGGTAAGAGCTCTCCAATTTGGATCTCTTTCCCATTGAATTTAGGGTTGAGAAACACTTTCTCCCCATTCCCGGTAGCTTGAATTCTAAGGTGGTTATCCTCTTTTGGGAGGTCAATGCACTAATCTTGCTTGGGCTCTGGGGATCTTGCTTAGGCTCTAGGGTGCTTTCTTCGTTGTCTTCAGCGAGGTAACATTCAACAACCATTTGTCTATCCCCTTCAAGTGTAATCCAAGTGTTACTGACCTGGATCCTCATATTGTAACTGAGTAGGGGGATCTCTACTCTGAGGTTAATGACCCTCCTTGGGCCAAGTATGGCGTTGTAGGTTCTAGGGGCATCCACAACTATCCAGTCCATTGTTTCAGTGATATCTCCATCATCTGTTCGGACTGTGGTGGGAACTTGTAGGACTTTATCAGCATAGGTTGTGCTGCCGTTGAAGTTGGTCAGAGCTGTATCTAACTTTAACAGTGAGCTTTTGTCAATTCCAATCTGATCAAAGGTTTTGCTGTATAGGACGTTGACAGCACTCCCAGAGTCAACTAGGATTTTCCTCACCAGGAAGTCGCCAACCTGGAGTGACACTGTTAGGGCTTTCGAATCTCCTCCTCGAGCTCTCTTCAACCTTCTCTCGATGGCATTGATCTTGCCAACTAGGGGCTTTGGTTGTGAGGGCCTGCTGGTGGTGGATTTGCTAGTTTTTTGCCAGAAATTCTTGTAGGTGGCCCTCCTTTATCAGCCTCTCAATCTCCATGAGATGGCCATGATCATTCTGGTAGTGGCAGAACTTTGCCGGATCTCTATTGGCCACAAGACTCTTGAGAGGTTTGGGCGGCTTGAGAAGGCCTCCCTTCTCCATGACCGTCATGACCTTGATTCGTGATATCTTGAATAGAGTGACCACGAGGTTGGGGATGGCCTTCCTTCTTTTGTCGAAAGAACTTTGCCGGATCTCTTTTGGCCACAGGACTCTTGAGAGGCCTCGGCGGGTTGAGAAGGCCTCTCTTCTCCATGACCGTCATGACCTTGATCCGTGATATCTTGATTGGAGTGACCACGAGGTCGGGGATGGCCCTCCTTCTTTTGTCTAAAGTTCCTCCCATGGGGTGAAGATCTTTCCTGTCTTGCTTTTGGTTTTGAGGACTCCTCAGATGTCCTCTATTGTCTCTGTCTGTGGCTGAGGTGAAGCCTGGGATCTTCTTTTAGACCGTAGTTTCCTCAGACTTGATTAGTTTCTCCAGGAGCGACTACAGCTCCTTGATTGTTTTTATTGGCTCCTCGACTAGTCTGAGGGCTACTTATCCCCCTTGCAAACCTTGCTTGAATGTAGTGATGTAGAAGTCATCTTTTTTCTGCTCAATCTCCACTATTTTGTTGTTGAAGCAACTGTAATAGCTCCTGGTGCTCTCACCGACGTTCTGCTTGATGAGGAAAAGGTCATTAACATCCTTTTCATACCTCGTGCTACTTTGGTAGTTTTTCAAAAATAGCTCTTTTAGTTGTGTCCAGCTTGAGATGCTCGCCTCAAGAATTCCCTTGAACCAAGATTGGGCCTTTTTGGTCAGCATGGACCTGAACGCCTTGCATTTGACTTGGTCGGGATGCTCGAACATCTCCATGTAGGAGACATACTCATCAATGTGTTGGTGAGGTTCTCCAGTTCCATCATATTTTTTCTCCAATTGTAGAGCTTTGAAGCCTGAGGGCTTCTTGGTTGCTTGGATGCTATGGACAAACAATGAAGGCTCGGTAAGGTCCACAGTGCTTTGTTGCCCTAGTTGGCTGGGGGAGCTACTCTCCTCAGTGGGATGGGGGCTGCCCCTCGAGCACTTTCGCCTATCATTTCGATCAGGGTAAGACGAGGGGGCATCCTTGCCCAAAAGGAGTTGGCAGTGAGCTCCCCTGCTCTTCAATTACTACATCCTACACCTGGCTCTTAGAGATGGCCACTCGGTTGAGCCTATTTTTGAGGTCGTACCCTCTTCCATTGTTGAGGGTTTATCTGAGGTCAGTCATCGGCAGGTTTCTCGCCCCTTGTGACCTTTGTTCTGGTTGACTTGGTTCTTGACCTGAGTTATTACGTAGGGGGTCATTCCTTGCCTCTGAAGGCTGAAGCCTATCCAATTGAGTATGCCTGGTTTGGCTCCTGGGCAGATGGGTATCCCTTTGGGAAGGCTCCGGAGTACGCCTAGTGGAAACGTAATCTCTCCTGCCAGAGATCCCTTCCAGGGCCGCCACCATAGGCTTTTTTGTTACAATCCCCATAGACAGTGCTAGAAGTGATGGGGTCCAAAAGGGTTGGACCGGGTCACCTCACAGATCTTGTTGGAGTTCCACGATCAGTAGCCTAAGAAGATGAGAAAAAGAGGTCACCAGAGTGGGCTGTCGCCCATGGTAGAGCTCCGATGCCTAAGTTAGTATTCTAGGAGAGTTTTCTAGTAAAGACAGTTCTCAAGAAAGCAAGAAGGTTTAGTTCTCTATTGTCCTGCCTAGTCCGTAGACTGATTGTGTGTCTTTGTTTAAGTAAAGAGTGAGTCTGTTACCTCCTGGAATTAGGCTCCATATTACGTAACAGTAGGCAGTTAAGATAATTGTGGGATTCAATCGAATCTAGCCAATTGCTCCTAAGATCATGGAGTTTCCTTGGAACGAGAGATTTTGCCATTCACGTCTCTGTGAGAGCTACGAGCTCACTAACCGACCTTCAGACCAACTTCACGACCTAACCGTGGATGTTGAGGATCTCGAACATCTCTTCTGGTGAGGTTGTGCCGAGTGATCCTTGGCTCCTTAAAGTGGCAAGGAGTTGAGCACTGGTGGTCGTGTAATGAAAGATTTATGATTCGGATCAGAGCTTGCCAGGTTGAAGTCAGGGTCCGGTAAGACCTCAACTCAAGCTCATTTAAGAGGTCGATGACCTTGGAGGTCGGTGGTTGCTGGCCGCTAGCCCACGTGTCCTCGTTGACTCTGTGAGTCTAACTTTCAGGTATTGAAGGCATGGAGCCTCTGACCCATTTGGGTTGACTTTTGTCTGGGTCCTGTCCGTTTAAATTGACTAGTCCGAGTCGTGTCCATTTTACCCATAAATTATTATTATTATATATTTACAGAGAAATGTTATAATGGAATAAAGGAACTCGATCAATGTCTTAACAATGTGAATAGTGTCCACCATAACATTCCTCTCTCTCTCCCCACACACATAGATATAATGTGCAATGCTACGAAGAGAAACAAAGGTCATGTGGAGAATTTCTGGAAAAGAAAAAAAAACTTAAAATTTAAGATCTCACTTGCTTATTTTTTACTTTTTTTTTTCAAATGTCATTACAATTATGAGAAAGTATCCTAGAATTACAATTCAAGGAAATATATTAATTACGATTATGGCTTTTGAAACTTTTGGCTTTACCACTCATTTTTATCAATTACCTTGTCAAGGCTCATGCTGGTATGCCATCTATTTGCCAACATAGGGACATATTTTTCATTCAACTGGGATTCAGGAGAAAAGAAATGGTCAAATCATAAAACTCCTTCATGCCTCAATACTATGTATACAAGGGGAGTAATTTAATAATATGAGGTATATTAATTTTTAATATAATAATATTTAAATTTAAGTCTAAATATATATGTTTAATGTTTGGATAAATTTGATTTCTCTTTGCTTGATTGTTCTACAATGACATTGTCCTTCTTTTTCCATTTCCTTTTTTTTTTCTTTTTTCAATTGGATTTATTGGATTCTATTCACTCTATGGAATCTAATCAAAATAGGGTTTGAAATAGAACTTTTGATTATGTGAACATACCAACTATTATGTTATGAAATCAAACTGCATTGATAGCCTCTACTCTAGTCTAGCTCAACGGAGAGCTAGATTTGCCTCAATTGTTTGTCTCTTTCCTTCTGCTCTTCTCAAATTTACTTCCACTATTTCAAAATTTTTGTCAAGCTTTGTGTGGATCAATGTCACTACCCTTCTCTTCTGAATCATTTACTAAAACAGTGATCTCATTCTTGCCTATTCTAGCAAAACCACTCATTAGAGCCATTGTTAACCATTGGCCACTAAGGTGTCTTTTCAAAATACCTATATCCACAGTTGTGGTACTAGGAGCATGGTCGGGTTATACACTAATTTGACCATTATTAGTAATTAAAATAATTTCTTTTACTTTTGAATCCCTAAAATTTCAAATAGGGGTTAGAACACAGAGATGCAAGGTCATTTCTTCTCCATTTTCAAGTTCATAGCCTTTGCAGTAGCTGCGTCTATATTACCTACCAAATAATTGTTTAGGAAGACCGTCTATATTTAAATCCTCTACTCGTTGTTGCTAGACCAACATATTTTCTTGGAGGACCGGTAAATACTTCTACTACTAAAAAGGGTTGTGATGAGAAATACTCAACGTTTTGTGCCCACACAAAAATTAAATGATCTTTTTCAAATAATTCTTCTAACCCAAGGATAGCTGTAATATCCTGAATTTATTTGTAATGCTGTAATGTTTGCTTAACCCTTTGTGCAGTTTCATAATGTTTGTCACCAATGAACCCAGTTGAAGCACGGTTGATGTTGAACCCAAAGGATCTACTACTGGATGAATACCTCTGGCAGCTAATCCTTTTGACAGTACAGTAGTAGCATCTAAATGTGTAAATGTCGTAGCACGGGGTTGGTTAAATCTTCTGCATCGTGGGTTGATGTATAGTGAGGCTTGTTAGTTATATTATTTTATATGTTCTCTCCCATAATCGAGATATCCTTTGTTTCACCCCGATAAAGATTCATTGAATCATCAAAAGTATGGAGGGTGAAGTACAATTAGATCCGTTTTGGGAGGATTCATATTACTATTATCAATTAGAATAATTTATGGTTGCCTTAGTTGGATTAGAAAAATATTCAGGTCCAGTATCGAAAAACTCAACTGAATTGGAAATATATCTCTGATTATGAGTTCTATGTTAAATAATAGGGATCAAGGAGCTACCTTAGCATTGGTGAAGCTATCATGGAAGCCATCAAAGGAAGGGTGCATTGAAGATGAAGTTTATGGAAGAAAACATACTTATATGGACTTCCACTTCAAGAATGAGAGAACTTTGATGCTAAGCAATGAAGCCTTGTACAAGAACTTGTATTTTAAATACAAGTATGAGGATTCAAGAATAAAGAAGACATTGATGGCATATGTGCAAGACAAAGAAGAACTACTTGATGTTGAAGCAATGATGAAGAGATCCACACTTGATCAGGTTGCATCAAAGAAGTTTTTCCATGTTTGCAACATTGGAGGGTTATTTGAGGAGTTTGAAGGCTTGGAAATGTGCCTAAAAGACACTATTTCAAGTCCATAAAGAGTGCAAATTGAAGGCAAGACAAAGCATCGAATAAAGGGTGAAGAAGAAGCAAGGATGGTTGGAGCAAAGGGGGATCCGGCGTCAGATCAAGACCATCCAGTGCTGCTCATCACAAACCAAGAATAGGAAGCATTCCAGTAGCCATCCAGTGTCCCATTTGGTGCACCATCCGGTGCCGGATGGCCCCTGGCAGCTTCGACTTTGTTTTGTTTTTCTTTGATTTTTGATGCTTTCTTCTTGTTCTTTTTTATGTGTTCTAAGGGTACTCATATCTTTAAACCCCATCCACTAAATTATTAGGATAATTTAGGTCTTTGGGACTATATATAGTTCCTTATCTTTGTAAAAAAACCAACCTAAAAACATGAAAACACTTTGTGCGAGTTATTTTTAAAGATCAAACATGATCTTTCATGAGTGTTCTTGAGAGTTCCTCTTAGGGTTCTTGAGCCACTTCATTTAGGGCATTCAATCACTTTGGGATGAGGTAATGAATTATGTACCAAATCAAGATATAGGTTGTTGTTGAATTACCAACAAAGGTCAATCAAATCTCCCTTGAACCTTTGATGAGTCCTTCTTTTCTTTGATTGATTTTTCTGAATGTATGAACCTTAAAAACCTACAACCTTCAAGAAATCACATTAGTAAATCATTCATCCAAGTTGATCTTGAACGGTTAATGAACAAACTCGACAGAAGTGAATTGAAAAGGTAGAATGTCATAACAAAAGAAAATTGTAATTTGGGATTTTGAATAAGTTGTACAAAAAAAAATCCATTCTTTTAACTTCAACAAAATAAATCCACTTTAGCATGTTTTTTTTACATAATTACCCCCTACCTAACCTCCCTCCATTGTTAAACAATTCATATGCTTAAAATTAAAAATCCATATGCTTATAACTAACGACCTCATACACTTAAAATTAATAGGTCATTCATTTATAAATCTGTGAGTTGTTTTGTATAGCGCTCTTTTTATGGGGTTATAGTTATCTAAAAATATACCATCTTTGAAATTTTTTAACAAACTTATATCTGTGATAAAAATTTGAAATAACTAAACCTAGTTACACTTTTATGAGATTGCTGTAAATTGTATATAGACTAGGTGAGGGCATCATGATAGATCGATTGATTGATTTTGGGTGGCATTTCATCTGTTTGGTTGATATCTTAGTTTTATTTTCATGGGAGAATGGGTTTGGATCACAATGTGTCAACCTTGGGTAGAAGACACCAGTTAAGTGTTTTCATAAGTGAATTGGAACTAAAGGAATAGTGGATTAGCTAAGTTTTTAATATTATAGTTAAAAATAAAATTATATTATTTAGATAATAAATTATTTTATATATAATATTTAAAGTAGATTTCACAAGTAATTGAGGGTTCTCTAATTTTTTGTTTTTGGATTTTAAATTACATCACAAGAATTTAGTAATAAACTAGTTTTAGTTTTTTGAGATTTTTTATAATATATATTAAATATTTCTCAATTTTATTGAGTTTCGTTCGATTATTATAAAAAATGAAGGCTTTAAAAGGAAGAAGTTTAAATAAATTTTTTTATTTTTTTACGTTTCTTTATCGTCAAATGATAAGACATCGTTACTCTTAGAGTTAGATGCAAATGTTAAAAATAAAATTATGTTTTGTGCTGGGCATTTTTTCATAATATATACTTGATGGGGTCCAAAAGATGTCGGACCGGGTCACCCCACAAATTCTGATGGAGCTTCGCTATCAACAGCCTGAGAAGACAAGAAAAAGAGGTCACCGGAGTGGACTGTTGCCCAAGGAAGAGCTCTGATGCCTAAGTTAGTATTTTGGGAAAGTTTTCCGGTAAAGGTAGAAAGCAGGAAGACATAGTTCTCTATTGTCTTGCTTTATTGTCCGTAGACTAATTGTGTATTTTGTTTAAGTAGAGAGAGAGAGAGAGAGTCTGTTACGTCCTGGAATTAAGCTCCTTATTACGTAATAGTAGGCAGTTAGGATAATTGTGGAATTCAGTCAAATCCCGCAAATTGCTCCCAAGATTATGGAGTTTCTTTGGAACGAGAGATCTTGCCATTCACATCTCTGTGAGAGCTATGAGCTCACTAATCGTCTTTCATACCAACTTCACAACCTCCTCGTGGATGTTGAAGATCTTGAACATCTCTTCTGGTGAGGTCGCTCTGAGTGATCCTTGGCTCCTTAGAGTGGCTAGGGGTCGAGCACCGTTGGTCGTGGCATGGAAGATTTATGAATCGGATCGGAGTTTGTCAGGTCGAGGTAGGGGTCTGGCAAGACCTCAACTCGAGCTCATTCAGGAGGTTAATGACCTCTAGGTTAGTGACCTGGGCGGTCGGTGGTGGCTGGTCGCTTGTCCACATGTCCTCATTGACTCTGTGAGTTTGACTTTCAAGAATTAAAGGTATTGGACTCTCTAGCCCATTTGGGTTGACTTCTGTTCGGGTTCTGCCCGTTTGAGTTGACTAGTTCGGGCCATGCCCGTTTCACCCATCATTACCCCCCTTTAGGCCCAATGAGCTTAGAGTTCGTTGGTGCCTAAATTACCATCTCCAAGTCATTGCTGCTACTGGGTTTGCCGATTCCTTGTAGCAGCTAACTTTAAGGGTACCTTTCCATTTGGGTCTCTAGTAGAGGGCTACAAGCTGGCTTATAATTTTTCGGCTTTAAGTTGAGTTGCGCACACTTGGTAGCTGCATGGAAGGTATATGAGCAAGGTTGGGACTCACAAGGTCGTGGTCGTGGTCGGTGACCTTGAGGTTCGTGACCCGTGGGGCCGGTGGTAGAAAGTTGTTGCCCACTCGCACCCCGAGACTTGCCGGTGTGACCTTCGGGTATTGCAAGTACCGTCTACATGCCGCGAGTCTAACCTTCAAGATATGAGATTCACCATCTTGAGGTCGGGGATCCTTCCTTCAGGTATTAGGAGTTACCATCTTTATGTCATGGGTCTAACTTTCAGGTATTAGAAAGTACCATCTCCAAGTCTTTGATCTGACTTTCAGGTATTTAATAGTTACCATTTTTAAGCTGTGATGTTTTGAAAGGTTGAATAGCTTTCTCGCAACTGTTCGTGAGGCTGGCCTTCAGGTATTTTAGGACTTACCATCTTGAGGCCACGGGTCTTGGTAAAACTATGCTGTTTTCTCACAACAGCTATTTTTAATAGAGGATGCACTCTTTTGTTTTTTGGAAGGCTTGGCAGGAACTCCTTGTGGGAGAATCACCTCGCTTCAGTTTTGGTAGCTCCGACCCGTTTCATTCAGTTTTAGAAACTGTTAAGCAATCTAATCGAGAAGATCAAGTCTCTTCATTTTTTAGCAATTCCCGACCCGTTTCGGACTTGAAGAGATGGCCCACTTTTATTTGAAGAGGCGCTGCGTCTTTGTACTTTCTATTGTGGGAGGAAGTTGGGGTGGGTTTTGTTTTTTGAAACATCGCCCCCGCCCTGGATTTTAGGAAAACTAACACGTTTTCAAAGGTCCAAAGGTCGATTCATTTCGGATTTCTAGTTTTGGAACTGAGTTCCCAATTTCGGAAAGTCACACCACTCCTGTTGATTCACTGAACCTTGTCTAGAACCCCAACAGCTTTTTGTTTCCCTTAAAATCAGAGGTTTTCCACATTTTTTTTTCACGTTCTCTTGCCATCCTTGTGTCTCTCTGCAGTTACTTGCGTTGGTCCTTCCCTTTTTCATCCAAGATTTCATCTAGGTTCTCTTAATGGTTATGTCTACCACTTCAAACCCTTCAAACTTGGGACCCGAAGATCATTATCTAACCAATGAAACATTTTATGATCCTCCCTTCTTTTCTCGTCCTTGTGATATGTCCTGCCTAACTTATGATCTTGCAGAGGTTGGGATTAGCTCTCAAGCTTGTTCCCTAGATGCTGCTGACATTAGGGCAATCCAGGTAGAAAGGGCGGCTGACGAGGGTGACTTTGTCGTTGCTGTGGCTACTGAGGGGCCCTAGTTAAGGCGTACTGAGTATTTTGCTCTTTACCTCCCTAGCCTTTGCGGAAAACTTCTTCTTCCCTTCCTTCATCCTCTCTTCCTGGACATAGTCCAGTTTTGTGGTGTGCCCTTGGAACAATTTGTCCCCAACTCTATTAGGATGATAGTCGTTTTCATAGCGACCTATCATCTTTACAAGGTTCCGGTATCTCTGGAGCTCTTCTGTTGTTTTTTCGTGTTAGAGGTTCATCCATTTTCTAGTTCCTCCAGGGGGAATTTGCTGCTAGCCCAACGACACCACGTAATGGGACAAGTTCATTCTCTAGAGGGGGAGTGGAGATCTCATTTCTTCTTCGCCCGTGTTCCTCCTTGCTTGTTGGAAAGGTATCCAGACTGGAACCTAAACCGGCTAAGACAGCATAGGGATTTTCTGATGGGAATGGCCCAATTCAATTGCCCCATGGTCTGGTGCACCTCCCTTATCTGGCCAAGGTCCTTTTTGAGCAGTGTAGGCCTATGGTGGAGGATGTTTTGCGACCTTCCCTCGGCTAGAGCAGGCATGGAGATTGCTTCCCCGAGTAAGTAAACCTTTCAAAGTTAACTTCTTTATTGCTTCTGCTTTTTCCATATGTTGATAGTTGTAGGATGAGAAGGCTTACTTGGAGAGCGAGAATGCCAAACTCATCGCTTCCGCCGAGTTGTCCAGGGCTTCTGTTGAGCACTTTAAGTAATTTTTTGAGGCATGTCAGAAGGATGTTGCAGAGGCCAAAGCCGCTAGTGAGGATGCCAAACAAACCTTAGATCTATCTGAAAAGAGGATCAACGAGCAACAGGAGCACATCAAAATCCTCAAGGCCTGGTTGGAAGATTTTCAAGGGCTCTGTGATGAAGAAGGCAGCTTGGTGCCGGAAAGGTTGGCGGGAATTCCTGCTTTCCAGGAGTATGTGCAGTCTCTACTGAGGCCACAAATGTTCTCTTTGTATGCCGAGGTAGTGGATGACCTCAAGGGGATCAACCCTGGGATAAAGATCAATCCAGATTTTGATGCTGATTTCTACCATCTGGAGTTGGTCGTTCCCCTCCCCTGGCTGCAAGAGGGCCAGAAACTAGTTTCTCCTGAAGAGGTCGTTGCCGTTGAGACCTTGATGCAGGTTGTGTTGGGATTTATTCCCAAAAAGACTACCAATTTCATGTAATTTTTTATTTAATAAAATTGAGGTATTGTTCGAATTATTTCTGTGCATATATTTTTCATACAATAAGGTCCAACTTGATTTAAATAGGTGACGTGTGTGTGCTAGGACGTTCAGCATAGTAAGGTATGAATCATTGGAAGTTTAAATTGTAAGGAATTGTTCTGGACCATTTAATGGAATTGGGTGTTCCATTGAATAAAGGTCATAACACATTAGTCTCTTTTAAGTAGGGTGACTTACCTTTAGTCATTGGGTAGTGAGCTCGAACTACATGTGTTAGCACATTTTGAATGTGTAGAACAGGAGCACACAATGACAATTCTCTAAATGTACTATCGAAGAAAAGAGAACTAATGTCATTGTAGCTACTGTGTGGACACAACCCCATGACATGAGTATGGGTTAGTGTTCTGACGAAGCTAGGTTAATGTGCCTTAATATGATATAGGTGAGGTTTCTTTTGTACGAGACCAATAGCCTTTCATG
>JAOXNR010000022.1:14878337-14904057 GCA_028571225.1 Parsonsia alboflavescens
CACCTGAAGAGATAGAGAAGATGTCTAATGTTCCATATGCTTCTGCAATTGGAAGTCTTATGTATGCTATGTTGTGTGCAAGACCAAACATCGTCCATGCTGTTAGTATTACTAACAGGTTTCAGTCAAATCCGAGTCCAGAACATTGGACAGCTGTCAAGACCATATTTAAGTACTTGAATAGGGCTAAAGATATGGTATTGATTTTTGGAGGAAATGATTTGAGAATCGACGGATTCACAAATTTTGATTTTCAATCAGATGTGGATGATAAAAAGTCTATCTCTAGGTTTATCTTTACTTGTAATGAAGGAGCAGTAAGCTGGAAAAGTTCCAAACAAACCACCATTGCAGGTTCCACTACAGAAGCCGAGTATGTTGTTGCATCTTATGCGGCAAAGGAAGCTGTTTGGATGAAGAAGTTCGTCACAGAACTAGGAGTGATACCTGCCATTGAATCAGCAGTACCTCTATACTGTGACAACAATGGTGCTATAGCACAAGCAAGGGAACCAAGGTCTCACCAAAAGTCCAAACACATTGAGAGTCGCTTCCACCTCATTCAAGAAATCATTGGGAGAGGTGACATCATCTTGCAGAAAATAGCATCAGCTGAGAATTTGGCAGATCCGCTTACAAAGCCTATGTCACATAATCAATTAAGTCGTTATTTAGATATGATGGGACTAAGATTTTGTAATGAGTGGCTCTGGTGTAAGTGGGAGATTGATATATTAGTACACCCTAGAGCGTGTAATTATCTTATTAATAAATAAAGTGTTTTATTTATTTATTGTCTTCCTATGTCCTTAATTATTTATTAAGATATATTATTCTTATGAGTAAG
This sequence comes from Parsonsia alboflavescens, assembly GCA_028571225.1. NCBI lineage: Eukaryota > Viridiplantae > Streptophyta > Magnoliopsida > Gentianales > Apocynaceae > Parsonsia > Parsonsia alboflavescens. The sequence continues at coordinate 14,879,185 of JAOXNR010000022.1, forward strand.
AATTAATGTCATATTATCTCTTTGTATGAATAATTTAAATAAGTGTTCCTGATCATTGAATTATCCAAAGAATAATTCGTTAAGATTAACTTATATTTATTCTCTATGATTAGTATGGAGATACTAACGGATTAGAAAATAGAGAATCACATTCGATTTAAGAATAAATATAAGAAATATTTGTGGAGACAAATGACTTGAACATATGACATATTAATTAATGGTATAAACTCATTCATTAATTGATTGTAATTGTGCATATATTCTCTAAACCAAAAATACTATACCTGAGACTTATATTTGAGTATTTGGAATTTACTATTACTATATTCACTTATTCGATTAAATGTCAAGGTAACATGTAATTCCCAATATTTAATTATGAAGTTACTTATTAGTAAGTGACTGGATCTATTACTTCATAATTAAATAAGTGAAGTACAATATTTAACATGCATTCTATTTATTTTGACTAGAAAGTTCTTGGTCAAGACAATTATAGAGAAAAATATTTCTCGAACAGTCAAATAATTAAATAGAATTAAACATATGATTAAGTAATGGAGATTACATCATAAGTATATAAATGAAGAGATTAAATTTGCATGGTAATTACAATGTGGTTCTAATAGTGAGAAATTAATCTTTCACTATTTATTGGATAGTCATAATATGTTACTAGATGTCACTCATGACTTATGGCAGCTTGAATATATTTTGAGAGAATATTCAAGGTAGAATTATCTAATTAATATTAAAGAGTTAATATTAATTTCTATTGCCAATAAATAATGGATCTAGAAAGTCACACACAATAGAGTTAAAACTTACAATGATATTGGGCTTTTTACCTTATCTGTAAAAGAGTACTAGCATACTCTGAAGCCCAAAACTAAGTGACAAGGTTATGGGCCTGGAAGAATTAATTAATTAATCCTCAAACTAGTTTTAGGCCTTTTCTGAAAGAAATAAGAAAAGACCCAACTAATGGGATAAGCCCATTGGGACCAGGTCTTGAAGGTTTTTTATAAACCTTTTATAATTACCCTAGCCATAACTTAACTTCTGAATACAAAAGACAGAAACAAACGTTGTTCTCCTGTGTTTTTGTGTAGGGACACAAAGTCGTTGTCTGCTGGACTCGTGTGAATAATCTAGAGGCTCAACAATTGGAAGCTAATTAAGATAGTAGATCTACTAGACAAAAAGTACTTATATATCTGAACCTTTAGACAGAGAAAACGATTACAAATAAGATGAGTTTGATACAATCGTTTTTTCATCAGTATTAATTTTGTTTCCGTTGCGCGATTTCTAACAGAAATACCATCTAAATTTACTAGATTGCTCCAAATGAGTTGTTTATATGATTTGAAGGAACCATGTACCTTTGAAATTCCTCTATTAAAATCATCTTTTTCATAATTTTCTGAAATCAAGTATTACATTGAAAGTGTCTCAATAGATACTCTTCATTTAACTGCTATAAATATTATATTTTGTAAAAATATTTTATTTTTTCTTTTTATTTTTATATTAAACTCTTCACTTATCTTTTCATTTCATTGTAAACCTCTTCCTTATCTTTTAAAGTTTTGTAGATTTTTAATCCTTTTATACAACTCCTCACTTCGTTGTCTTCCTTGTGTTAGGAATGCTAACACATTTCCTTTTTGGTTTCGTTTTATGTATATGTCAAAATGAGACTGAAAAACTTCATTGCTGTTGATCATAGCAAAAGTTTGAATATGTTCTTTAATCCCCATCTTTCATTCCAACTCTATTTTCTTGTGTGCAATCCTTTTTTAGGATCTTGGTTTTAGGTTTGGAACGCTGACATGGAATAACTCTAAAGAAGAGTCATATGAAGTACTTCAAACTGAAGACGAACCCAAGAAGCTCAATGGGCTAGTTTCAAGTTCGATCAGACATGAAATCTAGTATAGCCACCAGCCTAGATAGAACAGGCAGGGGAAGAAAAACTAGGAGCGAGCCACATTCAAGAGGGTTGTCAAAGACCCTCCCAATAGAGCAATTTCGTCATTAAATCCAATGGAGGGAAGACTCCTTCGGTAGGTGCCCCTGACTCTTCCTGTTTAAGTGATGGAATCTTATGGCTTAATCTCTGATTGTGCAAGATTCATCTTTGTTTGGTACCCTCAGGCCCTAAACTTGGGGTTGGAAGCTCCTTTGAAAGACTTTCCAATTGAACACACTACGGGAGATGAAACTCGGCAAGGAGAAGCTTGAACCCAGGTGCTACATCAGTATCAATAACGATTTCACACCTGAAGAAGAAGATGAGGTCCCCAAGGAAAATTCCTAAGCGTTGGAGTGAAGAAAGACTCTCATCAAAGTTCTTCTTGATAAATGTTTTCAGTGCTTTCTTTTTTGTTACTGTAAAGATTCCAATGGGCACAAGGGCGGAACCAGGATGGAAATCTACCAAGGGCTAACCTACACTTACACATACATATAAGGAAGGCAAGAGTGGAACAAGAAAACTTGTATATACAATCATCTATGTTAAAAAATAAACAAACCAAAGGGACAAAAAATGTACACCATTGAAGTTGTACTCTACGATGTTTTTGAGAGTAGAATTCATCTATTATTGAATCAGATTCGATATCTTCAACAAGTTCTCTTTCAATGGCCAAAATCATGGAATCGGCAAGAAATTCGTCCCCCATTCTATTGTGAAGCTCAGTTTTTAGATGCTTCATAGATGAAAATGCTCTTTCTGTAGTTGCCGTGGTAACAGGAAGAGTTAGAACAAGACAAATCAACCTTTCAATCAAATGATAGTTCTTTGTCTTTTTTGTTTCAACTAATGCCCGACATAATTTAGAAATGGTGGAAATGTTCTGGAATTTCTCGTGGCAAGTTACATCAAGCTTGTAATGTTCCAATTGTAACTTTAGATAATGTCTCTCACGATTAGTGAAATCATCAGGATAATATTTCTCGGCAAGAGTGCAAATATGATCAATGTTAAATGATTTGAAATCATCCTTGGGTTCTAAAGCCTTGCTAAACATAAGGAGCTCCACTACCCGCTCATTGAATCGATTATTCAACTCCAACAACTGAAAATCTATTGTGCCATTGAATATATCAATGCAGTAATGATGTTCAATTGTGAGGGCATCATTTTGCTGACAAGTACAACCTGTACCTATTCTGTAACTTGCACTCATGTCAGATATATCAATGTCGTACTTTGTGCAAAATGAATTCACAAGCATAAAAAAAGGGCCAAATCCTTCTTCTCTCAAGTTCTAAAGGAGAGCTTTTGTAGTTGAGACCAAGTCCATGGCATTTAAGATGTCTAGAGATTTGTGTTGCAATGTGCGACAAAGTAGATCAGTGATTCCTATAATTTTGTGCGTCAAATGCAAAATAAATATGAATTCAAATGACTTCATAGCAATTAAAACCCCTTTAGCTTGACCACGTATAGAGTTAGAGGAATTTGAATCATCATGCAATGTTTGAACAACTTGAATAGCTGCACCAAACATATCAATCAAGCTGCAAATAGAATCAATATGAGAGCTCCAATGAGTTGTTCCAGCTCGATGCAAAGTACCAATCTAATTAGTCCTCTACCCATCTCACGTTCTCTAGTATCTAACATACTTGCAATTTCAATAGCATGAGTAGATTGCAACACCATATGTCGTTTTGGAGAAGCACTAACAAGATTGACAATGGAAGTTAACATTGAAAAGAATAACCAAACAGAGGACTCAGTTTCAACAGCTGCAACTACTGCTAATTGTAAACGGTGGGCAAAACAGTGTAGATAATATGCATATGGGCAATCTCTAAGAAATAAGGCTTGTAATCCATTCCATGCACCACGCATATTGCTAGCACCATTATAACCTTGACCTCGCATATTGTGAATATCCAAATTGTAACAACTAAGGATATCAGATATCTCTTTCTGAAGAGTCAATGTCGTAGTGTCTGCAACACGCTCAATATGAAAAAAAAAGGTAACATAAAAATCCTTGGACATCAACAAATCTCAAAACAATTGCCATTTGCTCTGTGTTAGATATATCCTTTGCTTCGTCAACCAAAATACAAAATTTGGGATCCTCAACTTCTTCTCAAATCCTGCTTCTCACTCTGTTAGCGAGTATATTCAAAATCTCCTTTTCAATCAATGGTGAGGTATCATTAGCATTTTGTGGAGCTTTTTCTAAGACAACAATTGCAACCCCATTGATGTACTTTCCCGCAAACTTTATCAATTCCACAAAATTACCATAATTTCTTGAATTAATGGATTTATCATGAGCTCCAATTGCACATGATTGCAAAGTAAGTCATAGAAGGCTCTCAATCGATGTCGTAAGCCGCAACCTATTTTTCTAAATTTCTTCTTCACTTTGTCAATATGTCGAGAAACGTTCATTAAATCATTGCAAGATTTCACTGCATTGGAATGTGATGAAGTGGGACCTCCAACATGCATCAAAAAGGCTTCATTAGCCCTCTTCCAACTTCTAAACCCCTCACCAGTTAATGCAAAGCAGTTTGCTGTCTGCTTTTCAAAAATGAAGCATGGAAAACAAAATGCTGCATCTTTGCTAGGGGAATACTCTAACCAAGGAAATTGCTTAAACCAAGAGGATTGAAATCGACAACATTGACTTACTGACTTAGTCCGTGGAAACTCTGCAAGATTTATTTAATATGGTCCCACTTTGATATAAGCTCGTCTAATCACATCATGTTGATTAATAGGATGATCCCATATTGGAATACGTAACCCCGGATCCCTTACAAGAGAAGTATCATCAAATTCAACTCTTTGAATTTTTGGAGGAGGTTGGTCATGGGTAATTGTATTATGAACATTGGACGGAGAATGAGAATTACTTACCGATACATCCACTCTTGGTTTGAAGAACCCCAAAAGAGTTTTTCCTCTCTTTTTTTTGTTGTTGTTCCATTATGATTTAAATTTTAGATCTAAAAGGGCAAGATTAAGATTTCAATAAACAACATTTTAACAACATAAGAGCAAATCAATAAAAACCTAAGTACGCCAGTCAATGCCCTGCATTTAACAACATAACAGCAAATCTAAACACACCAGCTAGTGATTTGCATTTAACATAAGTAAAAATCTAAGCACACCAACTAGTGAGCATCATTTAACATAATTAAAAATCTAAGCACATCGGCCAGTGCTCTACCTGTAACAACATAAGTAAATACTTACAGATTTGAAGCCTTGCAAACGAATTAGAGAGAGGTGCAGATTTGAAGCCTCGCAAGCCTCCTAGATTGTTCTTTACTGTTCTTCAGATCAGACAACAGAGCTGAAATTGCCAGAGCGAAAGAAAAAACATCTACCGAAATACAAAACTTAGCAATAGAAAACAAAATTAAATTAAAAAGAAAATTGGTTGCTAAAATATATATTACCTTCTAGGCTTGATGATTCCATTGATATCATGAAGTATAGTAAATGGTTTCTTTGTTTTCTGGACTGGATGAAGACGACTCAAGAAACCCTAATTTTACACATGGACATTCACAAATTCAAATCAATTAATTGTGCTAAAGAAAAAAAGAATTACAGTGCAAAAAATAAAATATTAATTACCTCTAAATTTCTCTGGGATGGCTGCCTTTGGCTTCCAAGAACACGCTCCTCCTAATCCGAGCAATGGTCGGAAGTCTTTCAATAAAAGCCCATTTTAGCAATTCTTCATCGTCTTCTTCCACTTCTCGGAAAGAACTGGAAAATATCTCCACACCGTTGTCCCTCCATATTTCAAAACTCTTCAAACATTGCAACTACCGCTAAATGTGATAAAACCCAGCAAGAAATAGGAAGAAAAAGAGAGGAGAGAGAGAGAAGGCAAAGGTCACTTTCTCAACTTTCTCACTTCTTTTTGTTGTAAAAGAGAAAGAATTATAATTCAAGGCCAGCAGGTTTGTCCCCTTATTCTTTTTTTTTTTTCTTTTCAATTTTTGGAGTTTTTAGGACAATGGCAAAGGAATATAAGGAGACGGGAAAAGCATCTATAAGTAAAAGAAAACAACGAAAATTTCTTGGGTTGGGTTGGGCTAGACTCTTCTAGTAGACATATAATTTGGGCTAAATTTGAAATTGGAATGGGCTAAATTTGGGCTAGTCAAAATATTACATGGTAAAAAATTTTTTTTTTTTTTGTTCATTTTTTGGGCCACCATCTAGGCTGGAGCCCACCAGGCATGGTTCTGCCCTTGAATGGGCAACCATTATTTTAGAAAACTGTGGATTTTTGAATTAGCAGTTTGATTATTTTCATAAGAAAATTGTTATTTATGTAATAGAAGTCTTTAATCCCTAGTTTCTCTCCTCAAATGTCATTGTCTTGAAGGAGTTTTTCTTTTACTATTATTATTTATTTTTTATGGTTGGGGGGTGGGGGTGTGGGGGGGTGCATTGCTCCTCCTCAAATGTCATTGTCTAGGAGTTAGGATGTGGTGTTCTAGAATTCAATGATAAATGCATAAGAAAATTTAAGCCTATAGGTGTTCAGGATTATTTAAAGTTGTATATGTATAGAAATGTTACTGTGTGAGGCGAAGGAGCTCAAACAACATCTTAACCATGTGAATAGTGTGGACCATGTCATTCTTCTCTCTACATAAAAATATAATGAACAATGCCATGAAAAGCAACGTAAATCATGAGTTAGAATTTTTGGGGAACAAAAAAAAATCTCTCACTTGTTTATTTTTGTCAATTGTCATTACAATAATTAAAAAATGGTCTAGAATTACAATTTAAGGAAGTAAATTAATGACATTTATGGTTATGAAACTTTTGACTTCTCCAATAGATTAAAAAAATACCACTCTTTTTTATCAATTGCCTTGTCAAGCTTCACAGTAGTATGCCATCTCATAGTTTCTTGAAATGGTCAAGCCATAAAGCTCCTCCAACACCTCAATACCATTTATATATAAAAAAAGAGTAAACTCGGACATGTTCATTAATAATTTAAGGTATGTTAATTTTTTAATACAATAATATTTAAATTTAAGGTTGAAATTATATATATGTTTAACGTTTGGATCAATGAATTTGATTTTTCTTTGCTTGATTGATGCCATCGACATTGTCCTTCTTTCTCCATCCCTTTTTTCTTTTCCCAATTGGGATTAGCTATTTGGAAAACCCTCAATTAATGTTTGGATCAGTTAATGTTTTAAGGTTTAGTTTTATGTTTGAATTTTTTGTTTTTCTTCGCTTTATTGTTTTGAATTAACAGTCACATTTCTTTCAAGTCTTATTTAGTTTGATGGTAAGCGACAACACTTGAGATACTACAAGTGTGATTGGAGAACCACTGTTGATCCCCTATGGGTATAGTTAGGCTTAAGGAAGGGATGGGATGGGAAAAAAAAAATCTCATACATAACAATGATCGAGAAAAATTTTAAAAATAAAAACTATCTTTCAACTTTAAATCTTTCTTTATTCTTTTTTATTGATTTCTTATAATTCTAAAATATTTTAATATATATTATAGTTTACACTGAACTTTGTTCAATGTTAATGCAAAGAAGTTAGGAATCTAATCCCAAGAGAGAAAAAATAGATACATAGTAATTTCTAATTTGACGCCTTTTTTGTCTTATATATGGTTGTCTAATTTTGTATAACGTTTTTCCCTTACAGTACAGTCTATCATGAATATGATATCCTCATTTATGAGCCTTATGGTACATATATGGACCTATAGTAAAAAAGTAAGTACTTTTTTTTAGTGTGGCTCAACGTGGGACTATAAGGTTGATATCTCCACTTATGAATCAAGTCCATATTAAAATGTTTCTTTCCTTACGATACATTCCATAATGGACTTGGTTCATATCGTCAACCTTATGGTTCATATCAAGTCACGTACATAAATGTGAACCTATATTAAAAAAATATGATCCCATAAATTTAATATAAACTATAAAATGCTCTCACAATCCTTTTCTCTACCCTAATGATACCATATCTTTTTATGAGTTAACCTAATGATTCAAGCCGCTTTCGGTGATTCTCGATGCAGAGCAGCTCATGTGTCAAGAACGTGATACACTAAAAATGGGTAAATCTATCATTCTCTGCAAATGCAGTAGCAGTGCAGGTTGCAGAGGCATTATGAAACAGTCGTGGTTCAGAATTCAATGAATTTAAACTTATTGCATCCTCCACCGCCACCGGTGCCTCTTTCGGTACTTGGGCTAATAGGGCCATGTGGACCCAGTTTAGTGCCCCCATTGCTTCCGGTCTTCCGGACAGGAACAATCAAGGCACCATTTTGATATTCAACTTGGACCCCGATGTTACCACCAATAGCCTGAAACAAACTTTTGAAGCATTTGGTATGGAACTTTTGTCTTTATCTAACGCTTCTCACCTAAACTATGGACCTATCTATTTGCATTTGCAAGTCTTTTTCTGTAAATTTTCTTAGTTGGGTTAGTCTTTAAACGTCTCTTTCCATACCAATTATGTAATCGAAGTTGTGAACTGCAACTCCTCTTTGAGGGACAGTATCAGGTTATTAATAATGTTTGTCTTTCCTTTGGGCATTACACAAGGCCACTTACGGAATTGAGAGAGACACCAACGAAAAAACACCAAAGGTTAATAGAATGCCATGATGTTAGAGATGGCGCCAAGGCTTTAGCAGAGATGAACGGGAAAGAAATTCTTGGCAAGCAGATCGTGATTGAATTCAGTAGGCCTGGGGGTCTTAGCCAAAAAAATTAAAAATTTACAAGTAGTTTAGCAAAATTTTGTGAATAATAACGATTATTCAACAAGACCCTCAAGAATTACACCACCATCTCCTACTTCCCGGCAACTACATGTAAAGTATTTGTTTATCCACCGGTCCGGCCCTATAGTTCACCAACAGCTTCCCCTTATGACAGAAGATTAAGGTATTCCAAAGGAAACATCAAACTGGAGGAGCGCAAAAGAAGAAGAAAAAAGAGTAGATGTTGGACAAGGAGAAGGCAATTGTGAAACGTGAAGGCGTGATGTCCGGCCGAGAAAGAGAGACAGCCAACATTTTGGATTTTGATAGACATAAAATGATAATTTTTTTCCTTTTAGTTTGTCATGCACGTGAGCTGCTCCGCCACAAGAATCACCAGATGAAAGTGGCTTAGACTATTATGATAACTCATGAAAAGATGTGAGACTATTATGGAAGGAAGAAAAAAAAAACTTGTGGAAGCATTTTATAGTTTATCCTAAACTTGTGGAACCATATAGGCAAAAAGTCTACAAGAACAGGACTACAAAATATAATCTTTGTAGCAAATGGTTGTTGTCCGTTTTCTTGAATGCCGGAGAGACAGAGAAAATCTGAAAACCATAGACTCTAAGCATTGTCCAATACAACTGTTGCTGATGCTCAGATGGAGATGCTTAGATGGAGCTCAGGAGTTAAAAACATAGTGGCAAACAGGCAAAGGATGTTGTAACAAAAACTGAAAACCCTCATTTTCTTTTTTTAAATTTTATTTTAAGAAAAAGTCATGGCCTGAGAGCCAACCCACCCCAATACTTTTGAAGCCCTAATAAGCCTGGGCTTCAAGGGACTAGGCCCCCTTTTCAAATTTGGGGCAAAAAAAGAATAGCTCAACCCTCTTAAATACGGGGCCAAGCCAGCCAAATCCCTTTTAGCATAACTTTTCATATCATTCATATTGTTTTAGGCCACTCAGGTAACCGTTGAGATGGACGTTGCATTATTGTCAATCTTATATTGGGATATCAAAGTGTCAAAATTGAGAGGATTAATTTGGGATCAAATTTTTTGCTCCATCTTTTATATTTATAAACATATTTTATAAACTAAATTTTAATGATAATTTTTTTAGAGACAAGTATATATATTTTATTGGTAATTTTAAGATTAAATATCATCCGTGGTTCAAATTATTATTATTATTTTTTAAAAGTTTAGTCTACAATGTTTTATTTTGTCTTGTTTGGTCATCCACCAATTTCAATATGATACCTTTGGTTTATATTGATTTATTTTATCTTTTTTGGTAGTCAAACTTTTTTTTTTTGGCACATTATGGAAGATTAGTAGAAGGATTAATGTTAGAAATAAAATAAAATACATTATGGACTACAAAAAAGATAAAATAAATCAATATAAACCAAAGGTATCAAATGTATTTAATTTAATTTTATAATAATACCAATTTCATATTATTATAACTGAAAATTTTAGTTTAATTAAATAAAATAATTAGGATATAAAGTTTATCTACTAAAAAATCTATAAATATTATAGACATGTCATTATAATTGTGAATATATATATATAGATATATATATATATATAATTTGAATATATAAATTCTATTTGTGAAATATGAATATAGAAAATTGATATTTGAATTATTAATTGTGAGATTATATTTAATACTTGAGAAGAATTTTACTGAAAACAATATATATCATTAGTTGTGAAAATAAAATGAATGTCTTCGGTACGTAAGTTGGTTGGTGTCAGTTTAATTAAAATGAATGACCAAGGTTTGAATCCAAAAAGTTTGACAATAAAAAAAGATAACAAAATGATATGGATCAAAGTTATCATATTGAAATTGATGGGATGATCAAATAAGACAAAATAAAACACTATAGACCATACTTAAAAAACCAAACAAGTTTATGGGCTAAAAGTGCCAATAATTCTAAACCTTATACTCCCTTCATCACTAGATATAAGTCACTAACCGTTATTTTTAAAAAATTAAGGTAATATTTTTTTCTTAAAATGCCTCTATTTATATGCTAATCAAACTAACACCAACATATGAGAAAAAGAAGAAAGAAAGTCTTAAGAATAATATAGAAAAAAAATATTGAAAAAGATAATTAACTAATAATAATGACTTATAATTAGTGATAAGAAAAAATTGGTTAAAATGACTTATATAAGGGAGGAAGCAATATACATTTGAAGGCTGAACAGCGTACATATACTTTCAATTTAGATTTACAAGAAACACAGCTTTCAGTTGGGTGTTCTGAAAGCTGAAAGAACCAAACCACATAAATAGCTAACGCTAATGCATCATCAACCCATAAGATTTTTGTTTAAGAGTCTGACTGCACAGCTGCCACTACTTTTTTCAGTCTCCAAATATCTGTATTGGTTCTTAGAGGCTGTTTGTTTTGACTTAATTTAAAAAATAAGTTTTCTGTTAATAAATATTTAACTAAAAAAGACTTGAATATATATATATATAAAACTTATTTTTTAAGTTAAAAAAGTAATTTTTTAAAACATTACTCAACTCTTCAAACTTTCGTATATCTTTACACTTACGAAGATTTAAAAAAAAGGTAAAAAATGCAAACAGCTTTATTAAGCTTTTTTTTACATCTTTTGAGATCAAATTGAAAATTATTTATTTATTTATTATTCTCAATCTATCTTAAATTCATAATATATCATATAAAAGCTTAACATATAATATATTGAATTAAAAAATAATTTAATTTTTACTTAAAAATATTAAATATTAGTGTTTAACATATTATAATTTATGAAATATAATCATTCTATCAAATCTTAAAAAATTATAATAAATAAAAAAATTTTTTAGAAAAAAAAACATTAAAAGTGCTTTTTCATCCAAACAAGTTTTAATTTTAAAAAGCAGTTATAAATTACTGCATCAAAACACAAGATAACTTAACTTTTGTAAAAATCACTTTATTTATAAACCCAACTATCTCAAAAAACGAAGAAGAAAATTAATTCAATCTGAAATAACGAGGTAAAAGAGGTTGACTCAAATCATGTGCATCTCGAGACTACCATGCCGTACGCAAAGTTAGCCCTCCCAGTAGAAATCTCAGCAACAGAATACAAACACACTATATAACCATTCCAACTCCATTACAATGGAGAGACATGAGCAGATTCATTTAGAAAAAGACAACCAAAGATATAATTGAAGAAGTCCTTCCCTTCAATAATACCTCCTTCCCCAAACACTGGTTCCATATCATACTTGCATGCTCTGCTACAGTCGGGGCAATAAGTTACCTGCATCCCGATACAAATTCCCAAATAAGCGGTTTCAATATTCAGCATATGAATACTAAAGAAGTTTCAAGAAAAGGAGTTCTTGAAAGAAATGGGGTTTCTATCCAGTCGGATATTCTGGTTGGAACACTTTTCCTATTGAAAGTCACGATCACAAAATAAGAAGCCAGGGGACAACTACGTCCATTGTGATCATGCAAACGTACTCCATGGAAACCCAGCCTTGAAGACTGGAATATGCCCTACTTCAAACAGATCTTTTACTCGATTTGAACAGGCTATGCTCCACTCAGTTAAATTTAGTTTGACTAGATAAGAAAACAAACTTCTCTACTTGGCTCTCAACTCACTATGAGCTTGCCAAGCGCTAGGACTTGAAAAAAACCTCAAAGTTGTTGGAAACAATATGTATTTTTCATAAACTACCTTACCTTTATCTATGTCTTCATATTTATATATATATCCATAGTAAATATAAAATATGACTAACACCAACTTATAACTTGTTCATCACATATGAAAATAAATATAAGAATATAAGAGTAATTTTAAACAAATGGAAAGGAGGTTAAAAATCCTTCCAAATGCTACAAAACTGATATGAGAATATAAACTTGAGCTTTTTTTAGTTCTCTTTTTTAATAAACCAAAATTAATAATATAAGCTCAAAAATGATCCCTGAATCACCCCGAACCATGATGACACATGTGATCATAACCTGAAAGAAAATCAGATCACCGGAGTGGGTTATCGCCCTCAGGATAACTCCATCGCTTAAGTCAATATTTGATGAGAGTAAATTGAATAAATTCCGCGTATCTAGTATCTATGTGTTCGATAAAGTTTCAACAAGCTCCAGTGGAACTCTTGTACATTCTTCCACAAAATCTGAGAGAGCTTGAGCTTTGATGGCTTTCCTTGGCTAAAAATCAATTTGATACCCTAAAAGCTCGAGCAACCACTCAATTGTTCTACCTAATTGCTCGGGTTTCACTAGAGCTTGCTTCGCTAGTAAATTTGTCAATAGTCTGATCGGATAAGCTTCAAAATAGGGCTTAAGCTTCATTGATGTTATAACAATGCGGTACAAAAACTTCTCGAGGTCCAAATATCTAATTTCAGGACCTCGCAATAAACAACTTGCATAATAGACTAGGAATTGTAATTCTGACCTTTCTACCAAAAGTATCGAGCTAACAGCTTTTCATGGTTACCATGAGGTACATTAGAAGCTCTTCTCCAGGTCTCGATGAAACGAGTTGTGGAGGTTTTCCCACAAATTCTTTCAGCTTCACAAATGCAGTTTGACAATCCTCTGTCTACTAGAATCCTTCCAACTTCTTTAAGACATTGTAGACCTTCTCTCCTTTGTCGGCCATTTTGCCAATGAAGCGATTTTGTGCAGCCATCTTCCCTGTTAAGCTCTAGACTTCTTTCATGTTTCTGGGAGGTTCCATATCCAGAAGTGCCTTTTTCTTATCATGATTTGCATCGATACATCATTCTGATATCATGAAATCCAAAAGTTTTCCTGTTGATACTCCAAAAGTGCATTTCTCAAGATTGAGTTTCATGTGGGCAGCTTTCATTGTCTGAAAGGTCTCCCTTATGTCTTCAATGAAGTCGTCTGAGGTCTTGGACTTGATTGTCATGTCATCCACATAGAACTCAATGTTTCTTCGGAGCTGTTTCTTCAAAACTTTATGCATAGCTCGCTGAAACTCTACCCCCACATTCCCCAATCCAAAAGGCATTTTGGTGTAGCAGTAGGTCATGACTGTGGTTATGAATGAGGTCTTTTACATGTCCTCTAATGCCATTGGGATTTGTGATATCCCTTCTATGCATCCAATAAATAAAGCCATTGATATCCGATTGTTGAATCAACCATCTGGTTGATGCTCGGAAGTGGATATGAGTCCTTGTGGAAATATTTATTGAGTGTAGTGACATCTACACACATCCTCCATGTCCCTTCTTTCTTTGGTACAACCACTAGATTGGCAGGCCATTCCAAGTATACAACCACTAGATTGGCAGGCCATTCCAAGTATACAACCTCTTTCAGGATTTCGACATTGAGAAGAGCTTGGACTTCTCGAGCTATGACTTCATTTCTTTCCGAAGCAAAGGTCTTCTTCTTTTGCTTGAGTGGTTTGACCCCTGGTCTAAAGACAAATTTTGTATTTTGCTATTTCTCTAATAATACCCTCAAGGTCTGTAGGTCACCAAGCAAAGACCTTTAAGTACTCTTGAAGCGAATCAACAAGCTTTCCTTTGGCCTTTGAAGTTAAAAGTTCCCATATCTTTATCCTTTCTCAGGAAATTCAGGATTGAGAAAAACCTTTTCTCCTTTTCTAGCTGCTTGAATTCTGGATTTTTCATCATCTAGTGGGAGGTTGTTGCCAAGTTCTCTACATCTCCTTCTAGGGTAATCCAGCTGTCACCAATTTGAATTCTTATGTAGTAGCTTAACAAAGAGATTTTGACCTTCAGGTCCATGACGCCTTTCCGTCCAAGAATTGCATTGTAGGTTCCTAGTGCATCTATAACTAGCCAGCCCATGATTTCTATAACTCCTTTGTCATTTACATATATTGCAGTTGGAACTCGCAAAATTCCTTCAGCATAGGTTGTGCTGCCGCTGAAGCTCGTCAAAGCTGTAACTAAGTTTAGCAATGAACTCTTGTCTATTCCTATTTGATCAAATGCCCTTTTGAATAAGACATCTACTGCACAACCAATATCTAATAAGATTTTTCTAACAAAATTCTCCAATCTGGAAAGATATTGTAATGGGGTCAGCATCTGCTCCCCAAGCTCGCTTTGATCTCCTCTCAATCGCATTGATCTCTCTTACAGGAGGTCGTTGCTGATTAACTGCTACAGGTGGTAGGTTTCTTTGAGCTACATTTTTAGCCAGGAACTCTTGCAAGTGGCCTTCTTTAATCAATCTCTCAATTTCTTATTTGAGGTCAAAACAACCCTCTATGAGATGACCATGGTCATTATAGTAATGACAGAACTCTATCCTATCTCTTTTGCCAAAGGGGTCTTAAGAGGTCTCGATAGCTTTAGGAGACCTTTCTTTTCCATGACCACTAAGATTTCTTCTCACGAAGCTGTCAGATGGGTAGTCATCAGGTCGGGAATTGTCTTCCTATCCTGTCCAAAGGTCCTCCCTTTGAATGGGAGTCTTTCCTATCCTGCTTGGATGCTTGTGGGCTCCTAGGTCACCTTTCGATTTCTTTTTCGGTGGTTGAGGTCAAACCAGGAATCTTCTTTTAGGTTGTTGTCTCCTCTGCTTTGATCAATTTCTCGAGGAGTGTTTGCAGCTCCTTAATGGTCTTCACTGGTTTGCAATCCCGACTTAAATGCAGTGATGTAGATTGCATCATTCATCTACTCAATTTTCATCGCTTCATTGTTGAATCGGCTGTAATAACTGCTGGCGCTCTCATCGACCTTTTGTCTAATGTTGAAGAGGTCATTGATATCTTTATCGCACCTCTTGCTACTCTGGTAATTTTTAAGAAGTAACACCTTCTGTTGTGTCCAACTTGAGATGCTTGCTTTTGGAATGCTTTTAAACCATGACTGTGCTTTCTTGGCTAGTGTAGATCGGAAAGCTCAGCACCTAACAGGTCGGGATATTCGAACATCTCCATACAAGAGGCATACTTGTTAATGTGTTGCAATGATTCACCAGTACCATCGTACTTTGATTCAACCTGAGGTGCTTTAAATCCTGGAGGCAATCAGCTTGTTTTGATACTACAGACAAATGATGATGGTTCGGATAAGTTCACCTTACTTTGAATTTCTTGATCTCCATTTCCTTCCCGATTTACTAGGAGAGTACCTCTCCTCAGTGGATTCAAGGCTACCTCCAGGGCTTCGTGGCCTTCTCTTTCGATTAGGCTTCACCTAGGAGGTATTCTTTCTCTAAGAGTTCTCAACGAACTACCCTGCTCATATAGACATGTTGCTTATCATTAACTTCTGGAAATTACTGCTTGGTTAAGTCTATCTTGCAAATCATAACTGTGACCATTGCATAGAGTTTCTTTGAGGTCGTTCATTGGTGGGAACCTTCCTGCAATGCTTCCTTCTTGGATCCTCACCCACGAGCTTCCTCTTGCATAGGTTCTACTCTGCGACCTTCACCATTTTGAGTTTGAAGTTGGGGAAGGTTGCTTCTTGCCACCGCAGGTGGAAGTGGATCCAATTGTGCATCATTCTGCTGCCGTGAATCTCCTTGTCACTGTGTCTTCCTTCGAGATGGTGCTGGACTATGTCCAGTTGATGCATAGTCCCTCCTACCTGATATACCTTCCAAGGCTGCCACCATGCGTTCCAGGAGGTCGGCATGGACAGAGATGTGACTTCCCCTAGACCTTCGGTGTCAAGGAGCACTGTTGTTATTTGGATTTTGTTGTCCTTGCCTGTTCCTCCTTGGCCAGGAGGATTATCAATTGGGGCTCTTCGAGAAGGTCCAGATCGTGTTAGTCTTGGGGGCAATGTTGGATCAACCACCCTGGTTATATTGTTGTTATTTTCTCCTTGGAGCAGATCCCCTACAATAGTTTCTCCAGTTCGAAGTTAAGTTCTTCCTGGTGGTCAGCCACGGCGTGATAGTTGGACTCGTATTGGCTGTGATCATGTCATCATGATTTCTATTTGCTTTTAACTACTAGGAGTTCGATGATCAGGAGGCTACTGACCACTTTCCTCTGAATATTGAACCAGATCTTCTGTATTCAAACCGATATTTGAATTTATTTGAGTTAGGTAGTTCGGGTTGTACCCATTCTGACCATCAAATACATACACAGACAGTCAAGTTATATTCTAATGTTAAGACTAATATATGTTATACATAATGGCTTAAGCACCAATTTGGCCACTAAACTTGTCCTTTTTTTTCAATTTAACCACTGAACTTTTAATTAAGTCAATTTAACCATTTTACTTTGCTGGAATGGTCAATTTGACCACCAAACTTCTAATTGAATCAATTTAACTATTTTACTTTGAGGGAATGATCAATTTGACCATTGACTTCTAATTTTTCTAATTTAAGTTAAAAAAATTTTTGAAAATTTTTTTAGTGTAAATTTAAAAGGTACAACTTTGGTTTTGAATAAAAAAATATATATACATTTTTAAATAAAAAATAAGTTAAATCAAACCCCTTTTTAAGAAAAAGATTATAACAAAAGTTAAAATGAGACATAGAAAGAATATAGTCATAGGAATATTGTGAACATAATTTCACCTTTTAGTGAAATTAATAAAAAAAAAAGCTTAATTTAGAAGTTTAATGGTCAAATTGACCATTCCCGAAAAGTAAAATGGTTACATTGACTCAATTAGTAGTTCAATGGTCAAATTGACCATTCTCACAAAATAAAATGGTTAAATTGACTCAATTAGAAATTCAGTGGATAAATTTAAAAAATTAGTGCACATTTAGTGACCAAATGGATGCTTAAACCTATACATAACATATAATCGAGTGAGCTACAAGCTAATGAGCCATGCCTATTAAAGCTCAAGTTCAGTTCATTTATTAAACAAATCCAATTCTTGAGCTCAAACTTGACTTATTTGTTTGTTGATTATTTGGCATCGGCTCAGCTTACCAGGCACCAGAATTTCAGAGGCCCAAATGTTAAAGCCTCATGCACCTAGGTACTGGTCTTATCATCTCTACCAAAACTCTTTAACTGTGTCTATTTTCAAACCTTCAAAAATCATATACTATGTAGAAAATAACCAAAAAAAGAAATATAAAATAGACTAGTTCATTTTCCATACCTCCAATAACTTGGGCTGAAAATTGCAATCAAGCATTACATCCACCCCATACATGGCCCTTGATGTTGGACTATGCATCTCTGGATGCACCACAGCTGCTGATTCAAAGACACATCTAATCATTTGTTTCACTCTTGAATGGATCTCCAACCACTCAACTGCCAGGTCAGGAAAATGAATCAATTATTAGATCAATAACTCAATAATAATTCTATGGTTCTTATAATCTACTCTAAGCAAAGCTTTTAAAAGTTTAGAAAGCTTCGGGTACCATGATGCTCCTGCTCAAACTCCTTCACGAAATCTGAAACATTCATGTGATTCAACCTTCCCCTGTAGTTCTGATGAGTACCAGAAAAAGAAAACTTATGATGAATCTGAATGAACTTCCTCTAAACCAAAATTTGGATTGGTATATCTTTATTTTCGAGGAAAAGAAATATATTTGTCGTGTTGAAGTTATCCCAACCAAGAAATTAGTTACACTCCCTCAACACAGTTTAGCAACCATCATTTGATTGAAAACTCACCATAACAGTAAAATGTGTTTCATAATCAAAAAGGCTGTGCATGTCAAGAGAATATTTGTTGTTTGCCAATCGAACCTGTAATCAAAATGCAAACACAATTGAACCAGAGCTTCTAGCACTTGAGAAGAATTGAAGAATTTTATAGGAAAATTTCCATTCTGGCTTCTTATGCAATTAAGAACAACTAAGGTGATCATACCCAGAAAGTGTTAGCCATGAAAATTTCCAACGGACTGATGCTACAGACCAGAACAATATAGCGAAGATCAAACTTTTTCCCCCTGAAAAGTGCGGGGTGCTCAATATACTTCTGGCACACTTTGGGGCCTGTCTCCATGAGACGGATAATTGCAGGTAAATTGCCAGTTACAGTAGTATCAATTGTTCTTGCCATGTTCCATGGTTTCAATATCCACAGATTGTTACGTTTGTCCCTCTCACGAACGTAATAATCTCCAATAAGTTGAATAAGTTGAGTCTCAAGGTTATAAGTGGGCTGCAACCACTCGGGAGATCCATGCGCCTGTCAAAAAGGGGAACTAAATTTAGCATTTGGCAACAATATATATTATATATATTAACATGGATCCCACAAATTTCTTTACACAAAAGGTTAGGTAGAATTACCTTTTGGATTGTCTCTGCCAGATGATGTTTCATCACAAGGCAAGCTTCAAAAGGAAATTGGTTAATTAACTGTTGATCATTCAGCCCTGCAGCCTTCCTCATCTCCTCATCTACCTGTGTACTTGTCCAAATAATATCTGCACCCTTCGGCTCAGAAACTGCAAAATTAAATCAGTAGCTTGTCAAGAATTGAAATTACTGAAAGTAGCTAAGATTAGATAGATGTCTTCTATGCATTGTTAGCATCCACCGATTTGAAATACCAAGAGTAAATAGTTAAATTCAAGTGGGATATCAGTAACAGAAAATGCTTGACATACAGAACAAAGCGTAGTCATACAAGAGCTTAAACTAGAACAATTATGTAATAATCTTTTCTTTAACTATATATAACACCTACTGAGTACAAATTCAGGACGTGTCAGAAATTCCTCAACATGAGGTATATCAGTATATACACGTAAAGCAGTTCCATCATTCCGATAAAAGCTTTTTGTTGCAGAAGTCACACTCAGAGCTGGTGGAAAATGAAACTTCTTTGATTGTAGATACAACTTGAATTTCTCATATTCCTTAAAATGCAATGAGAAAAAGGAATAAGTGGATAGCCACAGATTAACAAATAAAAACACTACAAGCAAATACGAGGGCCAAAAAATACCTTGATAAAGTAATTTTGTGGGGTGAAGAACCAAGCAGTAAGTCTAGCAGAACGTTGTTTTTCCTCTCCAATTGCAAAAAGGTAATCACGACTGCACTCATTGCCTCTTTGAATGTTTGAAATGGGCCAAAGGATAGAATAACTGAAAATATTGGTGCAAGTCAGAACTCTGCAAAGCAGCTAGTGTATTAAATATTAGCATCTCCAGCTCATTATCTGAATGAGGAATACAGAGTGAACCAAAAAACAAGTTAGAAAACGAAGTCAACAATTGATCTGCCAGAGTTGCTTGGTAAAATCCATTTTGAGGTCATGAATATGCAATCTGTAAGCAAGATAAAGAAACAAGAGGACCCAAATTAGAGAAAATAACCTTACAGCAGATGCTAGTTTACCCTCTGGCATGTATAGAAAAGGAGATACCCTAAAATTGGGTTCATCCCTGTGCCTCAAAGCTGAACCTAGTTCATCCATCACATACCTGAAGAAAACCCGGTAGAAACTATTACTAAAGCAAAAAAGAATCAACAGAACTGCTGCTTTATTAATTTCATCATTTCAACTAGGAAATCTATTTCAATCAGGCTAATAATAGAATGTTTCCTGTTATGAAGGAAATTAAACAAAATAACAAAAATAACATAGTTTCTTCTACGTTCCAAATCTGAACTAACTACAGTAGCTAGCCGCCAATTGAGACAGTGAGATCCCAAGTGGATGTAGAACTTCTATAGGTAAAACAAGGTAGAAAATATAAGTACATATAAGAACTTAAAGCCCAAAGTTAGTATCCCCATGTTATAGTACCAAGATAATTCTTTCAGAGCAAAAAGTCAAAAATTGGCATATATAACCACAATTCAGTGCGTCCAATCACTACAGCACAACAAAGAAGGCAAATATGACAGCATAGATAGCAAAAATTCTCCAAGTTAATGTTTGTAGAACCAGTCTGGACATCATAGTGGAAAATTACTGGTTAACTGAACTGCAATTGAAAAGTAATTAAACCAATAATATTATAATTATTTTTATAGATAATAAAATTTATTAAAAACATCAGGTAAATTTATTGAAAAGTAATGTTTTGGCAAAACGGTCAAACTGGTTTGAGAACTAGATCTAACCGGCCAAGTTCCCACAATAAATTGAAAGTTCCAGGACTAGATCTTTTACTAAAACTAGCAGCCTTACCTTCCCTGCTTTCATCTGCACTAAACTAGGAAGCTTTTCCTAAGGAACTTCTATTGCACCAAGAAGAAAACATAAAAGCTTCCCCTTGATTATTTAATGTGAATATATTTACTAAAGTATTGAATGGGGTTAGAATTAGTTATATTTGTAATAAGCAGGGCAAGATTCACATTTATGCTTCAGTTTAAAGGGGTGCTATCACATGTACATTATCTTAGAAGACTGTATTAGTTCTATTAGGTTAAGGTTTCCTAATTTTTAGATGGTAAAGGATTTGGTAATTGGTTTCTTAGTTATAGATGGTTAAGGATATGGTAACTTAAGTTTGTATATACATGCTTGTTTTTTATGAATAAAAGTCAGGATATTAAAACAAATACCTGAAATTTGTTGAAGAATATTTAAGAACAAGTCAAAACAGAACTGAGTCATAGGATGTGGCTTTTAAGACCATTTCTTTTCTCAGTTTGTAGATGTTCTAGTACAACTGGACATAGGGACAGCTGTTAGTTTCAACATTGTAATGGATAAAGCGGAGCCCAGCCAAATCAAACTCAATCCCAGAATACCCCTGGAGCAAAGAAGGCAATGAATGACGGACATACCACACAGAAGTTTCATCAATCTTTTCTTCATCTGCAAGTCTGTATGTCATTAAGTAGAGCCACATTGCATTAATAACACGATCAAGGAGAGGTTCTCCAGCTGTCCATTCCGGAAGCCGTGGCTGCAACATAGAATCAACCACAGACTTCCCTGACTCCAATATTTTGGATACATCAACCCCATTCATGACACCAAGGCCAGGAAGGGAGTCCAGAATTTCAACAGCACTATCACCAAGGGGACCAGGAATATCCACCTGTTTCAATACACAAAAAAAAATGTTACTCCAAGCTTCCATGTGAAAGTCCACTAGACATCAGAGAAGTACCTCTAGAGCTAGTAAGCTGCTAAATCCTCTAAGAAGCTCCAATAGATCATGAACTGAATTTTCATCTAATGGGTTTCCATGAAGATTCAGGTATGACAAGCATGGAAATTCAGCAGGTGAAAATCCCTGAACAAAAGATTGCAGAAACAGATTGGGTAAGGAGTTTGCTTGATGAATAATGTGTAGTGATCTTTTACTTGCTGGCCCAGTCAAGATGGGACCATTTATTGTTCTAGAAAATGTAAGGCAACAGCTTTGGACCTTATTAATGAGATTGTGAATTTGCCTATTTGAAAGGTCTAATGACGTCAGGCTCTGGAATGGGATGGCGGACTGGTCATTGCAGCCAGGATTCTCTTTCCCATATATACCTCCACAAAATCTAAGTGCCCATTTACCATAGTTTGAGGTGAAACATGAGTTATAAATTTCCAATTGAGGACAACCTTCAGAAATGACATTGGACATGCAACTGCCACTGCCACAGAAAAATGGGGGCATGGAGTAGAGGAAAGGAGAGGAGAGGGGAGGAAGCTTTCATCAAAATATTACTATATAAATGAAAATTGAAATCTAATATGAAATTCCAGATATCAGAACTTTACCCACTCTCTATAACTGGATTATTGTTCAGCCAAAGGGCTCTAAGGTGTTTTAATTGGGTAATTTGATCTGTAAGGACTTCAACCTTCTCGAGTTGGTTGTCACACAGGCTTAGTGCAAGTAAATTCTAGTACAAAAGAGAGAACAAATGGTTATAAACACTAGACAAAGCAAGAAACCACCATGAAGAACCAACACATGGATATCAGGGGAGAATGTGGCCAAGGAAACTTTCAAAAATATGATATCCTTGCACCTCCCAACTTAATTAAAAGAACAGTTGGCTCTTTCAAACATGCAAATGGGAGATAGTGATTAGCAAGAAAAAATCACAATATACATACGGCAAGGTCACATTAGATATTGCAAATTGTCCCCTTTCCCTCCTCATTGAAAGAAAGAAAGACCATAACTTCCCACCCAAAAGAACATGATTAAAAAATCCTACTTGGCTCTTCTAGGAAAGAAACACATTATTGTGAAGGAAGCCACAGCAAGCATGATAAGGAAAGCATCTGTATTCTCTTCTGAATTTGCCCATAATATCTGAAATGCCTAAATAACGTAACCATCAAATCTGTATCAGTTAACTTATTACTGAACAAGTTATCGGGTTACTTTGACCAATAGCCTTTAAATGGTATCACGTACAGGAAATTTACTAGGTAAATCAAGGGAAAGTAGCAGCGTGTCATCAATATCAAGTTCATCAAGCTCCAACCACCTTACAGTACCAGTACCACCTTCTTTTACTTTACAGAATTCTCTCTCCACAATTTCTGCAGCATTAATTGCAGATGCATGAACACCTCCACTTATATCACATGCATCCTCAGCATCTGCATCTAAATCAGTATCCAAACACATCAATGAAGCCATTCTTTCTGCCAGTCCTGGAACTTCCTGCAACTGCAAAGTCACTCAAAACTATTATAACTAATCGACTATGTTCAGATAAATTTTGCAATAATTCTCAAAACAACATAAGATGTGAACCATTTTAATTATTTTTCAGATAAATGAAATTTTTTATTAATAAACAAACACGAAAAAAGGATAAAATTATCTATTGCAGGATAAAGCCATTACAAACTAATATGCTTCATGTGCAAATCTGGCTACAACTCTTCAAATCACCTCTTCTTTCATTATCAGATATTAAGTTTTCAGAGAGTTGCAAACATTTGCTTATGAGAAATGAGTGTGTTCCTCTATGGTTTAGAGGTCAGGCCATAAACTTTTGTGTATGTTTTAGAACTTCTCATGGCAGTGAGCAATTAAAATTTAAAGCTGGGACAGAATCAGGTTCATTAGGCTTTGTTTGGTTCACGAAGAAGCGGAAGGAAAGGAGGAAGGTTGCATTTCATTTCCCCAAATGGGAGTAATCACATATTTTGTTTGGTACGAGAAGAAGAGAAGTAAATGAGAAATACTTTTCATGTTTTGTTCAATTGAACAGTGGGTGGGTAAGGAAGTAAATTTTTGTGAAAATTTAATTTTATACCCATGAGCAGACAAAATGGTAGAGATGGACAAAATAGTAATATTAAGAAAACCTTTGGACAAAAGGGAAAAACAGTCCTAATACCTAGCATCCCTAAATATTTAAGGGGCAATTTCACTAACATGATGGGGAACAACTCCCCCACCCAATTTATGTCTCTTTCCCTAGACACCTCAACCTCGAACTCAAAAAAGAAAATAAGTCATTTACTGAAGTACTCTCCCTAAATACCCCAGCCAAACAATTCTTAGAGACATTGCTCTGAAAATTTATTGCAGGGGGTAAGTAGTTCAGATCATGATTATACTGAACTCAAATTAATTATATAAAAGAAATTCAGGTGGGGTAGAAAGGTTAAGAACAACTATGGATGTCAACCAAGCAAAGTGATAAAAAGGGAAAGCTCAAGCCCAACTTAGCTCACAAGTATACAACCTGAACCCACTTGAAACTGTAATAGGCCGGACTAAGTTTGGGCTTACAAGAATTTCACCCTTCCCCACAGCCCCCCAAAATATAATAATAATCAAAAAGGAAAGTGTTCATTTACAAATCATGTAAGACAAAGCATAAATGATCCTAAGACAAGTTGATGAACAAAATGAATGTTCATTGCCAAGCTTGTCGACAGAAATAAAAATCACTTAAATCATAAATGTGAACATTCTCCATTTTAAAACGTAATGAAAACTAACAAAATAATACAATAAATCAAAAGTTATCCAACTATCATTCATATAAAAACTAGCTAAATATCATATCCACGAATCATGCAGGTATTATTCCCACACTGTAATGGTTAAACATTATCTTCAACGGATCACTATCTTTGAGGGTCACTCAAATGCCTTCAAGGTCGTCGCTTCTGCATTCCTCTTTGTGGCATTTCCAGTCC
>JAOXNR010000022.1:14904157-14915301 GCA_028571225.1 Parsonsia alboflavescens
GTTGCTATCTTTATGTTCTAAACTAGCTTAAGAGGCCTAATTAAGTCCCTAATCATGTTTGGGACTGAGCCTATAAACAGATTATGAGTGACTTGGTTGGATAGATGGATGTTGAAATTACAGCCATAATTCAAGAATCACATCAATTTGTTTTATTTATGTGTATGGAAGAAAGCTAGGCTTAGAATGTTCTTCCCACAAACGACACCAAAAGTGATAGTGCTCGGAAATGATCTCCGGGTCACCCCGAATTGTGATGGAGTCTATAACCACAACCAGAAAGGGAAAAATTAGGTTATCGGAGTGGGCTGTTGCCTTGAGGATAACATTGATGCCTCAGTCAATATTCCGAGAGAGTAATCTTTGAGTAAATTAGTCCAATTGGTTCGTGAGTAGTGTGTGATTTGATAATATAAACTGAATAATACGTTACCTTAGTGATTGTGACTCTTCGATCGCGTGAAAGTATGTAATTAGGATAATTGTGAGATCATATCTCCAAAATTGCTCCTAGAATAGTGGAGTTTCCTTAAATTAAGATACCTTGTCATGCACGTCTCCTAGTCGAGAGCTAAGAGCTTGTTAGCGACCTTTAATCCCACTTGTGGATGTCAAAGGTCTCGACTATCTCTCTTAGGAGGTCGTAATGAGTGATTATAGGTTCTCAGAGTGTGTTAAGAATCATAGACATTTAGTCATGACATTGAGATGGATTGAAATTCATTGGGTCGAAGATTGTGATCTGGTGAGACCTTTCCTAAGCTCATTTTAAGGTTTGTGACCTGAGAGATTGGTGGGAAGAGGTCGCTACCCACCTTTTATCTTAATTTGTGATTCGGACTTTCAAATATTCGGGTTGATACTTGGGTCAGTTCATCCGGGTTGCACTTGTTTCTCCCATCATATAAATATATATATATAAAAATATATATTTATATCGAAAATGCTATAATAGGCACCGAAACTCAAATTATATTGTGTGCTCCTGTTAAATCTCTAATAGTCAACTATCTTTATAAAAATTTAAATAAATTTGATCAAGTATTCTTAGAGTTTAATTTATTTTTTTAGGGTTTAGTTAATAAGATTTATTTATAAAAAATAAAATTTTTTAAAAGAATTTATTTTTCATTAAAAAAATAAAGATAGTTAACTATTAGTTGAGCGTTAGAGACTTAACAGAAGTACAATATAATTTGAGCTCATGTGCCCATAATAGCATTTCTCTAAATAAAAAAAAAAATTATATATATTTATATATATAGATTTATCTAAGTTCTTAAGTTATTTTATTAAGTATTTTTGGATAATTCGAATAAAAATGTACTTAAGTTTGAAATCCTTAATTTTTCCTATAATAATTTCCATGTGCAATTGAGTGTTGATTTTATTTTTAAACGAAAAGGAAAATTGGTAAGTTTAGTCTCCAAAATTTTAGGTTTTGATGGTTATAGTCCCCAAAGGTTTTTTTTTATGGCCTTTTATGGATCTTAAAATATTTTCGAACTGTGGTTATGATCCTTTTAATTATTTTTGACATAAAATCCGACCAACCCTTGACCAAATCTAAGGTTTTGGTTTTAAAAAATTTGAAGGATTAAGGGAAAATATGCCAGATTTAGATTTTTCTACATGTAATGATCTAATTATCCTTTGTCCATCAAATTTTTTAAAACCAAAACCCAGATTTAGTCAGATTTTATGCTGAAAATGATTAAAAGAATCATAATCATAATTTGAAAATATTTTTGGGGATTATAAGAGGCAAAAGAAAAAAAAAAACCTTTGGAGACCATAACCACCAAACCTATTATTTTGGGAACTAAATTCACCAATTTTCCTAAATGAAAATTGAGGTGTTATTGTTATATATCTCTTTAAATTAGATAAGGTATTTGTAAAAAATAAATTCTAAAACATTAATATTTAATTTAAACATATGAAAATAAAAATATGTTTCAAACAGACACATTAGTTTACAAAAAAAATTATTACTCCCTCAGTTTCTTTTTACAAATCATTTAGCTAACAAATTTTATTTTAAAATAGAAGTCATCTTACACTTTTCAAATAGTATTTTTATTTTTCTAATAAGTATTTAATAAAAAATTTCCTACCATATCTATCTAATCACATTAAATATTAGATTTAAATTCATATGAACATCATTTATCATAAAGAGTGTTTTTGTTTCACAGCTTCAAATGATTTTTTAAAAAAAATCAAAAAGTCTTACTATTATTATTTGGCATTGAACACGGTCAATTGTACATTGGAGTTGCCAACACATCCTTTAAATAGAATTCCAATCCTATCCCCTGCCACAAGTTCCCAGACCCGCAACTTCTCCAATTGGTGACAATTGATCGCCAACCCCTTAAACTTCTCCTACACAGAATCAACGGTCAAAAATCTTGCAATCTAGGCAATACAATGCAGGTGCGCAGTAGGTTCACATTATTAAATATAGTACCCTATATATCCTGGATAAAAAAATGGAAAAATAATCTTCTTTAATTATCCAATTTGCAAATAATTTTATTACATGTCTGGATAAAGATAAGGCTTTGGTCTTCCCTCTGATTATTCCTTTTCCCTTCTTCTCAATATATAATCCCCGTTCTCTCTCTAGACCTTTCCCTTCTGTCCAGGTGCTCTGCTTTTAGGTTTTTGTTCTCTCTCCATATATACATATACATTGATGTGTATCTATAGGTTGCTGTAAATATACTGCGTGGAAAAGGTAAAGGAAGAAAGCGATGTCTATTGTGTTTGAGAGGAATAATTCTACTGCTGCTGCTAATAACAGTACTTACAATCATGATCTTGATCGTCGGATCGGACGGTCAGGATTTGGTAATCATAAAATGACTTGTGTTTCGATATACAGTGATGAAAATGGGGGTAATTCCGCGCCGGAGTTCGGTAGTGGTGATCGGCAGCCGAAGTTGGTGGAGGAACGAGGAGAGGTGTCTTCATCCTCGACATCCTCGATTGGGAGGAACAGTGATGACTCATCAGCGGAGAGGTCATTGGGTGGCGGCGATGGCGAGGAAGTTGAGAGCCAGTTGAAAAGTGGGGCTTTGGACAACTTGGAGGCGCTCGAGGGGGTTTTGCCTATGAAGTATGTGTATTCTTTTGTCATTTCACTGTAGCCCTAGGGTTTGGATAGAGATATGCATATGGCACTAAATGTGGTTTTACATGCTGAATTTTCTGTAAAGAAATGTGTTTGTTGCCAATATTTATTCAAGTCTATATGTTTGGTTCATGAGTCGTATGTTAATGTTGGTAGTTTATAGTAGAATTCAACTGTATTTAATGTAAGATTTTTTATGTCTGTTGGCGTCATTGGTTGGTTCTGATCACCGGATTCTCATGAATTGAAATGAAGAACATCTTTTCCTTTTTCTGGAAGTTAGATTGATCACTTTAGGGACTAGGTATGCAGTAGGTGAATGTCTTTAGAATTGTTGTGACAAATGCTTTGCGTCACTCGAATTGGTGTTTTTCTTTTAAAAGTGTTCTTTTTGCGTTAAAAGCTGGTATCCAAATTCCACATATGGTAATAGCATTTGTTTTCTTAATTGTCCATTATGTGTCTGGTTGCAGGAGTTATTCTATTTTTTTTGTTTTTAAAAGCTATCCATATGTCTTCTCTCTCATAAGAAATTTCTGCTTCTTTCACTTGTATATGTTTATGTCAATGTTTTTGGTTTTTGCTTTCTTTTTTGTGTTGGGGGGTTTGTTAGGTTGGTGTGTGTTGTGGTAGATCTCTGGTCTGTGACTCTGAAAATCCTATGAAGTTTAATTATCATCCATCTAAAGGTTGCTGCAAATGAATCTTTTCTGGAACGTAATCCCAAACAATTTGATTATACGGTCATTGTATGAGCTATCTTCATTGCCAGTTGTTTGATTTTGTCTCATGGAAGTTCTTTGGCGTATTTCAGGAGGAGCATTTCGTACTTCTATTCTGGCAAATCCAAATCTTTTACCAGTCTGGCAGATGCTGCATCTTGCACTTCCATCAAAGACATTGTAAAGCCAGAAAATGCTTACACTAGGAAGCGCAAGAATTTGCTTGCTTACAGCAATATCTGGGATAAGAACCGTACTAGCATAAGGAGGAGTAGTAGTGGTGGGATATCAAAGAGACACTCAAACTCAAGGAGCTCACTGGCTCTTGCAGCAACTATGAGCGGTACCGAAAGCAGCAATAATAGTGACAGTTCCATTTCACATTCATCAACTCCTGTTGTCTGTCTTCCTCCTTTACCACCTCAAGTGAGGAGATCATCCAATAATGACTCTTCTTCGTCACCTCCTGGGCCAATGTTTTCTCCATGGCGGTCTCTCTCTTTATCTGATCTGCAAGGTGCAGCTGCAAGTCCAAGTATCCCTGGTTTAATGGTGAATAATAGGAATATATAGGACCGTTCATGACCTTTCCTAGTTTTCTGTCACCCTATGAATCTCAATTTGAATAGATATTCATGGAGGTGGAATCTTCTAAGCCATTGTAAGCCCATAGTGTTTATCATTGTAGATGTCTCTCCTTTGGGCTGCTTCATGATGTAACTGTTATACTGTTATGTTAGAACATTCTCCATTACATTTGGAGTTAATTTGTGATGCATGTGAATGCTGTTATACTATTGTGTTAGAATGTTTTCCATTACATTAGCCATTAATTTGAGCTACATATATCGTACTATGTTATGATGTTTTCCCTTACTTTTTACTTGTAATTTTTGATACATATGAATGTTTTGTTCTCCTGTGCGAGAGGTGCTTTGCTCTGTCACTCTGTTAATTAACTATTTCATTTGTTGTTTTTATTGCCATTTCACTTCAAATCTGAAAATAGCTTGTAGTGAAGTTGTCTGTTCTCAGAATTATTATGTTATACTTTGGTTTTGAAGTTTAAGGGAACTCTCTCGCTAGTATCATGTGGAAAAGGGAAAAAGTATCATGACTTTATATTTGCAAAGCTGCAGTGGTTAACGATGGTGCTTCCATCCCTGCAGGGAGGAAGCTTGGTGGCTACTGAAGATGATATCTGGAGTAGTTTCAATGGATTAATGTTAGAAGTTCCTGTTTCTTTATTATATTTGTCCGTAAGAGTTTCCACATGAAGCAATTTCACTGTCACTATTTTCTCAACTTGCAGAAGTGTATCCTATTTGGTACTTATATTTTGGAAAGAGAAATATGAGTGGAAAAGAAAAAAGACTGGGTGGGGGAAGTTGTGTATAAATTCTTTGCTATCAGAGATGATGTATGTGGCTGTAGCACTCCGAAGAAATCATGCATATCTAGCTCATATTTGCACAGGTATGAATCTTAAATCTGCTAGACAGGGAAAGAGAATCTTCATAATTTTTTAGATTGCTACTTCCTTCAGTAAGCTCTCTGGGAATTTTAGCTTTCTGTATGTCATGCATGATTGGTGGAGTCATGTAAATTGTATGAGGAACTGTTTAATTCATGGGGAATTAATTTGGAATCATAGGTGAAAGGTATACAAAGAAACGAGGCTTGAAATTGAGTGTGATTGACTGTCCAACATTTGAGATGTAAATGGAAATCTTCTAGCAAATGGTACTAAGTTACTGATATAGAAAAAAACTGTTCTAACATTACACTCACACTACCTACATTGGACTGTTCTTCTAGCCTTCAGGTTATGGGAGAAAATCTCAATGGTCATATATATATATATTTTCTGTTTGACCTTAGGGAGTTGCTATAATCCTTTTAGCTGTTTACTTGAAATAAATATGGTTTTCCAACTCTATGGATGAGCACACGAATGATTGCATTCTGAAGAGAGGCTGAATACTGCTATTTTTATATAAACCAAATTAAACATGGCTATCTATCAAATCTATCAAATGAGATGCCAGCATTTGAACCATATCTATCAAATCTCTAAACAGGAATGCTTTATTTGCTGGTGATTTCATCTGAAAGAGCATGGAAGCACTCACTTTAAAGACATGAGAGAATATTATTATTATTATTATTATTTTTGAAGTAGGATGGCATTGGCAACAAAAACAATTGACAGCAGAATTTATACCTCATTTACAAGGTTCCCTCAAATGTGGGGATTTGGTATAAGGACACTTGATCACTTGAGACGTGTACCTATTCTGTCAGCCTCAAATTATTAGTGGATTCTTGATGGCAAAACGACTCACACCGCTTCTCTTTATGATCTGAAATTCTTGCATAAATATCTTGTAAGTTATCCTGAATAACATGATAAGCTGTATGGCGACATTTCTTGCCTTTTCTTTTGGATAAATAGGACCAAATGGACTTGTGAGTTATCGATAACAACAAAAGACAGTCATATAATATGAATAGCCGTATAGCGACACGGTTTCTCTTTTCTGCTGAATAAATAGAAATTGTTTGAATTGATTACAGGATGTTAGCCGTATGGCGACATTGTTGCTCTTTTCAGGTGAATAAATAGTTTTACATTGAACCGATACTATTTCACCAATCAAATATTCATGCAGCCTGGCAATTAGTAAACCATAGGCATATTTTAGTTAATGGACTTATGATAGATATAGCAAGTTATTGTTGCTAGTGAATTACAGATAGAGGTCTAAAAGGTCAAATCTTTGATAATTCCATCATCCATGGTTGAGTTGACAAAACTTACTAAGGGGGTGGGTGGGAGGGAGTAAAAAAAAAGAGCTGTAAAAATAAAGGTTTTCATTGATGGAAAAGAGCTGGATTGCACATTAAAGCTAACTCATGATCCTTTCTTGCTATGGCTTTGCATAGAATTTGCTATT
Source organism: Parsonsia alboflavescens (assembly GCA_028571225.1). NCBI lineage: Eukaryota > Viridiplantae > Streptophyta > Magnoliopsida > Gentianales > Apocynaceae > Parsonsia > Parsonsia alboflavescens. Next base: position 14,910,976 of record JAOXNR010000022.1, read on the forward strand.
TTAAGTTTTTCAAGAATGGTTTGTTTCGGAAGTACTGATTAGGAAGTAATTTTTGTGAAAGAAGAATGTCATCTGAGACTGATTATCCACAGGAAATTGTTATCATTCTCTTTGATGTTTGAAATGCTGTCTTCGAAGTTATGTTGCATTTGATGGTCATGTGATAGTATGTGAAACTGTGTAGGATCTAAAATTTGATTATTTTTTAAACAGCAATAACATAAAACATTTGAGTCTGAGAGTATCCCTTGAAGCAATTGAATTCTTTGAATGTTTGATGGTTTCTAACTTTCTTTTGAATAGTGAAGACCCTGTAAAATGTATAATTGTCTTGGCTTTCTGCATACTTGGCAATCTTATGGAGCGGTCTATAATTTTCCTGGTTTTTGCAGAGGCTAGGAGCTTGAACAGAAGGATGAGAAGAAAGCGTTACAACAACTTTTGACTTATTATAATTACATCAGGCATGTAATGAGTGGGAGATGTGCTATTTTGGTAGTTAGTGAGTTCCTCGTTTTTTTCACCCTTCTTCATGTTCGACGTGTGGCACAATGCCAGATAAGAATGACAGGGAAGGAAAATTTTTGAATGTGTCTAATGGTCATATGGCCTTAAACACATTCAAAGACATTAATTACTACCTACCAAAGAGGATTTCTTCCTCAATTGTTTCCAAAATCATAATTAGACTGTTGTTTGGGTAAAACATTGATTAGAGAAACCTCATGACTTTATCACTGTGAACGGTGCTTAGAGTGTTGAATTGCTTATAAATTGGGTCGAATTCTGGAGTTTGCTTTGAGGAGCAATTCAGTCTTCGGAAGCCGTCCCTCAGGTTCTCTTCTTTTCTTCTGTAACTATTGTTTGGTCTCTGATCTTATATCAGTACTAACTTGATCGTTAACTGATGATATGCCTATGATAGCTTTGAAGAAATCAAGTGCCCTTAAAAATTTATTGATGGAATAGAAGGTTTATGCAGATTGCTAGTGGCACAAGAAAGTTGAATCTCGGTCAAAAAGCGTTTGGGAATAATCAGTGGCAAGTAGTTCCTGGGGAGAAATTGCTGATTCCATCTCTGCCTTTTTTCTTTTTTCGATTTTTTCCCCCTTTTGGATGTTCTGAACTCTATTTGACTTCAGTTCTCGTGTGAACAGGCCATGGATACTTCTCCAGTCAGTCAAGAGGAATATTCTTTTTTCTACGCAATGGATAGAGCACTTTACACTATCCTTGCTGTTGAGCTCTGGCGCAATCCCCATGAATCTATGCAAATCTTGGCCTTGTGGCTTTGGTTTGAGCGACTGGGCTTCAGGAATATTGTACAGAAGATCTTGTCTCTGCCTCGTATTTTGATAAATGATTTAGCTGATGAAGCACTTGTGTGCTACGGATGTGTCAGGGATCCTCAGTTTCTTCACAGAGCTAAAACCACTGACATTCCGCTGACTCATAGAATGCTCAAGAAAAAGGTTTCTCTAGAATATTTCCATGAACATCGTTACACTGCAATTGGTGGAATTCGCATTGTTGTAGCTGAAGTTTGTGCCACAGCATTAGCGGATGTCATTGGTGAAGCTATTAAGAGGCATTCTGCACAAAGAACATTGAGGAAGCAGAACACTCTGTCACCTGCTTGTGAACAGTCCTTGGTTCACAGTTTTGCTAATTTGGGGTTTGTAAATGAATTGCCCGAGGGCAACCCCATTTGCAAAAGTGTGTCACTGCTTCCTGAACAGTCTTTACTTCACAACTTTGCTAACATGGGTATTGCAGGTGAAATGACACAGGGAAGCAGTCGTGGCATTTGGGCACCGCTAGCTCATGGGCCATCCTTAGGTTGCAGCTTTTCCAACTTGGGGATCGACGGTATACTGTCAAATGGCTGTCCTGCTAATATGGTGCCGTCATCAATTCAGCAGTCCTTGGGTCATATCTTTGCCAAAATGGGACTTAAAGGTCAAATATCTGGTGGTGTTGATGATAGTGTGATTCCAGCAAGAGTTGCAAGGTCCTTGGGGCGTGGCTTTAGTGATCTGGGACTCAGAGGTGAACTTTCCAATCGCTCTGCCCGGGCTACTGCAGCATCCTCAGTTCTTGAGCCATCCTTGGCTCATAGCTTTACTGGTTCAGGATTTGGAGCTGAACTGTTCCGTGGCATCGGTCCCCGCAATGGACCGGGAGCAGAGAACAGGACCTTGTTTGTTACATTCTCTAAAGGCTACCCTGTTACAGAGGCCGAAGTCCGAGAATTCTTCACAAAGCTATTTGGCGACTGCATAGAGTCCTTCTACATGCAACCAGTGATGCCATATGAACAAGCACTTTATGCTCGGGTTGTTTTCTGTAACCCCGACATTATTGACTTGGTTCTGAATGGTCTCCAGAAAGCCAAGTACACCATAAATGGGAAACACTTGTGGATGCGAAAGTTTATTGCAAAACGTGCTGGCTCAAGCTCATCATTTCAGCCATTGGAGCCATAGATGGCCTGTCTTGGCATCTGCTCGAGTCTTTCTGTGTGTTTTCATACGAGTTCTCACTTTCTGCTTGGGTCTTCACTTCCATTTACGTGTATGCTTTTAGTTTAATCCTGTTACAAGTCTCGTTTTCAATTCCAGTTTGTAAACTAGTTTCAGTGTTGGTCCGGACATGGTCACAATAAAGAGTCATGTAATTTACCCTTCGTTTCCAGAAACTTTTCCTGGGTGTTTATGTTTAAGAAAGTGCTTTACCCCCACCCTGCCAATGCGAGTAAATATTTGTGGATTATGTGTAGCCACATATCGGCACAATTGGGTGCAAAATCATACGAACACTATGGAAATATATACCAATAACAGCGGTAGCTCTGCGGTTTCTCCGCACATTAACATCCAACCAAGAAATCCAAGAAATGTCATGATAATGGTCATTTCAATTTTTACCAAAGGAGTTCACAATTGAACTACACTTTAGGAAAACAGGCAATATCTCTGTCACTGTTTTCTCTTTGAATAGAACTGGAACTGGGGATGGTTTGCAGACGGTGCCTCACAAGTCCAGACTCTGCAGAGAAGAAGATGAATTCAACAAGTCGTCAATTAAGTTGGCAGCTTGCACATAAACCAACAGTTGTTCTGACGAAACTAAGTACTAAGATCCAAAAGAAGGGAATTCCAACAAGTACTTTCCTTCCCTTGAGTGACATAAAAATTTGCGGTTGGAAAGCCAGTCACGTCATTCCTTACTTCGAAAAGAACTAATTCTTTTTTTTATTGAAAATATATTTATTTATAAAATTAAAAGGTATTGAGCTGACTCTTCTCAATTATGAAGATGATACAATTGAATGTGAACCATATCCCTACATGTCAATTTCTTAGAAAAATATTTGAATTAAAAACTCTCCTTTTGTTAAAATAAATGTTTTTATTTTCATATTTACCCTAACAAAGTGGTGCTTTTTGTTATCTGATTTAAAGTGAAATCTGAAAAGATAAATGTTTAGTTTAGTTCTTTTTTACCCCTTAGTTATTTTGTACAATAATTATTTAGAAATATTTCACATATTAAAAGTAAATATCTTTTAAAATATTATTGCAAAGAATTATTAGAAAAACAATGGTGTTGTGTTAAGGTTTAAGATGGATGATGTAAGTATGTAAGCTTGAAAATAAAAACAGAATATATATATATATAATATTAATAAATATTTATATATATATATGTATATATGTATATCAGATTTTCTATGTTGTGCACTATGAATGACCCGACCCGCGATAAGGTGTTGTTTTGCTCGGCTTCCCCATCATCTCTACCCTTCCTTCTTTGCAACAATCTAGACCAAACCACCATGGCTATCAAGGTTGTCAAAATCGCGAGTTAACTCGTAAAATCGTATGAGGTATAAACGTGTAAAATCGGATCAAAATCGAAAATTTGAATAAAATCGGTAAAATCGTGAGTTAACTCGGTAAACTCGGTCGAGTTTGACCGAGTTAACTATTTCCCCCAAATTCAATTGTGAAATTGAAATACCCAATTACAACCCGGACCCGACCCGATTTTAATTCCAATTAAACACGAAATTTAGGGCTATTTCAGATCGGTTTCTTCACTGTCTTCACTCTTCTTTACTTTACACCAGTTTCTTCTTCTCTCAAATATTTCAGATCGGTTTCTTCAAGTGCTCTCTTCACTATCTTCAGGACCTCTCCGGCTCTCCCTGCAACGTTCACTGGTTCTTCAGGACCGCATTGAAACAACAACTGAACTGAACTGGTCTTCGCTGCAACTGAAACAACTGTTGGTGTCTTGGTGAGTCCAACTTTGCTTGATTAA
>JAOXNR010000022.1:14915401-14927184 GCA_028571225.1 Parsonsia alboflavescens
ATATAACCCTCGGTACATCATGTAGCCCGTGCATTCTTCGCCAATTACAAAAGCCACCGTGACATTAATGGCGCATCCTAATTTCCAGCTGGTTGAATAGTACTTGCTTTGAATAATAATATTTTTTTATATTTTATTTTCTTAGTTGCTTTACAATAATATCGTTTGTCTCTTCGTACACAAAACTCAATTGCAAATGCATATTTATTATACATCTTAAATATGTCTTCTGCATAGTGAACAATTTCTTATTGTAATTTCTTTTCCAATTCCTCACATCACCTCCAATGTTATTATTCTCCCTATTATTTAGAGGTTCTTCCCCTTCACTATCTAAGATAAATCATGTCTTCCTTACTCTTGTTTTCGGATCCTAACATATATGTACATAAATCAAAGGAAAAATACTAATTAAATGATGGAAAATACATAATCAACAAGGATACAATCTAATGGTATTTAAATCATCTATAAAAGCCAAATATACCATTCTATTAAGATTTATAATACTAGAATAGATAAATCTAGAGTAGCAGATAGATTATAATACTCTGCCATTTAGAATTGAATGTCTTATTTCTTAATTTAGTTAAACTTTTATTAGAAAAAGTGATATTGCAATGTTAAAATTAACTAAGTCAAACTTTTTTCTTAATATGTTCAATTTCGCACAGTGTAAGTATTATTTCTGAAAGTTGATAAAGCAAAAAATTTAAAATAGTCTAAATCTTTTCTATAAGTAATTTGAAATTGAATTTTTTCATCTAATTTCAAAACTAGAAAGAAGAGACAAAAAATACCCATCATTATAAAGAAGGTACTCCCCTGGTTTCAAAATGTTTGTCAAAGGATAGAGTTTTTGTTTCAAAATAATTGTCATTTACATATTTCAAGGCAAGAAAGTATAAGTGAATCACACATCTTACCCTTTGTTTGTTTCCAATGGAGCTTATTTCATTTACACAATTTTAAAACTCACCAATCACATTATCATTAGGGGTGTAAATGAGATGAGACGATTCGCGAACAGTTTGGGCTCGATTCGGTAAAAGCTTGAATTCGGCTCGCTTTAATCGAGCTCGCTCAACTCACTTATTAAATGAGTCGAGCCAGGCTTATAAATATTCGATTCATTTGGCCCACCAGCCTAAACAAGCTTCTAATATAAACAAATATTTTATTTATAATATTATATATAATATAACTTATTTATTATATTTTTTTGTTTTTATTTATTTTATATAATATATTTTATTATTTTTATATGATATATTTTATTTATTCATCTATTATATATAATAAATAATATTATTTTTTAAATTTTTAAGAAAAATAAATTAACATGTAGAAACAAACATAAATGAGTCTGAACTTGGGTTTCAAGCCGAAACATCAAACTTTTTTGACTATACTTAAACGCTCAAGCCTTCTATAGAGAGCTTACAAGTGGGGAGCTATAAAAATGAAAGAGTCAAGCTAAAAAAACGAAAAGAGGATCTAAGGGTTCATATATATAGTTCTTAAAAAATATAATTAATTTGGTCAGGTTCTGTATAAAGAATCCCATTCAACCCAATTATAAGTTATCTATCGGGTTTGGATCCCGATATAAAATAAGCAATATCGAATCTCGTGTATTTATTTCAAAAACAAGTCTAAATAAACAGGATTCACTAAGAAGTCTAACTATATGCCATGGCTAACTCTTGATACTTTCAAGTTGAAAACTCAGAGGAAGCGTGGATGAAGACTGAGAAAGGAGTAACAATAGAGGGAATGTTTCTCTTTTGTTCAAAAAGTGAGGATGATAAAAAAGATAAAGAGGTTAAAAAAATGGAGAGAGAGAGGTAAAACCTCATTTTTTTATTTCCAAACTCTTTTCATTTTTCCTATTAGGTCTCTAATGAAAATTTTTTTTAGAACATTTTAGGTCTCCATTTCCTCTTTCATCTTTAAATCTAGGTCCCTAATCATTCTTTCCACCTTTTAGGTCCCTAAAATGTGTTTCTTCTTTCATCATAGATCCCTAGGTTTTTTTTTTTTTTAAAAAAAAACTTTTTAGGTCATGGATTTTTGAGTTACACAAAAAGATCTTTTCTACCTAAAGTTACCATCTAGGATGAAGGTCCCCCTCAACTTGTTAAACTAGGAGCAATTAATTTTATCTTTTTATTATTTAATTCATTAAAAAAAAATCACTAGTGCTTATTTAATTTGTATCTGATGTGATTTTCTCCATGCGTCAAATTAGAAGCAAAATCCAAGATTCATCAATTAAGAATTAAGTTAGTTATATTGACCCAGGTTGTTTTGCAAATATAAACCAATATCTTGATTTAACGTACTATACAACATGCTAACCAAATTTTTGTATTTTTTATCTATTTTGGTATAGTTGTCAAGTCATCTCCCTCCATTTCCATGCTTGAACTTGAAATACAATCTTTATAATTGAAAATGAAAATCACCATATTGTATTCCTTCAACTCTTCAAATTGCATGGATGTCTCTCCTCTTGAAGCTCTATGTTCTTCATAATTAAACGTGAAATTCTTCAATACCTCATCCATTGCAAATTACTCCTTCTCCATCAATATTAGTATCAATAAATTCCGTAAAATGCAGCTATCATCATTATTGCTTTTTTTTTCTTTAAAAAAAAAATTTTTATGAATTAAACAATAGTGTGATAAAATTGTCCATAACTTGACATTTTAGGTTGGGGCGAGAGAGGGGGAGGAGTTGACCTCATTGGAGAGAGTAATTTTTAATCCAAAAGATCTAATATGTCAAAAATAGTTTGAGGATCTAAAATGTAAAAAAAGAATGATAAGGGACAGAAGATGAAATACAAAAACTTTTAGAGACCTAAAGAGTTAAAAAAAAAAAATTGTGGGCCTAATATAATAAAAGAATGAAAACTTGAAAAATTGAGATTTTACCCAAAAAAAAGAATTACAATTAGAAGGAACACTAATGGGTAAAAAAAAGAGAAGAAAGAAAAACGAAAGACTCAAATCTATATTCTATCCTAATTTGGGTCATTGTTTTTAACTTTTTATTTGACGAGTTTAATGGAAGTGATGAAGAGACTTACTACGTCGTCTTGATGGTGGATATCTCCTCACGAGGTTTCAGCTCTTCACTTCAAGGAGTCCACAACACCGGGAAAACTTTCTGCAATTCATCAAGTTCGTTCACTTCAAACCCAAAATTCACTGTTATAAAGTTTATCATTGGTGACAACTTGTTACTTAATTCTTCAAGATTTTATCTGTTTGGTTAGATGCATGGAAGAATATTTTGTGTGTGAAAATTTCTGCATAGCTAGATGATGTTTAATTTTTTTGATCCTTTTGTAGTTTTCTTGACTGAAAATTTGGGTTTTAGAAATGGAGGAAAGTTCGAACAATGAAGAACCCACTTCCTGGGATGAACTTTACAATATCAATCTGATGCCTTCAGAGTTCTTTGTCAAGTTTAGAAAAGAAATTGAAGGCTTTCGTGTTGGTGTTAACTTGGAGGTAATCTTTTATTTTTGGTGTTTGGCTTCATTCTAGTTCTTGGTTTTCCCTCCTTACTTAGAAAAAAAATTAGGCTACCTGAAATTCTGTTGTGGATTATGAAGTTTAGGGTAGTTAAGTTGCTATACATTGCGTTATCGAGATTCTGAACAACTGAAACTGTGAAAGGTTTTTTCCTTTTGCAGAACAAATTCTGGAAAGTTATATTGTGGGACTTTGTGATCGTATGTATTCTTAATTTGCAAATTGATGATTTTGTTTGAAATCCTCAGTCACGTTATTTAACTTAAATACTGTCCTATTGATGGAAAGGATATTAAATGTGCTGTGTTAATATTTTCTCCACAACTTTAATTTACACCGAACTATTTCTTTATTTCAGAATTATCTTACAGGAGTGGTAGATATGGAATCTGAAACGTGAATTCATCACTAATTGCCAAGTTTTGAATTCCAAATGGCTAGCATACCATGCTGAGTGATGGCATTTCATTTGTTTCACACATGTCCGGCTTAGTTCTGTAGGAAACTTGCTTTGGCGGCAAATTATGTCCTCTATGAATCTCTCTTTAAGTTTATGATCACCTATATGCAAATTCGAAACTACAAACGAGACTGTTATAATCTACTGCTGTTGAACATGACCCAGGATATGATTGAAGTCACAACTGGAGGCTACTTCTTTATTCTGGGGATGCTACTTGTTCTGATCTACCTTTTGATAGGCTCCAACTTTTAATTGGAAAGCAGAAATCACCGATATCTTCAAGAGCATGTCATGTGAAAGATAAAAATACTGATTTTTATTTGATGCCTGTTTGCTGTTTGATTAAGTTGCTCATGTTATACCATGCTTTAAGTTGATCTGAAAAATGGAAATTGTGTTACATGATGTCCCTTCATTTTTTGTTTATCTTTGAAATATATGCTTTTAGATGGTTAGAGTATTTCTCTGGTAATCAAGATACTACCTTGAGCAGCGGGATACAGTAATTCACTCAAATCTTTATATTAGTGAGGAATTGCAGTCTTGTTGTCATGATTTTAATGAAAAGATTATATGGTGTATAGTGATTTCAACTATTACTTTTGATTAGTTCTACAATGTACCAATCAATGAGTATCAAGCGAAGTTGGTTTTAAAGCCATTAGCCCATGATCGGAGATGGAAGTTCATTTATGAACCTTTAGAACATGATGTGCGTCTTCTTTCAAAGAAAATCCCTGTAACAAAATTTCTAAATCTTCAGGTTTATTCTGCTCCTTTTTAAATTTTCCTTACCTAATATATCAATAATTCTGTTTCTCATTGAATTCAACTAATACAGGTAGGAATAGGACATAGCTTTAAGTTGAATGCCACTGGTTGGAAGTGGAAGCTTACCACTTGTTTAGGTGGAGATGGTGTTTCTCGGATTCGGAATAAAACTACACTGGGCTTGTGTACCGGTATGGATTTCCGTTTCGGGTGGAAAGCTGATTATGTGCTTCCAGAAATTAATGGGCAAGTTGACCCTCCTCTATGTTTGAGTACTGATGAAATTAGCAGCATTATATAATCATGAATTCTCTGATTCACTAGTGCTAAACTTTTGCTGAGCTGGGATTTGAAATGAAATAACGATATTGCTAAAGTAACATTGATTAGTCAATGTGTCTTAACCAAATCTTTATTTTGACAGGGGTTTGGGCACTGGTGAACCATTGTTCAACATGAACTCTGGACGCTTACAGGCATCCCTTGACAGAGTGGAGACAATTTTTACCCATACTTCATAACCCTAGGTGCGGTTATTCTTCTCTTCGATGAAATAACCTAAATTGGAATCAAAGAAACAAGTTCAACTCAACTATTTAATCACTTCAATTTCACTTTATTATGTCAGTATATTCCGGTTTTGTTTCAGTGTTTGGGCATGGAAGACAGTTCATTTGGAATTTTGCTTAAACTGAGAATGAACTTTGACCTGAATGAAAATAAAATTTACCAAGAGTTTCTGCATCAAATACAAAGTAGTAATTGTGCACTTGGTTAGTTTGGTTGTTTTCCATGAAGCTATTAGTTCTGAGAAGACAACCAAAATTTATTTTGGTTTTCCCCTGCCAAATTTTCTTGAAGAAATGGCTTGCCAAGCTTTCATTGTCATCTTTTACCGCTGTCTTTGATGGTCGAACAATAGGATAATGATGATACAATAATTAGCTAGACTATTACGTAAATTCTCCAATTTTAATTAGTTTAACTGTTTGTGAGCATTGACCTGGTGACATATTTGTTCTTCCATGGAACGATGACAGAAAAGAAGATGAAGCTCAAGCAATGTTTGTTAGGTTTGATCTAGGTAACTCTATTGTCAGCTATTATTCAAAGAAAGGACAACAACTGAAAAGGTAGAGGTGAACAATCCTTGAGGGACGGACAAAAGAAAACAGAAATGAAATATGATAATGACGCGATTTGTTTTTCTTCAGTTTTGAATTATGATTCGAATGGGAACATATGGAGAAAAACTCTGCTTGCAGACGTAATTCTTTTGGATTAAGTGGTTTGTGGATTGTAGATGCATTGATACAGGGTGCTCCCATGTACAATTGGTTCTTGCACGAATATCGTATTTTACTCTTGGGTATTTCCGCGAAACTATATTGATGTTGTTAGGACTTATAGTTTATCAAGTTCAGATAGTTTATGGCATTTAAGCTTTGTTATACGATCCTTGAGAATGGTCCTGACCTCATTTGAGCTTGTTTGAAGCACATAAATCTATTCAAAGTTTGAATCTTTAGCATGGCTTGTGTATAATTTAGCATTTTTCTTGATTGTAAACTCTTGCCAGAATTGAAACCATCCTAAAGTAGTAACAGGTCTACTTGAAATGTACGATGTCAGAAGGCTTATTTAGTACAAAAGATGCATAGGAAACAAGTTAAGCTGCCTTAGATAAAATTCACCCAAAAAAAGAAGCAAAAAAGAGTAGTATTTTCTAAAAGAAAATGTGTTTCTATTTAAATATTTTGGCATTCAATAAACTTGAAAGAGAGAAAATGTGTTGATAAGACAGTATTCAGTGAATGTGTTGAAGTTTGATTTATGTTATATTATCAAACTTAAAGCTTGAATTTTGGTTCTTGCACAACTAAAACAAACTTGATTGATTCTGTAGCTGCAAGATAGGGTCAAATTTGATCTGGACATGTTTTATCAGTGGTATTCAAATTTAGGTAAGGAAGGAAGGCATTCAAATTTTGAAAGCTCCTGCAAGAAGAATCGAAATCATTCATTAAAAGCATAGCTTTCGGCAGTTTAATGCCAAAACGTAGTCGAAGAAATATCCTTTGCTTTATAATTACTATGTATGTACTCGAAGAAATATCCTTTCCATTTAGCCGTTGTGCACTGAAATCCGTGGCTCCACAACGGCAACATTTGCCCCCAGTCCGTATATATAAACTTCAAAATTCATTCTCTTTGGGTAAAAATTTACCATTTCCAAACTTCTTTTTTTTTTCTTTCTTCTGCTGGTTCAAAAGAACATACAAAATCATCAAAATCTGCAAAATGGCAAAGCCTGGAAGCTCATTTTGCTTCATAAATCTTCTCCGTTCATTTCTGAATTTCGCCCTGTTCCTCCTATCTGCAGCCTCTCCTGCTCCTATCATTTTCCTCAAAATGCCTCCAACTTCACTTGGTTGGGCATTTCTCATGATCTCTTTCATCTCGCTTGTCTCTTCCATCATTGGGTTCTACTCTCGGCTGGCCCATTTTTGCTTCATGACACACATCTCCCTCCTCCTGGCCTCAACAATAGGCCAATTGCTCGGCATTTTAGCCCTCTTCACCAAGGAAAAATCCAGCCTTTCCATGCTAAAATCCAAAAGGGACCCAAGAGAAGCAAAGGTTTTAGCAAGGCTAGAATGTGGGGTTTTGATGGCAATGTTTGTGGTGCAATTTGCAGTGCTAATTCTGACATGCGCAGTACACAGCTGTTGGGTTAGAGACTATGAAGGATTAGAAGCTGATAGAGAGGCAACGGCAAGGAAGAGGAGCCAGAGGATTGCTAGGGTGCAAGAGGAATCCATGGCAAATGCAGAAAAAATTGCTACAGTTAAAGCAGAAGAATTTGATGAGAAGATGAAGAACAAGTATGGACAGCGGGTGTAGATGTTGTGGAATTATGATGTTATTTCTTGCTTGTGAGTTATATCATATATGTTTAATTCTTCTTGCTGATTTTGGGTGGTCACTATGGGGTGGCCATTGACGTCAGGAAGAGATTTGCGATTTCACAGTTCAAATCTGTGCCTCAAATTCATTTATCTCCTTCTTAAGTGTTGTTAGTTAGTTCTTTAATTTCGAAATGTATTAAATTAGTGAATTGTTGTAGAGTTCATTGTGCTTTTTTAGCACTATTCATTGGCTCTTTAAATTGAATATATTTTTTACTTAAAAATTCATTAACTATTTTTTCAAATTACAAATATCTTACCAACTCTCTAGTTTAAATTTATAGGGTGATAAAAAAAGAATACTCGAGTTAAGAAGGGAAGGTCTCACAAAGATATATTTTAAATGGGTTCTAAAATGTTTTCGATGTTTGCTATTAATTAAATGGATAGATAGGCTTAATGAAAGGTGATTAATTTATCAAGAAGCCGAGTTACTTGAAATTTTTTCTTTTAAGAGAGAGATATATTAAAATTAAACAAAGTCTACTTGTAAAGCAGAAAATACAATTGAAGGAATATTTATGGGAGTATTTGATAAAGAGAAAATTTTTTATACCTAAAGTTATGTCAATATCTATAGTCTTTTCCCCCTTGTAATTTAGGACTCAAACTTTTTACTTGTGACCAAAATTTTTAATACCTTCGTTGATTTTTAAATACCAATCTATTAAAGTTTAGACCAGAGTTATACTTGATACATGTAGTTATATTTCTTACAACTGAGGAATATTTCTATTAGGTGTGACCTCGCACAGCATTTTTGTGTGCGATAGTGATGGGAAGACGGAAACAACATCATTTCCTTTCAATAATAATAATAAAAAATTGCAGCAAAGACTACTTTTCTTCTCCGGTTCATTTTCTTCCTCAAACCCAGTTACTCTTCCTTAGAGCTCCCTCTCGATTCTTCTTATTTTTCCAAATTCATGACCCCGATCTCTTGCTACAACAATTCATGGAATCAACAGCCTAGTGCTAGAGGAGGGAAAAAAAGAAGTTCAACTAAAGATTTGGGTAATTTTTTCAAACCTAAAGATCGTGATTTATTTTCTCTTTTGTTGCAAAATTGGGGTGGTGGAGGGGGTTTGGGTTTGGTTACGACAGTAGATGGTGACCGTAGGTGGTGGCGATGGGAGATCTGCTATGGTGTAGGAGACGGAGCAAAAGATTTGGGTTTGGTGGCCAACGTCTAGTTTTGGTTTACTGTCAACAGCGACCTCTTTGGACTCTTTCTGTGGTTTGCCTGAGCTCCGAAGGTGGTGGCGATGGCAGATCTACCATGGTGTAGGAGATGGCGCTTTGATGGGTTTGATGGCCAATGTCTGGTTCTAGTTTGCCATCGGCAGCGACCTCTTTGGACTCGCTCGGTGGTTCACCTAAGCTCCGATTGTTTGTTGGTTTGTTGCTACAAGCTTCGTCTTTGCTGCAATTTTTTTATTTTTTATTTATTGCAGTAGTAGATCTTGACCGTAGGTGGTGGCGATGGCAGATCTACCATGGTGTAGGAGACGGAGCAAAAGATTTGGGTCTGGTGGCCAATGTCTAGTGTTGGTTTGCAGTTGACAGTGACCTCTTTGGACTCTTTCGGTGGTTTGCCTGAGCTCTGAAGGTGGCAGCAATAGCAGATTTGCCATGGTGTAGGAGATGGCGCATTGACGGGCTTGGTGGCCAACATCTGGTTTTGGTTTCCGTCAGCAGTGGCCTCTTTGGACTCGCTCGGTGGTTGGCCTGAGCTCCGATTTTTTGTTGGTTTGTTGCTGCAAACTCCGTCTTTGTTGCAATTTTTTTTAAATTTTTTTTAATGAAAGGAAATGATGTCGTTTCCATTTTCCCGTCACTGTCGCACACGAAAATGCTATGCGAGGTCGCACCTAACAGAAATGCTCAACAACTGAGTATCCAAACTTTTTACAAACAATCAAAATAGTACCTTCTGTTAATTTTTTAACACTCATTATTTAACTCAACACTTCTTCTTCTTCTTCTTCTTTTTCACAATTCTCGTCTATTTTGTAAAAGGTAAATAAAGAAAATAAGTCCAAAAGTCTGAAAGGTTGTAATCACAGCTATGCTCACAATTTGGTTCTTCTTCAACCTACTTGAATGTTTCCTTGTAGAGACCATGGGAGGATTATTATCCTTAGAATTATGGTCAATTGCAAGTTAGCCTCAGAAACCATTCATTTGATATACAAGATATCTTAAAAAGTTTTGAATATGTTATGCATAACTCTTTCCAAGCTAGAATTAGCACGAAAGTAAAATGTTTCCAAATTCTAGAAATAAGTGAATCTCCCCCATTCCAAAAACTTGCAGCCTATAACACCACAAGCCATGCGTTATTCTAACATAATACATTGGGCTTCTAATGATGTGATCTTGAGTTGAAGTTTCTCATTATTTTAGAACAACTCTTGGTCAATCACATAGAAGACTTAAATTCCCAAGACTCATAAAGTTGTTCAAGCTTAGAAATTAGATTGACCTCTTGTTAATGCAAACAATCAACCAACATAATTTGGTAGACAATTTCAAAACCTAAGCTAAGTAGTTGAAAAGCCCTTTTGAAATATCTCAATAAACCTAAAAAAGTTCTTGAAGAAACCTGCTCAAAGATCAAGTTTGATCTAAAAAAGAAAAGTCACTTATTGTAATTGTGTTTGTGGAATAAGTTGGTTTACAAATTACAAATAGAAGACTATTTATAGTCTTGATGATAAAAAGCCCTAACAATAGTTAAAGGACATTAGAGACTATAATAAACAAGTCAAATGATTAAAAGGAATTAAGAAAAGTCTCATTTGATGAAATGGGGAAGGGCTGATTTGGTGCCGGCTCAAGAAGAGGAGGCATCGAACAAGAGGGCCGGATTCCAGTGGCTGTACAGTGCGACCAACACACCAAATGGTACTGTAGCACCACACCCTGCTACTGTAGCATCGGGCTCTACCATGCCATCCAATGCAATATTGAGTCTTCTTTGTGCCAAACTCATTTTCATAGCCCCAAATTCATTTCTAAGCTTCCCAACATCAATTCCAAGGCTTGTTCTTCATTGGAACACTTCCCAACTTCATCTTCAAAGCCTTGAATCATCCTAAAGTTGAAACCCTTCTTTGGTAACTCGTCATCAAGTTAAATCTCCTTGAAGATGGCTTCAAAATCAAGAAAATCTTCTCTTCCATCCTTGTATTTGAAATACAAAATTTTATAATCAATCTTCAAGTCACCATTTGGATCATTTTCAGCAAAGGCTTGACTTGAAAGCTTCCATAGACCCCTAAACTTCGCATGAAGGTCTTTATAAGTAAATCTTCTCCTATGAATCTTCTCTTGATTGAACTCTCCAATGAATGTCTTTCTTTATGATTTCATTGATGATATGATCGATCCTTAATCTTCATCATTCCCTCTCACCTCAAAAGCATTCGTCCTCGAATCTTTAGTCCTACATGTAGAAGAGAATTATTACTAACTTTTATTGAATCATCAAGACAATACTTACCAAACAACTCCAAGTTATAATTAATGGACGTTATAACTTAACAATGCCTTAGCATCTCTTTTTTTAAGGTGGTAGTCTCTCTTTGATAGATATGTCTTCCTTCTCACCTTCAGTAAGCTCATTAGAAGAAACATCATAGACAAATAATACAAACTCATTAAAGTAACAAAGAAACCAAAGTCCACCATTCAAAGAATATGACAATAAAGCATTAAATCTCATTGGTCTATAACCCAATAAGGCATGATATAAGAGTTCATTAAATCTAGAATTCAAAGAAAGAAACAATCCATAAACATAGCATATACATGCCCTGCATTAAAAAGATCTAACACGTGTATAAAATGAAGAAGAAAATTACCTTATAGATGTATCTGGGCCTGTGTGATGAGGACATCAAGGCTGCAAGGAATACTCACAACAATCCGATTCAAGTTCCAGTTGGTCCGATGACACGAGCTTGAGCCAAAAGATTCAAAGAGGAGCTGAATAACTTAATCCGGAGAGTTCTACAACAAGAAGAAAGT
>JAOXNR010000022.1:14927284-14953816 GCA_028571225.1 Parsonsia alboflavescens
GGTTTTATTTCTTAAGAAAACATAACTCAATTATATATCTATGTTTAAAGTATAACTTTAAACAAATATAATTTCTATAGTTATTTTAATCTTGTAAAACCTTATATTTTAATAGTTTTCCCCTTCCTAGAAGAGCCTGTAGTGATTTTCTCTGGGCATAAGGAAGAAGACGAGGTCGAAACCTTGATGGGCCTGTCAGAAGGCTTCATCCCAGCAACAGTTGAAGTTCGTTTAAAGGCCAATCAGGTCCTCTCAACCACTGCAACCTTTCCCCAACCCAATGGAATGGGAATCTTGACAACCGAAGTTCTGGCAGGGGAAGGATCAGTAGAGCCTCGACCTCTTCCCTTTGAGGTCCTAGAGGGACTTGAAGCATTGAGCCATTGAGGTGTTTTCATTGCTGTAGAAACAAAGAAAAGGAAAAAGCTGTCAGAACCAAGCCAGGAAACATAAGAATTCTATGAATACTAAGTGCTCTACCTACCAAGAGAAGATATCCCCAAAGACTTCCTGAGTGAGGGAAGGTCGCTTTCTACCGGTCGTCCTACCTGACAGAGAAGGAGGAAAGCCTCAGGCTAGACTGGGGCAGAGCGTCCTATTTTGGGTTTACCGGAGTCAGCCAGATATAAAAGAAAGTCCCTATGTTCGGCCTGGTTAGCTGATAAATGAGGAAGCTCATTGAAAAACGTGCAACTAAGGTTCCAGTCTAGATAAGCTTCAGGTCGGAGAGAATGACTAGGGAGGCGAACAAAAAAGAACTGGGGTTTCCACTCCACTGCAGAAGACTGAAAAGGACCAACTAGTTTGTGTCGAGGAGTAAATTGAAGATACCCCGCAGCTCCTATAGCAATAGAAGAAACTCCCAATCTATAGAAACACCAAAAGAGTTCCAGAGAAACCGGAACTGTGTAATGATGGTAGGTAGCCACAAAGGCAACCACAGTCCGAAATTAATTGGGAACGAGTTGGGCCAAGGAAAAGTGCCAAAAGTAAGCAATATCAAAGAACAGAGGATGAATATATGGAAACAAGACACCTCCCCTGAGGTTGGCACTATATAGGACTATGTGTCCATCACACCTACTATAGATGAGCTCATGCCTCTCGGCAGCAACAATTACACTCTTGCTCAGGCCTAACTCACCACAAAGTTGAATGATCAAGCTAGGGCTCAAGATGGAGGCTATGGAATGGGCCTCTGTTTCAGAGAGCTTAAAGGTCTCGGCTTTCACCAAGGGAGCACTAGGCAATGCCAAGGGAAAATAAAAAACTCTGTTCTCTCGATCAATTTAGGAAGAAGGAGATGTGGACCCCTTGGTCCTAGGGGAAGGACTACTAGACACAGTTGACATACTGAAAAGATTAAAAAAAATTATAATTTTTCAGAAAAGAAAGATGAGGAAAACTCACTTCAAAGTCTTGAAGGGAGAGGTCAACATCCTAGAAAAGCAAAGTATTCGAGCTGAAGAAGGGGAAGAAGCAATAGGCAGGAACTCTGGGGAATTCTAACAGGATGAAAGAAAGTTTGTACAAATCTCTGAGATTTGGGGGAATCTGGATTTGAATCGAATAAAGGGAACCCTGGATCCAGTGAAGCAGGTTAAATTTTCCTAAATCCAGGGCAGGTTGATGTCCCAAAGGCCAGAACCGCCCCAACTTCCTCACACAATAGAAAGAGTAAAAGTGCAACACTTTTTCAGGAAAGAAGCAGGTCTGAGTTACCAAAACTGAAGCGGGGCGATTCTCCAGCAAAGATTTCCCGCCAAGATTTTCAAACGCAAATGAATGCGTCCTCTCACAAAAATAGCTGTTGCAAGAAAACGGTGCGGTTTTACCAAGAGCGGTGGCCTCAAGATGGTAAGTCCTAAAATACCCAAAGGCCAACTTCACAAATAGTTATGAGAAAGATGTTCAACCTTCAAAAGATCGCAGCTTAAAGACAGTAACCATTGAATACCCGAAAGTTAGATCAAAGACTTGGAGGTGGTAGTTTCTAATACCTGGAAGTCAAACTTGTGGCCTAAAGATGGTAACTTCTAATACCTGAAGGAAGTGTCCCCGACCTCAAGATGGCAAACCTCAACTCCTGAAGGTCAGACTCGCCACTCGAAGATGGTAGCTTATAATACCCGAAGGTCACATTGGCGAGTCCCAATGTGAGAGTGGGCAAGGACTTTCTACCATCGACTTCACGGGTCACGGACCTAGCTGTCATCAACCTCCAGATGAGCATAACAGAGGCCTCACTAGACCACAATGTATGACCTTGTAAGTCCGAGCCTTAATCATGTACCTTCCATGCCGCGACCCAATGTGTACAACTCTACTTGAAGCCGAAAAATTATAAGCCAGCTTGTAGCTCTCGACTAGAGAAGCGAATGGAAAGATGCCCTTGAAGTTAGTTGCTACGAGGAATCGGCAGACCCAGTAGCAACAATGACTTGAAGGTGGTAATTTAGGCACCAATGACCTCTAAGCTCGCTGGGCCTAAATGGGGGTAATGAGGGGTGAAACGGGCACGACCCGAACTAGTCAATTCAAACGAGCAGGATTCGGACAGAAGTCAATCCAAATGGGCCAGAGGGCCCCATGCCTTCAATACCTGAAAGTCAGACTCACAGAGTCAAGACGACACCTGGGCAAGTGGCCAGCTACCACCGACCTAGAGGTCATCTACCACGTCAGACTCATAGAGTCAACGACGACATGTGGGCAAGCGGCCAGCTACCACCGACCAAGAAATGAGCAAGAGCTGAGGTCTTGCCAGATCCCAACTTCGACCTGGCAAGCTCCGATCCGAATCATAAATCTTTCATGCCATGACCACGGGTGCGCCACTTCTAGCCACTCTAAGGAGCCAAGGATCACTCGACACGACCTCACCAAAAGAGATGTTCGAGATCCTCAACATCCATGGGGAGGTTATGAAGTTGGTTTGAAGGTCGGTTGGTAGGCTCATAGCCCTCATAGAGATGTGAATGGCAAGATCTCTCGTTCTATGGAAACTCCATGATCTTAGGAGCAATTGGCGGGATTCAACTGAATCCCACAATTATCTTAACTGCCTACTGTTACATAATACAAAGCCTAATTCCAAGAGGTAATGGACTCTCTCTCTCTCTACAAAAACAAAAACACACAATTAGTCTAGGAAGAAGGAAAAAGAAAGAGAAAAGAAAGAAAAGAGAGAACAAAGCCTTCCAACTTTCTTAAGAACTGTCTTCACTAGAAAACTCTCCCAAAATACTAACTTAGGCATCGAATCCCTTCCCTGGGAGACAACCCGCTCCGGTGACCGCTTTTACTCATCTTCTCAAGCTGCTAATTGCGGAGCTCCATCAAAATCTGTGGGATGATCCGATCCAACTCTTTTGGACCCCATCAATATTATACAAGTTTATATATGAAATTCTCCCTTTTTTTCCTATTAAATTGAATTACGTTTAATTGTTTTTATAGTGCCTATAAAAATTTATGCATCTCAACATTCTAATAGGTAAGTACCCGTTTTTTTCTTTGGTATTTTTTTCTTTTTTTTTGGTTTCAAAGCCAAAAAACTTTCTTTTTATGTGCATAACAGTAATTAATTAGAGTTCCTAATTAGTGTTTTTTTTTTTAAGTATGAACCTTACCAAATAAATTAAGATAAATACAATTCATTTAATCCATTGAAGATGTCATTGTTTAATTAGATCAGGACGACTATGGCTCTATTTTATTTTTATTCCCCTCCTTATGCTTATAAATGTGAGTTATGAAAACTTATGTCTCTTACTCCTTTTTTTAATATATTTTTAGTAAGATTTTTCTTTTTCTATTCTGACCAATGTTTGTATTCTTTCATATATATAGATTTATTGTTTATTTGTTGAATTGTTATATAGTATGGTGTTTTTCTTAATGACTTTATAAAAATTATATATTAGCCTTTTCGTAGGAAATCAATAAATACATAAATGGAGATCAAGGGAGAAAGAGTAAAAGATGTTGAATATGGTTGGTTCTATTAACAAAAGATTCTCATAAATTACTAATCATTTATCAATTTATTCATTTATCTTTAAAGGTAAAAAATAATATTTACATTATATACATTTATATATATATATATATATTTATTTATTTATACAAACTTGGATGTATAGATGTTGAGTTTATTTTTCTAAATTTTAGTTATTTGAATTTCACGATCTTCTCATGTTACTACAACTTTTTGCAAATGATTTTTCAAGTATCACCCGGATCTTATACTAATTAATTAATAATTACCCAAGAAAATGGTAGGTGGCAAGGTGAGAGGGGTATTTGTTGGGCCTTGAGACCTTCTACTCATTTTTTACAATATAAATAAAAATTATATATGTATCTTTAACTTTGTTTAAATATATTTTATAAATAAAATGTCTTTGATTTGATAGAGTAAGATCATGATTATGCTAATGAAAGAATCGACTAATAATTCACAATTTATTTTCTACTTTGAAAGTGATATGATCATTATAACTCATTTTTTTACATGATCGTTCCACCTTCTTAACTACATCGGGATTTGCATTTTCACGGAATCCTTCTTTTTAGATTTTGTTGGGATTCGGGTGGATCTTGTCCATGAGGAAATTTCCTTTCCAACTTCAGATCGACATACAGTAAAAGTTGATGCTCAAAGTTTCAAAGATGGTGGGAAAAGAATATCAAGGAAATGTATTGAACAAAGAAGGCAATTATGGAGCTTCTGAAATGGGAGAAACAGGACTTCCTTTTTCGTTGAGTTCGGTGGGACTCAAATGGGAGGTAGGTGTTGATAATTTTTGTTAATGAGGTTACATTTGATGATCGGTTCTAACATGGTAAAAGGCTAGTAGGGTTGTTGCACCGTTGCACTAAAAATTTTCTCTCTAATTAATCCTTTAATGATGTGATGATTTTTGAATTTTTATAAAGACTCCTTTATAGAAGTGTAAGAGGGGTCATGTTTATGGTAGTCGAATCAATCAATTTGATAATCCACAATCAATAAATCAAATATATAGAAAGGATATTTAGCTATTGTGCTTTAAAAAAAATTAGAAATGAAAGATCTTGGTAAATATTTCTTCTTTAAAATCACATTTTTTAACATGAAAAATATAAATGGACCTATTTTAAGGGATCGGAAATATTCTTCAAAATTATTTATTGAACATATTTTTTCTTTATGAAATATTAGATAAGTTTTATTTATTTACAACTTGTTTTTAAATTATTATACAATATATATATTTATAAATAAAGGTTTAAATTAAACATTAAGAGTAATTTGTTTCTTTTGGGAATACCAGTATTATTTTATTTTAATGGGTAGTTGAAGATGGAAACCGTTTTGTTGGATAATGTTGTATGCGACTCATCCACATGTTTTCTCCGAACGACAGCCGCTGATGGTTTTCCTTCCAAACAACGTGCGACTCAAATGGGATTTTATTTAATTAATTTATTCCTTTTCACATAAAGACAAGATCTCATCTCGCGGTTTCAACTCATTTATATTTCCTTTTCCCCATTCTGTATCCTTAATGATAAGAAAGACGTGTCATTGTTTAACTTTATATGGATAAGATTCAAATTCGTATTGAAGTTGATAATATATTAACTCTTTCGAAATTTATTGTTAAGTTATACCCTAGAGGTATTAAGATATAGAATTAATTACCCTATATATTATTAATTACACTATAAGAAAATCAAGGTGTCTCTCTGACTCGGTTTAGTAATTCATTGAAGAGAAGGGAATCTACAACCATTAGATAGTTTAATATTTTCTTATAAAATATGACTTCACAAACTGGTACCAGCTCCGACCTTTCAAAATTGTAATGCAAAAGACTCGGGTCCACAAACATCCTAAATTGGATAATAAGACCTTCAATCTACACATGGGTTCACTTTAGACTTTATTTATACAGAGATTAAGATATATAATTATTGGATAATAATTTTATAAAAATACTCTTGATTGTTGGGAGGATACAAAAATGTTTTACGGATTTGTTTTGAAGATTTAAAAAGAAAAACTCGTTCTCTTGAAATTTGAATTAATAAAAAATGGATCGTTAGAGTAACAAGTCGAATTTGTTCTATCCGTAAAATTGTTTCACCGCACCTAAGATTTTATGGGTTCAAGCGACATATGTTGTCGAAGTGAGATTTATAAGATTCTTATTGAATTATTAAGTACATATTAAAAAAAAAAAAAAATGGGATGTGGGGAGTGAGTAATTCATTATAATATTACAAGGAGATGCATTTCTGGAATAGCCTTCTCCACGATGCTTTATTTGTCCTGTGGCAATGGATTGACTGGTAACTAACCCAAATATGATTCTCCCTCTGCTCTTTTATAATTTGATTGTTTTCTTTCTTCTGTGTTCTGACACCCATTTGAAGTGTTCCTCAGATCAGAAATTTTTATCAGTTTATGTAATTAGATTTTCATTTTATCCAAACCCTGCAAAACCAATCGGGAAGCTAAGAGTTGAGCATGTCATCAATGGCTCTCCAACAACCCTGTTTCTTGAAAATTTCATGCCATGGCAGAAAAACTCAGTACAATACTCGAACAAGTCATGGATATTGGACAATGTGAGTCACTAAAGATACAAAATTTTCACAATTCTTGGTGATGGTTTTCCTGTTATCCAGTCTTCTTTAAGGCAAGTGCTTCTTTCCTTTTCCTGTTTGATTAGCTGAAATTTGTCTGTAAACTTAACAGGTCAATGAATTCCGGTTCTTCTTCTCGAACAAGCCAGGAGAAGGAAAGCTTAGGGGAGTTTGAGAAAAATGAGTTCCCTTGTTCATCAGAACTGAGATTTGACAGGGTGCAGCCACCGGATCAATTTTTCATTCAAGAAAAGAGACTCGAGTTTGGGCAGTTTGTGGCGCGAGAGGCTCTACTTGATGAAGAATATTGGGTAAGTATGAAAATTCCCCCTTTTTGGGCTTCCCTTGGATGATGATTTTGCAGGCGCAGCTATATGTCAATTTTTATTGTGGTAGACAGCGGCATGGTTACGTGCGGAGAGTCGCTGGGAAGACAAAAGAAATGACAGGTATGCACTGAACTGAACGACACACTACCCAATTTAAATATAACTTTTTAAAACATTTTAACCTTGCAAATTTAAATTTAAATATGAACCAAGTGCTTTTGATCACTGTTTCTTTAAAGAAAAAAGGGTAAATGATGGAGAATTTGTGTATGATAATTGCAGATATGTGGATAGTTACAAAAGAAAATTTGCAGAACAGGTAAGAAGAGGATTGAAGTTTTCCAATCGGATATCACTGTGGGCATGAATCAGATACCCTGCTGCTGATGCCTTCTTTATGCAGGAATTCAATGCATTAAAAAGGAGATGCAATGCAAAACTAGGGCACAAATGCACTTGCATTGTTGTGGTACGCTACGAGAATCTCCTCTCCTCCAATGAAATAAATACAAGTGTATCCACAAGACTGATTTGTTTTGAATAAAAAATGAAATTCATCAGGTAAAGAAACAAGACAGAGAAGTGAAACTTACTAATGTGCTGAAGAGTGTTGTTGGAACTCTAGATCTGAGCATCCAATGCTTCCCGCATGGAGCATCCTTCCCTGGGGTATGTACATCTACTGGAAGAACCAGAATTCATTTTTTTTCTTCTGCTATGCTCTTTCTCTGAAAGTTTGAAAGTTCAATATTTTACGGGAACAGACGAGAGGTCCTCTTCTCTGCAGCATAGACCGAAAGACCTCAGAGAGATATGGCTATGTATCAAATTTGTGTGTTACAAAATCAACGCGTCGCCAGGGCATTGCATTCAATATGTTGCAGTTTGCCATTAGTTCAGCCAAAGCAGACGGTGGGGGTTTTTACTTTCTCATCTTTTGTATTAAAGAATATATTTGAATCCAACTCAACAACTGGGCATCAGGTGCAGAACAGGTCTTTGTGCATGTACACAGCGATAATAAACCTGCAAAACAATTGTATCACAAGACAGGTTTTCAGGTGACATTTCTTTCAGAAATTGGGGTGCTTTCTTTCTATTCTTTTAAGATTTTGACACTACTACTCTGCTGATTCTCTGTTTGAATGATCTTTCAGATAGTTGAAGAAGAGAGAGTTGGTCAGGCAGACGAGCCAACTCATTTGATGTGCTTCAGACCATAACATCAGCAGAGGAATTTTTGTATATTTTGGGTACATAGACAAAGAAGTAGAATTTGGACAAATTGTAGGAACACTTGTGATAGATTCCCAGATTTCAAGGACCCAGGCAACCTCTCATATCATATGAAGAAGTCAACTGTTGAGGGGATAGAAACTCCAAGTGCCCTGCAACTTGTACGCATTTTAAGAGCTATTACATCGCCAGATTCAGATTTGTTGGCATGTATTCACAAAAGATTCAAAAGTTTCTTCTATGTATGAGACATTTATTTCTTATTCCACCAATACATATTCATCACAGGTTTCATTCTTTATGTCTTACAATCTACACTGAGAATGATTACCTTCCTTGAAACAAGATATAATTTAACATTAACACTAGTATGAATTTAACTCAAAAGCAGAGTGTTGTAGGATAACAAAGATCTCAAAAATCCCGCATTCTGAATTGTGAATATAAACCCAAGCCGAAATCAATGAGAATCGCTCTTAAACATGTATGAAACATGAAACATATATACATATATATATATATATAGAGAGAGAGAGAGATAGACAAAAAAACCAAAAAGTATGTTAGCTTTGAGCTTGTCATTTGAACCCTACCCGGTTGGCTGTCCATTACAGGAGTTAATCTTCAATCTGATCTTAAGGGCTAAGACAACCCTGTTGCCAGCGAAAAGTAATTATAAGAAATACCAAAGTTCATGCTATTTGAAGGAACATCCAACTCTAGTTTCTGAAACAAAAACTCAGTCTAGAGAAAACTTGACCCAAAAATAAGGATTTGATCACACAGGACACTAGAAAGAGGAATATCGGAGTGGTCCTTGGAGAAAATCAGGTGAACGAAGATTTTCCAGTATCGGCCTCATCTTCAGTCCAATAATTTCAACCTCTGAATTTGAGTGGCCAGACACAAATACATCTGTGATCTGCAAAGAAATATTAGAGATGTGCTTCAGTGCAGTCTCAAATGAGGAAAGGTTCCCCACCTGTCATTTACAGGTAGGTTCCTACTACAACTACAGAGAGGCCTCAAAACTTATCTGCATACATGATAAGTAGCTCAAATCCAGGATAAATTCTCAGGAACTAGTTACAAATGGCATGTCACAGAATAAAGCAAATGACAAGTACAGTAAAATTTGCCAGAGAATTCAACTTGAAAAAAGAAATCTAAGAAAGTATAAGAGGCGAAAAGGAAGAAGTCAATTATGGATGGATTCTAAGCCAGCTGCTTCTGTTTAGATTGTCTCCAAGTTTGTACAATTATCTGGATAAAGCCTATGAAAGTATCTATTTGGGTCCTTGTTTTGATTATAAAAACGTTCTCCTTTCGTCAAGCTGGCTTGCTAGTTATTGTCTAGCATCCAAAACAAGTTCTAAACTAATTAGTTGTTACACTCTTTTTCTTTTTTCAGAAGTAAACTATCAAGGTTATAATAGAATTAGCGCCAGGGGGAATTACCAATAATCATGGAGCTGCTCAAATTAAGCATCTGATAATGGTTGTCTTTTCTCTATCCAAAGCACATGAATTAGGCTCAGGTTCAGTAGGTTATCTAATTTGTATATCTTTCTATAAAGTTAGCACTAGATATGCCCACCTCATAAATAGCCAGTTTCAGAGCAGCCTAGTGCTTCAAGCCAAACCCACTGATTGGAGAAATCACTTATTAAGAGTAACATATAAATAAAACTGCTTGGTTAAGTCATCTGTTTATACCTGAGAACAACCAAATACTTTCAGCAATTTCAGAGATAAGCAGCTATCCACGATCAATCCTAGAGCTTCTTCAGTCAAACAACGGCACCAAGACAAATCCAAACTGATCAAATTTCTTGAGTGCTTTACAAGAGATAAGGCAGTATTCTCAGCAACCTAAAATTTTCAGACAGGTAGGTTCAAGGAAAGGTAAGGTATCACATAAGGAAATCTAAGGATATTTCGCATCCTTTTGGCAAGTTAATACACTAAGATAATTGCTATCAGAGTGAACGTCAAAGGAAGAAGAAGGGATGGGATGCAGCAAATACTCAAGAAAGTATATCATACCAAGCTAACATTACTGAGCATCAGTTCTCTCAGACGCTCTCCACATATCTCCAGGTATGCAGCAACAGCTTCATCACTGTAACAAAATCATGGAAAACATCTGCCCGGTAAGCTACTTAGCTTGCATTCCAACAAAGATAAAACATATGTACGGAAAAAGTACTACGAAAGAAAAAAGAGAGCTTGAAGCAATAAAACAGATATTTCGAAGCTAATAATTCTTCTTTTGTCTTTGGTTCACTATGCCAGTAGAAATTCATAAGAGCATAAGGACCATCTCCTGCACCAGTTTGACTCCCTATTGATTTTATGTTTCATCGGTTTCCATTCAAACCCTTGTAAGCAAAAGACATGTTAGAAACTGCAGTATAAACATCCAGTTGCTTTGGATGTTGTATATCCAGTGGAATATGGATTGTACACTACATATGTTATACTTTAGCCACTCTGAAAAAAATTAGATTCATTGAAATGATCACCTCCCTAAAACTAAATAATATTTTTTTCTTTACGGTAACTTTTTCACATTTAAAAGATAAAATTTCAAAAATGTCAAACAAAGCAGTCCAATGTTACAGAGAATTGCAAAAGTCAACATATAGAAGATATGCACTTGCAACCAATGCTTGAAGAGATTTTACTGATCCACCATATGAAAGGTGAATGGTGAACACGAGACCATTTTATACATTCTCACCAATCTACTGCCGACAGACCATGCAGTTAAGCAAGTAAAGAAGTCCCATTAGTAAGGAGTGCATATGATAGAAAGAGTTAAACACAACCAAGCTTCATAAAAATAAAAATAAAAATGCAAACCAGTGTATAAAAAGATTAATTATAAAGCAATAGTTAAAACAAAACCTGAATGTATTGAAGCAGAGCTTTAGATTTTGAATTTCACGACAACCATTTGCAAGGTAACCTATTGCAGCATCCGTTAATTTGTATAATTTAGAAAGGTCAACAGCACATAATTTAGGACACATCTCTGCAATAACTCTCACAGATGAATCTGTCAACTTCCTGCAAAAAGAAAGAGAGAGGGGGGTATTATTAAATTTTTCAGGAACGATCCTTACACAAAAGGAACAATAAAAAATAATAAAATAAAAACCTACGTGCAATTTGCTAAAACCAGCTCCTTCATGTTGTGACCTTGTACACTGATAACCCCACGAATGAAATCATCACAGACAGTCTCAATGCCCACTAATGATAAGACTTCCAAGTTATCCATCTTCAGCAAAGCTGGCAGAATAGCCATGGCATCAATCCCCTGGCAATCATCTAAATATAATTCCTTTAAAACTGATCCCAGTGAAGCAGCCAGACAGTAAATCCCGTCAGATGTGAGAAGGGAACATTGGCTCAGATTAATAGATCTCAGTGCAGGTGCAGATGAAACTAAAGCACCCATCCCAACATCAGAAAATCGATAAGCACCCCGCAAAGATAACGAAGCTAAAGCTGGTAAACTTTTTGGCAAACGAGCTAGGGTAGTAGTCAGAATATAATCTGGCAAACAACGTCCACCTTGATCTAGCCGTAGCACCTGATAAGAAAGAAACAGGGTGCTCAAAACGTTTCAGTAATCGAAAGTAATGCAGGATTAGCTCCCTAATGGTGTATATTTACTTGTACATGCTTTGAAAATATTTCTTCACTTATTGACAAAAATAAACAGGCAAATTGAGTGCCACTTGAAAGTGATAAAGATAACAAAATCATGACACAAGCACCAACATATCTTAGATACACTAGCTTATCAGATTTAAACAGAAACATAAAGAAGTTTCTAGAACTGAGACCATTTACCTGACCTATCTTATTCTCATGCCAAAGAGTAGCAGGACATGAATATTTTGAGCACATTAGGAATGTACCAACTCATTTATTGGAATTATCAACTCAAACATCATTTGGTGAAATCACTTGTGAAAGGATAATAATCAAGAAAAAAAATGTTACAAGGTCATAACCACTCAAATTTGACCACACATCCAATAAAGTGCACCAGCTCCTGTACTATTCAAACAGGAAATCAGCTTTAAAAAGTAAGTAAACTCACCATCATGTTGCTACCATCAAAGTTTTTAAAGGCCCTAGTGAAGTCTGCCTCAGTCATCCAAGAACAATCACTCAAGTGTATCTCTGTAGGAGAACCATGTACAAGAAGGTCCAGAAAATGACTATCCATTCTCCGAGCATTACTAAGCGAATGTGAAAGCTTGTGCCTCAGAACATCAGGAACACAGTCAAGTGAAGTAATTGCATCAGCATTTTTCACAAGGATAGACAAGCACAAATCTTGCAACGAGGGAACCAACTTCTTTTGAATGCTACATTTCTTATCTTTTCTGGGAGTCCATAAAACTGAAGCAGTTCTACCTTTGCCTGAGGACTTATGCTGCTTCGCCCTCACATTCATTTCACGATCCCGAATAATCTTCATAGCTGTAGAAAATGGACCAGGCCAGTCTTCTATCTCCCCAGTAGTCTCTGGCGAAGGAGGACTTTCTCTCCCAGGAGCACCAACAAAATCATTCTCCTCTTCCTCTTCCGCTTGAGAAGAGAAATGGGCAAAACGAGAGGCATTTCGTTTTGCTATATCCCGAAAGCGTTCCTGGATACCTCTTTTCTTTTCAGAATATATACTTGATAGGAATCCAGCATTGTCCAATTCTTGTGATTGTGCACTATCAGAAGAGTTGGGAGCAGTTTTACCATTTTCCAATTCTGCACCAGTTTCAACTAATTTTTCCTTGCCCTTGTCTCTCTTCCTGGAACTCCCAACACTTATTTCTCCTCCGCTGGCAGTGTTATATCCATCAACCTGTTTGACATCCAGTTCCAGTTCACCCAAACCAGAGGCCCTCGTAATTGAATCTTCCTTGAGCACCTTCATTTTGCCTTTTTCTTGTCTACTAAATTTCATTCCACTGTTAAACCGGACATTTTCAGCCCCTTCTGCATCTGGCTCAGCCTCAGACCAATTCCTTGTACCACCAACAGGTCGACAATCCTCTAAAATACTTCCATTCTGCTTGAAGCAATCCAAGTCAACATGAATATTGTTCTCACCTTTATTACCCCTATCACCAAAGTTGACATCCACCTTTGCTATTCTCTTCCCTGACCGCAGATTGGAAACCTTTTTCTCTTCTCTATTAAATTTTATTCCACCGTTGAAATTATCACTCTCACCCTCTTCTGCATCTGCCTGAGACCTAGTCCTCTTTCCACCAACAGCTCCACAATTGTCCAACATACTTCCATTTTGTTTAACACAACCCAAGTCAACATGAATATTTTTGTCAACTTCATCATCCCCATCACCACCTTCAACATCCACCTTTGTTATTCTCTTCCCTGACCGCAGATTTAAAACCTTTTTCTCACTCTCACCCAGCCTGGCACTCCCAAATAAAATCTTTGTGCCTGATTTAATCTTCCTTCGCCCCTTTCCTACACTCTCAACTTTGTCATTAGTTAATCTTGGTGTTCCCATATTGGCAGAATGTGCAAGCTCATTTCCATCCAACATTGTCTCTACAACCACAGCCTCTTCGCTTACTAGGTTGGTATCTTCAAGAACCCCAGTTTCCAGGCCAATCCTGTCAGCTAACCCAACTTCCTTTGCTCTCAAATGCAGATCTTCATTTTCAACATCACACTGATTCACACCATCTGGAGTAACCAAATTGAACCCATTTATGTGAATCCCCTTATCTCCAGAACCTAATTTCTTTCTTTTTCTGCTTGAGTTTTTAACATCTTCACTAACGTCAGTCAACCCCAAGTTTGATTTCGAGGTCAACCGACCACTACGTCTTTGTACAGCTCCGGACCCTAATCCCACAGCTTGATTCAGAGTAGAAGGACTTTGTATATTTAATTGGCCATCCGATCGTTCTTTAGCAATGGCAGGAGTCTCTGGTTCAGAAGCTCCAACCTCAGGGGCTTTTCCAGGTGTTTTAGATTTAACCCTAGGAGAAATTTCTCGAGACCTCAAAACCGGCATTTCTACAGTTTATGGTCACTGTCTGTACCTATGAAATCAGCACATCAATTCAAAGAAGGAAAAATGAAATCAATGGCTTGAAAATTGAACAAAGATAAAAAAATTATAAGAATAGACGCGCAGTTGCCTTCGCTTTAACTGACAGGATTTATCCACAAAAAATATATATCGAGAGAGAAAGATAATAAAAAGAAAATTAACTAACATTTCAAACGGAAGCATACATATAAAAAATGCAAATTCTCCGAGTTCAAATGAAAGGATAAAATTTTAAAACCCTACAATTATATTGAATCATCGGAAATCAGAGTAAAATAATAGGGAAAAAGACGCGAAAAATTAACGAGAGAGTTAAAAACAGACCAAGGATAGAAACGGAAACTACAGCGGGAGCGGAGAAAGGAAAAGACGATGGGCGGAGAAGAGGTGGGGGCGGATGTAAAAGCAAGAGCAAAGGTCGGCAACAGGCAGAAAATGGTCAGTGTTCTGTGTGAGTGGTTCTATGGGGTGCGGCGGATTTTTGGGGAGACGAGAGTTATAAAATAGCTTCTTTAACACGCCTGTTGCGTACTGACACTTGTTATATTTCCCGCCAAAATAAGATCCCGGTACAGCTGGTTCATTTACTAAAAAAACAAGAAAACTTAGGAAAAAGTTGTTGGTCGGGCAGTTTCTTTTTTTTTTTTTTTTTCTAATTTGATCTCCATATTGTAGGTCCTAATTATTTACTTGTAACTTTTAAATCCTGAAGTTGACCAGTTTGATGACGGAGAGTGTGGTGTCCGAAATAAAATACTCATTCCTTCCTTTGCCAATTTCATGATTTTGTCATTGACTTAACTTAAAATAGATTATTCTAATCGAAAGAATTTATTGGATCAATCGAAAAAAAAAAAAGAAATTCATATTGTTTTTTTTTAAAAAAAATACATCATAAAAGATCCAAAAAAGTTACGTATAAATATTTGACACTTACATGGATCAAGTAAAAAATGAATGAGACCTAAAAGTTTAAGCAAAAAAAATTATCTGAGACCAATGTAGACCAAGTAAAAAAGGCAAGGGAGATTTTCTCAATCTAATTTTATCCATAGAAAATATCCTTTTGATAGAGGTCACGCCCCAGCAATTTTTTCGTTTCCTATTACAAGATCAAGGGCATCAAAAATGAAGACATCATTGGTGTCATTCATACAAAATCAGGAGGAACAACTTGACTTTGAAGTCATCTTCAAGGAGATTAAGTTTGATGAAGAACAAACAACAAAGGATTACAACTTGTTGATGATTCAAAACCTTGACGATGAAGATGGAAGGTTTCTAAATGAAGAACAGGGCATTGGAAACCTTCACAATCATATAGGGAAGCCTAGGAAGGCTTGGAATGAAGTTGACACGGACTGTTTTGAAGATGGAGGAACGAGATAGCAATATGGCACGAGGCATTGCACCATTCGGTGAACTACAATGCCTGTCCGGCACTTGATGCCACCCCAAACCAACTTTTGCCCCATTTTCCAATAGCCATTCGCATCTCCACTTCTTAGCCGGCACCGGATGTTATCTTTCCCTTTTTGAGGAATTTTATTGACTTTTCTTCATTCCTTTTGGTCATTTAACTTATTTTAAAAGGGTTTTATGGTCCTTTGACCATTGTAAGACATTAATTAGGACTTCTTATCCTTGAAACTATAAATAGTTCTTCTATTTGTAATTTACAAGACAACTTTTGACTTACACTATTTCATTGGAAATGAATCAAATTAAAGATCAAACATGGCCTTTCATGAGTGTTCTTGAGAGTTCCTCTTAGGGTTCTTAGATCATTTTATAAAGGGTATTCAATCACTTTGGGGTGAGGTATTAAATTGTCTACCAAATCAAGAGATTGATTGTTACTGAATCACCAACAAAGGTCAATCTAATTACCTTGATCCTTTGATAAATCCTTCTTCTTCTATGACTGATTTTTGAATGCATGAACCCTGAAACCTTCATCCTTCAAGAATCACATCATATTTTGGTATCAAAGCATTGGTTGTCATCAAAGGTTTGCCTATCTTTACTTGCTTTCTTGTTTTAAGTGTTAAGATCATGTTTTCTTCTTTGAAATCTTATGATCTTATGATCTTATGATGATTTGTGTTTTGTTCCTTTACATTTGTCTTAGTTCTTTTCTTGTGATCTCTTCGTAATATAACAAGGGCCAATTCTAAGTGTTTGATGGTTCCTACTTCTTCTATCTTCTCTACAAAAGAAAAATATAATAAAAAGAAAGAAAGAAAGTTCAAGCCCATCAAAATAGGGCAATTCGAAAAATCTGGGCAAAATTACAAAAAAAAAAAAAAAAAAAAAGTGACAAAAATCATTGAGAATTGATGAAATCAAGTTGATATCTCTTGTCATATTGAGTTATTGTTGAGTAGAGATTGCTATATTGACAAATTGAGATTGAATTGCCAATTGTTTGAGCTTATTTGTGATCAAAGGCTTTGAGATATTGAATTATACATGCAAATGCCAATATTTTATTTTCTTTGGATTCCAAGTGTTTGTTCATTCACATTGAATTGATTGACCTTATTTCTTTGAAACTCTGTTCTCTTGGTTCTTGTTTCATGATCATCAATTGATCAATTGTGTGGATCATTTGGTATACTTGCATAAGTGATTTACATTATTCTCGTGAGTTGTTTAAGAATTTGAAAGAGGAGATAGAATGGAAAAAGGCGATAAGGGGTGAGCTCAATTGAATGAGTAAAAGCTAAATTGAGTGACAAACAAGAGTGATTGGTGAGGATATATACAAATCCCCAATTTTTGAAGTTTCATTGTAGGTAAAAGATGAACAAAGAAGCTACTCCATCCCAAGCTTCATATTTGGGAGTTGACAATGACGGCATGGCTTCTTTCATGGACAGAATGACAAAGGAGTTATCCATTAATATAGGAGACATGAGGAGAGACTTCAATACAAGGTTGGACTAAGTGGAAGGAAGACTAGACATAAAGTTGAGCATGACAGTATGCCTTTTCTTGTACTAGATGTAAGTGGCCCAAAATCTTTCCATGAACAAGCTTTTTTTTTCTTTTTCTTTTTTGATACATTAATACCTTTCCTATGTACTCCTAGGTTATTTGTCAACAGTGGGTGTGGTATGCGGCTATTATATCATCATGTTTGCCTACCTTTTTGCTTCAAATGTTCCCAAGATGTTCAGATTGGATGATTTGCATATCATACCATACTAGTTCTCTATAGAAGAACTAAACACATTCGGAACAGATCTTAATAATCTAGAAGAGGCGGGCAATGATACGCTTAAGAGGAATAGTGAGGATATTGCAAAACCTCATTGCTATATAATGGGTGTCTTCAAACTATGGCTTGACAAGGGAGTTTTAGGGGAGAAAAACAAAAGCTCAAAGGTTGGAAGAAGTAAAAGAACTGTGAGTTTCATTATGGCCTAATATTGTTGATGGTAAAAATGTACTAATTTTCTTGTCATGCCTAAAATATATCAATTTTATTTCTTTTACATTATCAAGAAGTGGGGCCCTCTAGAGTATCTTCATCTACCTTTCCTCACTCTGTAGAAATGGTGGAGCCAAGATCCCAATTGCAACATGTGTCAAGACCATTCACCAGATTGAGAGCTGCACTGTTTCAGGAAGCAAGTCAACCCAAACTCCCCAAGGTTGCAAGTCCCACACCCCCCAAGTTAGTCAGACCCATCTAGCAAGTTTCTAGAATGCAGACACTCAACATGGTCAACTCTAATGTTGAGAAGAAATTGTCAAAGAAACATGGCGATTCACCAAATGTCATATCGTCTTCTGATCACACGACCTCAAGTGAGTACATTATTATATTCTTACTATTAATTGGAGCTGCTAAAATTAGTACTTTTTTTAATTACATGCATATTTCTCTCTGAAAATTCAGTCATCTTTCCAATTGTAAAGCTTTTTTAAATTAAGCAGGGGCGGCGATAGCTTCATCAAGCAAGAAAGATCTTGAATTTGCTAGGCTACCTAACAAATGGGATACTGGGAATTGCCTGGGTGTTACTTTGTCGGCTTTAGCTAGTATCATTGGTGATGATTACACTCTGTATGCTATGGCTTGTGGTGTCCTAGCCAAGAATGGAAACAAGATTCCAATCACTTACCATTCATTTAGTGATGTGCCAATGGAGATCAAGGATCAGCAGTGGCATAAGATTATGGTATAGAAATTAAATTTATTCAAATTCATTGAATAAATAACTAGTTAGAAGTATTATTGATAGTAATGTTAATCCCCTCTGCCTATGTGTTGACGTTATTATGATATGAAATGGTCCAAGAGCAATCTTTTCATCTTTTATTTGGAAAAATAAGGACTTTATTGACTACAAAATGTTACCCTTCATGGAGTAGTAATTTGAGATGAATGTTTACTAATTGTGCATTCTTTTTCTTTTCAAGAAAATAGTACCTTGCCCAAGGATGACGACGCTCGAAAGATGGTATTTAAGATGATTAATGCAACTTGATGGGACCACAAATGCAAACTCAAAGAGAAATTCTTTAAGCCCTATCAAGATTGTGATGAAATACCGCCTTGCGGGGACACAAGGGTAGATCCAAGGCAATGGGAAGAAATATGCAAGTACTCGAAGAAGGATGAAGTAAAGGATGTTTTACTTCTTTGATCTCCAATTATTTCTTTGGTTTTCTACCTTAATTATTATTAATTATTTGAAATTTACCATGTCTCTAATCAATTATCAAACAAAATGTAGGTGGATTCCGCTCAGAACTCATTGAATCAGTTTTCCCACAAAAAAAAAAAAAAAAAGAAGGATACCAAGGCTGCAATAAAAACGAAGTTGAAGAAGATCCAACTCAATTGGCCAGAGAGTTTAAAATTGGAAAAGGAGAGAATTAGAGCAGATTTGGAAACAAAGATGAGAGGAGAGGTCCGTCGTCAGGTGGACGAGGAGATGAAGACATTTTATTCATGAATGGGTACCGGTGTTGCCGGCCTTCAACCTGCAACCCCATTTCCTCTCTCGGGTGGTTGCAACACTTCACCTGGACTTGCATTGACCAGAAGGAAACCTCCCAAACGTTGATGCTTCGAATCAGTTGACTCAAACCAAACCTTGATTCTTTTCTTATTTTAGGTTTTCTCTGTTTGTGGGGAAAATTGAACATGTTTGTGTCATGAATAGGATTTAATTTGGTTTCTTTTTTTTCCTTTTTCTAAAATTTCCTTTTTTAAAAAATTGAGATAATATTTTTTTCCCATGTGTAGGATTTATTTTGATTTCCTCTTGATCTTGGAGCTTAAAATTCTGACTCTGTGAGTATTATTTAGTGTTTAAGTGAGTGTAATTTGTTCCTTGATTTTCATTCCTTTTTTTTTCTTTTCCTCTTTGAATTTCTTTTTCCTGCAATTTGGTGCACTTTGTTTTCTCTTCTTTTTTTGATCAACATGTGATGTCACTCACCTTTTGGTTATTATACTCTTGATTTTACCTTATCTTAGGTGTTAAGTTGTGATATTATTATGTCCTCTATTTTTACAAGGCAGATTTTCCTCTCTAGTTCTTCTTTGATTAAGTTTTCATGATATGGGAGTATCTTGTTGATTAATATAAGCTAATAAAAAGGTTGCTTCCTTTTTGGTCATGTTTGTGCCAGGAATTCTTTTTCTTTTCTAAGGTTGTGTTGGTTTGTTTGGTAATTGGTTTTTATTTAGGGATTTCTTTTGAATTCTAAAAATGTTGAAGCTCTTTTACTTTATGAAGATGGTTGTCTTAAGTTTTTTCTCAACCCTATTTGTGCAAGGAAATTATGAACTGCTAGTAGAGAGCAAAGGCCACACACTTCAAGAAAATTTAGTGTGTATTAATAAGTTATATATGAATTTTATCCCTTTACATGTGTACTATTTGCAACTTTCTATTTTTAACCCATTGGACTGATTTTCTCTTGTTTTCCCCTTTTTTTCTCGTCTTATCTTTTGTAACTTCAAAGAAATGATCAACAATTTGAGGGTGCAGATGAACTAGAAAGTGAGAATAACAATGATGAGGGTTGAGATCCCCTTGTGTTCTTCTCAAACCTTGTTCTGTTGTAAAACTATTGCTTAACCTCTTTCTTGATATATTTCGGAAGAGTTGTATATAACTTAGCTATCTATGCTTTGAAGTAGCAGTATGCCTTTGAAATGAAGAAATGAAGTAGAGATATGCATTGTTATTGGTTCTCTTCAAAAATTGAAATGTTTTTCTGTCCATGCAAATGTTGTTGGATGTGGCCACGGAGAATAGAAAATGTCCTATTTTCTAGGGGGACTTTGTCAAAATTGTTCTAAACAATGTGAAGTGTAGTTGAAGAAAAAAGAATGGAGTGGCACAGATTTTGTAAATGAGAAAAATCAAAGGCATTGGAACTCAAAAGAATTGAAGCTTGCAAGTGCTCAAATGAATATGTTTTGAAGGGGAGAATGTTGTAGCTTTTGGTAGCCTTTCCCTTAGGAATTTCCTTCTAACAATAACGTATTCATTTGTTCTCTATTTTTCACAGGAAAGCTGGCTTCAACTGTGTGTTATAAATGCAATAATAAAGCTAATAATGTATAATTTTGAATGCAAATGGGCTTAGGTAAGGGCTAATTAGAGCTTGAGGGACTACTTCTTTTTTTGGGATTAAACTAAAGAAAAATAAAAAAAAACTTTAACAAGTATTAAATTAAATGTTCTCTTTAATTTTCAAAAATCAAATATATGAATTGTTGGTTAATTTAGATTTAAATGTTATTCAAAAATGAATTTTCTAATGAAAAAAATATATTATTATGCTCAATTTAAAAATGTTACATCAATATAGAGAATGGATATTTATTTGCTAGATTTATTTAGATATAAATTAAAATATATTTAATATTATAAATAAATATTCATATAGACAACTATATATTAGTTTATTTGAGGTAAAGATATTAATTCCTAAACATTTTTAAGAATATAAGTTTATAAAATAGATCATATAAATTCAAATATTAAGAGGTAAACAAAAATATAATGGGATGTAATTTCATTTTAGAATTTTATAAAAATATATATCTTTTTTATTATTTTTTATTGTGGCCTGTAGTTTATAATGCACCAGTGGGTCAAACTAGGTATATATATCATTATTTATTACAGGCCGTCATACATATTAAAATTATATATGATAGCTCCCTGGTTGTCGTTTAATATGCACTTTTTACTACCACCCGTTGTTTATATATAGTTATACACGACGGTCTATAGTATAAAATGGCATACATGGCAATTCGTGATATAAAGGGTTCATTTGCAATGGCTCCATGGCAGCTGTAAAAAATCTCTCATCTCGTATAGCCCCAAGTTCTGGTAGTGTGCATCCATCAATGGCAACAGGATAAGTGGTGCTACTAGTTCTTTGTGTTGTCTTGGCTTAGTTACTTTTCTTGTGCTCCATAGTAAACCTAATTTGAAGAAATATTATATTTCAATTCCCCTTGAGTGTATGGTGTAGGTGTCAAGTAAAATCATTAAAGGATCACGGGTTGGTCATCATGGATCAGTTACGGAATCTATTGATTCTGATCCTTCTAGAATATCTAAGAAGCCAAAGAAATCTAAAACTGATGCAATAGTCCCATATGCTACAACAACTTCACTTGTTGGATAGTGTTTTTAAACTTTTACAGAAACATTTTTCTGATGATGGTTGGCTTCACTTTGAACAAAAAAATTGGTAGTGCAAGGCCGAAGGCAAGCATGTTATGGCAAAGGTGTAGCAGTAGGCAACAAGTTTTGTTTGGGACAAAGAACACAATTATTGGCATGGAGCCATGGGAGTTTCTTAACAATATTCTAAACAATCTTCAATTTTATTTTGGTACTATGGATGACTCTATTACTAATATTTATTTTATTAGTAATTATTTTTGTTTTATCTAGATGGATAATTGTTATGTGTGCACTTTTTTTTTTTTTTTCAAAAATCACCAAAGGGGAAGATTATTGAGGTCAAACACTTATTAGCCTGACTATTTCAGGCACAACGAAATTTTCTCAGCATGAATTATCCAAAAAATATTTCATCTGATTTCAAACTTTTGTATTCCTGAGATAATTATTTAGATAGGTTATCTTTATTAGGGATGGCAATGGGTCAGGTCAAGACAGGTTTTTGAAAACCCAGATCTGACCTGTCTGCCTTGGAGCTAGGCCTAACCTAGAATGTGACCTGCCACGGGTCCCTTAATCTAGGCTCGTGACTTGCCCTGCCCTGTTCCTATAAGACTTGACCTATCCCCATATTGACTTGTTCTAAACTTTTTTGGTGGGTTTGGGTCAACTTGACCAGTTTGACCCAAACTGATTCGTTCAAGAATGAAAGAAAAAAAATATTCAGGTAGAAATTTAAACAAAACTCATGTCAATTCCACAATTAAACAAATTCAAGTAAATTAGAAGTCATAACAAGAATATAAAAATATAGTTCCAACTTTAAATTAGACAAAATTCACAATAATTTCACTTTAGTCTTTCTATGTGGGTGACTTAGAATTAATGTTGTTATGGAAAAAGTTGTTTTAAAACTTTTCCACTTCACAGTCTGTCACGCACTAATCAATTGATTTTCCTATCTAGAAAATGGAATGTGTGTGGTCTTACCTGTGAAATGCAGCGGCGTTACGATAAACAGTGCCGGATACGACTATAGAAGAATAATTCTGCTGCTTTCCTGCTCGGGCTCTCGAAAGAACCCACAGCATCAACTTGGCAGCAGCCCATGATAGTGATGGACTACTGCTGAGGAGGAGAATGATGAGTCGGCTACTTCAATGTCGGACACCGGGGGACGACGGACAGCAGTGACCGGCCGACGATGGGAAGCTGGCATTGGCTATGGCTGTGGGAGCATCAATCGAGAGCAGGAATGAAAGAAATTAGATGAGAGAGAAATGAAATGTGGTGAATAAGTTATTGTAGTAAATGTAAAAGATATTTTTGTATAAAATATAATTAAAAAATATATTTCAAGTTGGGTTAGGCCAGGCCAGGCCATGTTAAGTCAGGTTGGGCTATGTTCTAGACTTGCCACAGGTCAGTCAGGTCAGGTTATTGGCCAACCTCAGGTCCCTCCTATAAAATCCATACTTGTCATTTTTTAAAAAGGGACAAGTAAGACCAGTCCCAAACGGGTCAAGTCAGGTCTAGTACCCATCAGGTGAGTCATTTTGCCATCACTAGTCATATGTTTGTCACTATCTAGAATATTTAAATTCAAATTTGTCGATGTTTAGAAATTGAATGTAAATATTAGTATAGAATGTTGAAGATCAAGTATATCTGGTAGCTATTTATATGACATCAAGTAGCAAGGTGAATGTACTCAAGCAACGACAAAATATCCTACAGTATCATAACTCAAAGAACTGATCTCACATTTTTTAAGTCCTCCACATTCAACAAAGATCAAGTTCTCTAAGTTTAATCCGACGTCATCAATATTGTTCATCAAAGTATCCTTCGAGAGAAGGGAGTTTTAATCTAGTCAACAACCAGTTCTTTGGGAGAAAGAACATTGTCCAGATTAGGAGGACCTAGTTTGGAGGAATTTGCAACAATTCAATCAAGAATGGTAAAACCTATTTGCAATCTTGTATTGGATTCGAGGTGGAGACTAATCTGGGTGAGCCTCCTCAAAGTACGCATAGTCGAACAAGGTTAACGAACTTTGTGTGTTAAGCATGATTGTCAAAATCGCGAGTTTACTCGTAAAATCGCACGATTTTACGATTTTAAGAGGTATAAACGTGTAAAATCTGATCGAAATCAAAAAATGAGATAAAACCGGTAAACTTGGTTGAGCTTGACCTAGTTTACTATTTCAAAAAAAAAAAAAAAATCAAAGGAAATGCGCATGGGTGCATGTTGCTGCATGGAGGAGTGCCTACCAGCTCGCCAAGAAGCATTTACATTTACATTGCTTAAGATTCTTATAATGTGTGCGTATGTTAATAATACATTTATAAATATCCCATATTGTATAATATAGCTGAATTTAATTTTAAAACTTTTGTAACATTTGTAATAATTTTTATGTTGACAATACTCTATATTCCAATTATTTTATCTAATAAGACTTAATTTTTTTAAAAATACTAATGTATCGAAATTTTAATTTTTATGTCTTTATTAATGTTGATGTAGCTTTTTATGTTTTCATGATATTTGCTTTTGATTGTTGATGTTTTCAACAATGTTAGATGAATTTTAGTTTTATAAAACTTGCTAGTTTATTGTAATTTTATTTGGAATTACTTATAAATATGAACTTTAGATTATTGTTTTCTATATTATTGGGATATTTATTTTATTGTGATGATATATAAATTATTTAATATATTTATTTATTCGGAGATGTAAACTCAACGAGTTTACGATCCGAGTTTACTTAAACTCTCGATTTTAAAAACCTTGGTGTTAAGTACTAATTTCTATTTTCACACTGTTTATATTTTTGTCTAACAAGTTACAATCTTAAGTTATAATAGTGAATAGAGCTACAACTCATAAGGGCTTCTGACTTCTCCGTAACACTTAGTACCAACCATCAAAATCCTAACACCAAACTGTAAATTCAAATAGTAATTTCATCCGTTTTTACTATGACATTTTTAATAAAGAAAAACAAAAAATGATATTTTTAATATTTGAAGTTTAAATCAAAGTTACAATTAATATTTATAGTTTTTTTTAAAGTTAAATATCCTTTTTTTTTTTTTTGAGTATGTGAAAATAAATGTTTCATTGCCTTAATTGATTAAAATTTTATAAAAGAATTAATATTATTTTACTCAAAATGAATTAAATTAGACTCTTTTAATAAAATTTACCAAAGGAATATAGGACATTTAATTCTAATAGTTTATAACAATTAATATGTTTTATTGACCTAAATTAAATAACGTGTGAATTATTTATTTATTGTAAATATACAACTTATTTGATTGGACTCTGGAAGATCGAATATGGGACGTGAAAAGTCAACAAAAATCGGCCGGAGATATAGAAATTGCCCTGTTCAACCTATCTTTTTTAAAATGCCCACGTTTGGACCGCATCACCTGATGGTCCCAAATTTCGAGATCTGTGTCGGTTTCTCATTGTCAGTTTTCACCAGGAACCAAACAAAAGTGATTGAAGTTTTGAAACCTTTGCAAAAAAAATTTGTAATCCCTTCATCCCTCATTATCCGATGGAGACAAAAAGGATCGAAAACCCTTTCCCTTTCCTTTCTTCTTCACGCAACACCAAAATTGGACTTCCCTTTCTTGTTCTTCTCCTCCTCCTATTCTTCCAATCGCGACACAAAGGATGGATTCCCTTTCCCTTTCTTCTTCTCCTTCTCCTTCCCTTTGCTACCTTGAGTCCATCCCTCCGTTGCCCGTCACTTGCTGCCACTACCCATTGAACCCGTCGACTTCAAGTAAGTTTTCTTCTGCTTCACAATTCAAATTCTCTCTTGATAAACTGTTAAACGGTGATGGGGAAATGAAATGGGGAGTATTTTTATTTCTTGGAAACATATATTTTCTCTCGAAAGAATGATTTTGTATTGTTTAACTTCAATTTTATATTGTTGAATGCATGATTGAAATTGTGTTGTATTTGAAATTGAATTGTGTTGAGTTTGCCATTGGAGACCCGAAATTGAAGATTTCGAACCAAGCTTTGGACCAAAATCTGAATTTCGACCCTTGTTGGATTGAAATCTTCAATTTAGGCCCTTCTATGTTCGGATATTTAAATGCTTGAATCCCAAATTTTTTAAAATCGAATTCCAG
Source organism: Parsonsia alboflavescens (assembly GCA_028571225.1). NCBI lineage: Eukaryota > Viridiplantae > Streptophyta > Magnoliopsida > Gentianales > Apocynaceae > Parsonsia > Parsonsia alboflavescens. Next base: position 14,953,440 of record JAOXNR010000022.1, read on the forward strand.
CCCTCCACAGACTTAAATCCTTCTATTCCACCCCCCAAGGACCAAAAAATTAATTAAACAAGACCATGGAAAGTTCTGTCAACCAAAGTCCGGAATCTTCAATTCTGACCCTTCGAGGATGGAAATACTCTCAGTAGGGGTGAGCTTGGATCGGTTTTGGTTTTTAAAGTCGGGTTTTTTCGATTTTTTTTTCCAGAGGAGAAAATCCAAATCCAACCCTACCTATAGTTGGTTCGGTTTCGGTTTTTCATGTTCGGTTTCGGTTTTTATTTGGTTATCCAATGGGTAACCGAAATTACCCAATTTCTAGATGAACTAAAATCCAAATGTCTCAAACTTCAAACTATAACAAAAACTTGCAATAATTACATAAAAAA
>JAOXNR010000022.1:14953916-15008607 GCA_028571225.1 Parsonsia alboflavescens
AGATAGGGAATAGATTAGAAGATCTTTTGCATAGTAGATCAAGACGTCCAGATCCATTCCGCAGGACAAGATCTCCGTGAAATTCGTCAATTCAGGTATCGTTCTCGAACTCATTATGTGAGAAATTTTTTTAAAAATCCTGGGACTCCGGATCCGTTTCCTAGTGGATTCGGGATCCGATTCCCTTCAAGTACTTGATTAGATCAAGAAATTTTTTCCATCATCTCTTTGTAATTCCTTTAACATACTCTAGAAAGGCATATATGGGGATGATGAGAATAGAAACAGGATTAATTCCTTGCAATTAGATAGGTTGTATATCTAAACAATTGATTAATGTACTTTTTCATTTTTTAACCTTTGTTCAGCACCTATTCCATGCATGATGAATCGGCCCCAAGCGAATCCTTATGATGCAGCATTTCCACCATTGGCAAGAAAGCTGGACGAAGCTAAGAAACATACTTCCAGACCTTATGTTACACAAAGGTTGGTTGATGAGCACGGAAGACATGTTCCCTTGAACCAAGCAGAAGAAGTTCTCAACTAGCAGACGGACAACGCCATTGCTCAAAATCGCATGCCCACCAGAATCGACGATAGAGTTAATCGAGTTGAAAGAAAGATTGACTATGTAGAAAAGAGATACAACAAGCTGTTAGATAGACACGACATGCTTGATCGAGACTTGCAGGCAATGATATGTGCTGGAAAGAGTTACTGCACCGAGTTCAACTAGAAGCATCAAGAGATTTATGACCTAAAGAGGCAGATCGAGAAAATTGAAAGACAAAGGTCTCAAGCTGTTCCTGATCCGTTATCCCAATCTCAGGGATTCTCAGTGTTTTGCGTTTTGAGAAATCCACCAACCTTTCACACTCCAACTCCACTCTTCTGTGGACTACTAAGTTCTTCTTGACCTAGAGCAGAGACGATTCCAGACTACAGTATACCTGACTGTGACTTCTGGGTAAAATGGGCTAAAGAGCATCCATATGTTCACCCAACACCTCGAAAGAAGGTTTCACGTTCGAGTCTAGAGTTTCCTCCTTTTGAATCCTTCAGATCTGAAGAGCCAAGGTATACCTGAGAAGAAAAAGCAAAAGCCCCAGTCCAATCTGATGAAAACCAATATGGATGTCCTAGAAGGGAATAAACTAGAGCTTCGACACAGAAAGAGCCTACTCCAACAAGCTCTGTCAGGCAACCTGATCCTGTTCCGACGAACTTGTCTGAACAGCTAGCCATGTCTTACCTAGCCAATGACATTCAAACATCTTCCAGCAGTTCAAATGAAGACTCAGTGTCTATGATACAAATTCGGGAGAAGACACGATGGACGTCATAGGGATCCTCATGACCGCTCTAGGTCCCTCAGGATAGACCTCTTATTCAGGTTTTGGCTATGCAGATGAAACCATGCCCGACTAGCAACCTCCTCCTCCTCCACAAACAGCTCCACCAGGAAAATCAACTTGTTTCACCTTTGACGATATCTCAATTGATAAAACGCATGAAAGATTCCAAGAGATGTCATCATGGGTCAACACCCAGTTATTAAAGGAAGTACCTATAAGCAATATTCTTTCTGAGTTTTTTAGTCGTGTTGTTGGTACTCTACATGACTGGCTCATTTCTTTAGATGCTTAATAAGAGAAATCAGTTACTCGCAAGTTCTTTGAATCAGTGGATTAATATTATCTTTAAAGAATTTTGCAGGGGATTATTTAATGGAAATTAAACAGGCAAGACAAGACTTCTTCAAGATGAAATGTTGTTCTTTAAGGCCTAAAGATCTCAACCGGCACTACAAAAGAATGACGGAGATTTACTACCGCCTTTGTGGTATAAGAGATCCAAATTTCAAGCAGGTGTACATTTTCTAACTCCCAGAAGAGATCCAGCCAGAATTGGAAAAGATGATCGAACTCTCTGGAAACACATTGGTAAATCTCGACCTCGCAGAAATCCATCAAGCCATATTCACATGCTTAGAAAAACTCTGTGAAAGAGGAAAAACTATTGAAAACTTCTTTCATGGAAAAAAGAAGCTTGACAAGATCTGCAACATAAACTTCGAGATTGGGTGCACAAAGCCAAAGAAGTGTACCTGCAAAACCACACACAAGAAGAAGTCACCCAAGCAAAAGAAGTACAAATCAAAGAGAAACCTCAAGTACTTCAGATGGAAGGCCTCAAAAAGGCTGAAATAAGACAAATGTTTCATTTGTAAGAAGAAAGGCCATTTTGCAAAAAATTGCCCAAACAAGAAGGCCAAAGCTTCAAAGCTTGTCACACAGCTGATGATTGACCATCTAGAATCTAACGTCAAATTGGTGTTTTTAGAGCAAATTCATCCTAACCAGGATACAACCTTTACCATTGAAATTACAGATTCTGAATTCGAAGCATCAGAAAATGATTCTGAAGAAGAATCATGTCTACCTATTTTTACTGTTAAAGATACTCTAGACATTGCTTATGTTACTAATATACATCCACCTCATGTGCAAGTTTCCTTGTTAACATCTATGTATGCTCAACCAGTCAAAGCCATTGGTTTCTTAGACACAGGAGCCATGAAGAATATGGTTAATCTAGATATTCTACCAACAGAATAATGGACCAACACAGATGCTTAGTTCCAAGCAACAAATGGAGAAATCTTTGAAGCCGGTCTCATTTCCAAGCACCCCATGGGAATTAAGTTTTTTCCAGATTGTATAATCTAGCTAAAGGTTTTCGGAAATAGACTTCATGGTAAGGATGTCCTTATTGGATGGGACACATATGCCAAAGCTGAAAGACTGAGGGTTCTCCCTTTGGGAATCCGATATAGATATCAGTTTCAACATTTTACTCCTATTACTATTGGCTAACATGTTAAAAGATTTTTGTGCAGACTCTCATGCAAATTTTAAGCACAAGAAGCCGCTTTGGAAAAATGATGAATTCTTTGTTAAGCTTCCTTTCAAGCTTAGTGAGGATATTAATCCTACCTAACAAACACATCCGGGAATAACTCCAGACAACCTCCTGCTCGCCCAAGAAGAATGTTCGCAACTGTTACAACAAGGACTAATCAAGTTAACTGACTCTAGTTGGGCTTGTCAATCGTTCTATGTGAATAAATGAAGCGAGCAGATTCCAGGTAAGAAGAAGTTAGTAATCGACTACAAACCTCTAAACCAGTTTTTAAAAGATGATAAGTTCCCATTCCCAAAGATTCAAAAACTTTTTACTCATTTATCAGGAGCAAAAGTTTTCTCAAAATTTGATTTGAAAGATGGTTTTTGGAAATTCGGAATAGCACCTGATGAACGTTATAAAATTGCTTTTTGCATTCCTAATGCCCAATATCAATTTAAGGTGATTCCATTTGGTCTAAAAGTTGCTCCATCAATCTATTGAAACGCCACAACGAAGATTTTCCAATCTATCCTTTATAGTTCTTTGATCTACATTGATGATATCCTTCTTTTTTCTAAAGACGATGAAGCCCATTTGTCATTGTTAGAACAGTTCTTTGACATCGTCAAAACTCGGGGTATCATGTTATCTGAAAAGAAAAGTTCCATAGGTCTTAGGGAAGTCAAGTATCTTGGCATGAAGATAGCTGATGGAAAAATATAGTTAGGTCTTCATCTAGTCGAAACACTTCCTTCCTTTCCCGTTGAAAAGATGTCTATAAAAGAAATCCAACAATTCCTCGGCATCATCAACTCTATATACACCGGCCAATTTTCTGTTCCTTGGAGTCATGAGCAAACCTTAGCCATCCAAACCCTAAAGAGAATGTGTCAGAAACCTCTTCCACTTCATATTCCTTCCACAGGTCAAAGGATCATACAGACGGATGCAAGTGGTGAGTTCTGGGGAGCAATCCTCATTGAAGAACTCAACGGCCAGAAACACAATTGTGGCCATGCCGGCAGCCAGTTCAATTATGCAGAAAAACGTTACCATACCACCATCAAGGAGATCCTTGCAGTCAAGTATGGGATTAGAAAGTTTGAGTTCCACCTGATCAGCCGTGAGTTCACAGTGTAGATGGACAACTCCTCATTCCCGAATATCATGGAATTCAAAAGATCGGTTCTCCAAATACTAGTTCCAAGTCCAACACATCAAAAGGGAATCCAATATCCTAGCTGACCTACTGTCCAGACTGAAAAAGAAATCCTTGCCTAACCTTTTCTTTGACAGCCTACCTAAACCTATACCCCTTATCTTCACCACACTGGAATTCCAACCACCTGAACTAGCCCATTGTGAAACAATTAACCAAGTTAAGGAGTAAGTCAGAAAAACCATGTTTAAACACCAAGCCTTAACCTGTCAAGAACAAAACCGATTCAATGATGTATCCTTTGACCCAGATCAACCTTTCAACAACATCATGCATTTTTCTCATGCAGGTCCCATTTCAGAAGATAAATTTCGGTATCTGTGGACTTTGGCAATTTTATGCTATTATCCCATAGAGATCGAAATAAACCAGTTCAAGATGTTCTTTGCCAATCCGAATCAGTTTGGTAGTACATTGTGATGGCATTATCTTACTCTTTTTCAGTCCGCTCGAGATTGGTACAAAGACTGTTGCAAGAAGCTTCAACAAGATCCAAAGAAGACATATCAGGTGTACATTGTACACTTAGACTATGTTATGGCAAAGCATATGGATTTCCAGAAGACATATTACAAGCCAATGCCTTTTCCATGCATAAGCAAATGGATCTTCACGGAAGCACCCTTGACTCCACCGACCATGTAACTAGCTTGTGATGAACTCCTTGTTTACTTAAAATCCAAGAATCCTTCTCTAGAGGAATCACCAAGTTACGGTTCAAATTATAAAAATATCTTTGAAAAAGACAATTAGCCTGAAGAGGACATTGTTTGGGACGGGTACCTGAACCACTAGGAAGTTCTACTCTCAGAGGCTTTCCACTGGTACCATTTGGCACAAAAGCTTTATCAAGGAGAGATTTGTCAGCCATGCAATGAACCAGCAACTTAAACATGTCTTTAGGAGTCCCCGTCATCACAAACAATTCGGTCACCTCACCTCACAAGATAGGAGTTTCAGCCAGCTCACAAAAGGAATAGAATCTCTGCAACATTCTGTTATCTTCACAAGCAAGAGGAATATCTGAATACATGTCATTAGCCCAGTTCATGCAGTAAACGAGTCATCAAGAAGAAAAATCTCATAAAAATTCTACTCTCCACAAGATGGCTTTCACTATTACTATGTCCTATAGTTCTTCATGCAATCAGGTGTGTTTCAGCCACTTCATGCAAGAAATAAGTAGCCCTCCATGCAAGAATCAGAAGCCAAGTCATCCACATTTCAGCTTAGTCATCACCAGCAAATTCGGTTGAAGTACTGAAGTTACCACTAAAAGACAGCTTTTTATTTTACCTTGGGTCCTTTTTCGTCGTCTTGTTTTTCATGTGAATGTTGTATTTAGTGTTGATTAGGAATCTTGGTTGTTTCCTAGATTAGAATTGTTGTCCTTACTTTTGATTGTTCTCTTTGTCTTGTTCCAACATGTGATGTCAGTTGGTAGTAGCTAAGTGTATCTTGCCTTGGCAGCCAAGAAGGATCGGTCATTGCTCTATAAAATGAACTGAGAATTCTAATTCTAAGGCGAGGTTGAGTTTAGGTTCAGCTTATTTTCTAGCTTGTTCGAGTTTGAGTAGTATCCATTTTTCTATTAAGTCTTCTATAAACAAGTTTGTAAAGTGCCTCTTGTACCGAGGGTCTTCAATAATATCATGAGTGTTTTCTTCAAAATGGTGTTCAAAATCATTCTCTCTCTCTTGAAGTCTTTTTGAATTCCTTAAGGAGTCTATATTTCCTGTCAAGTATTCCCCAGTTATAGGTGATCTATAACGGACATATTAGAAAGCACAGCCATTATCTTCGAACAGTGAGTTAGAGGAATAGAGTACCCACTTGCAAGGGATAGCTATAGGGGAAGAAGTACTCGGGATAGACTATGTCGGGGATAGTGTCTGAACCTCGTTAGTGTCTGAAGAAATTAGGGCTTTTAGACTTCTTGGGATGACAGAGAGAGAGTAGAGAGAGAAAACACTTCGGAAATGGAAAACACATCTTCTTCAAGTTCTAGTTCTCAACTCGTAAATATTTCTAATTCCTTATCTTTACCTAGGCATAGCTTACTTTCTACAAATATTGGTAATCTTGTAGAGTACACTACTATTCCAGAGTTAGCTTCAGTTGAGGAAACCGTTCCTCCTCCGATGAGTCCTTATAACATATACAAAAAGAGAGGATCCTTTCCTCCAGGCATATAATCCATCCGGTAACTACTCAAGTCCACCACTCCAAGGACAAAAGAGTATGTCCAATCCGCCAAGTTAGATCAATGTGACATTCCTTAGTCCTCAAAGGAATAGTATGTTACTCTTAACATACTACCGGAGATGGTGGCACAATGAAGAGCTGAAGGCTACATACATCTCCACATTGGTGGCATCAGGCTTGTCCTGACTTATGGCGGCAGGAAGGGCCACCTTATCACTACCCAGATTGAACTCCTCGACTCCAAACTTTTAAACTATGAGCAAGCTTTCATTGGCATGGTCATCACAATGCTCAACTCGGGAAGTGTTGTTCTAACACTATTTCCAAACTATGCCATATCATTTCAAGATTCAAATCTATGCATAGCTTAAGGTCAAACTCCAGCTTAACAGCACATCGCTCACACCTACCTCAATAATGGCCACTTTACATCACCAGTTGGTGTAAAGACTCTAGAAAAATGCAGTTGATCTACAGAACAGCTGTTCTCCAGAGGCCTTGATGATTTTGGCTGACTCAACTACGAAAGTACCCACCTTGATTGAGATCCCACTAGAGATCAAGCCAGCTAATCTAGAGAAGCTCATGCCTGTTGATTGGATCACCAACTATGAGAATTTTCACCGACATGAAGAACTAGTATAGACCACTCCTTCTGCTTTCCGAAGGCCACCAGATGCACATGTGAAGAAGTCTTTCAGGATTCCTCCAAAAGAGGAGTCTGAACAGATATTTACCCAACTAATGCTCCAGTCATATGATCCAGTAGATCTAAGCATGCAAAAGAGAGTCCCGATGTCATCTTACAACCATGCAGCGGAACCCAGTCAGCAGTCACTTTTTATGTGATATTCCTAGATCTGGACTCTACGACCCAGAATGTCCATGTGTTGAGGACTCCTCCTCAGATGATGATGATGCAAACGAGGTTCCACGGAGACGTCGACGAACCAAGAAAAAAAAAATTGGTAGATGTTCTTGCGGACACTATCCGGATGATGATGATAAGGACAAGGCCACAGCAATACCGACTCCAAAACCCACAGCAACACCAGCTCCAAAGCCCTTTAGGGATTTGAAGGACTTCTACCGACCTCATCCATTACACTGCCAATGAATAAGGAATGCCCTCCATTCGTCTACCCATGTATCATGAAGATTTTGAGAAAGACGACGAACTACTACGAGCCATCTCCTTATTGCACGAAACGTGAAAAGATACCTAAGAAAGGCTTTGTAAGGCAAAGGGACACTCTGAAAGGCCTCCAATCACAAAGTTTCTTCTTTGCTTCGCAATCCCCCCACCCCACAACATCTTAGTTACAATATTAGCTACAAGAAGTTGAAAAAGTGTAAGGGGATTTTTCTTTGTTGTTCTAAATAAATTTTTAACAAGTAGGATGGGTCAAAATGGGGCAGGTCAGGCCTAGTAGTAACAGAACAGGGCAGGTCATCGCCTTAGATTGAAAAATCTGTGGCAGGTCATGAACCAGGGCGGGCCTGACTCTAGGAAAGGCAGGGAAGGTCTTGGTTTTCAAAAACCTACCCGGACTTGCCCCATTGACATCCCTAGTTACCACTTTGGAAGAGGTATACATGGCGGAGATCACAGAACAAAACCATGAGAAACTTCATAGGGCGCGGGCTGACTTGGTATTTCATTTGAAGAATCAAGAAGTCATTTGGAGGCAAGAATCCAAAATTAAATGGCTCAAGGAAGGTGAAGGGAATACATCATACTTCTCAAATTATTGGCATTCCAAGAAGGCAGCGCTTCATACTTACAAAATAAAAGATAAGGAGGGGAATTGGCTAACAGAAAGTAGGGATATAGAACATGAGGTGGTGCAATTCTTTTCGGGTTTGTTGATAGAAGATACGGGTTGAAAACAAGACCCATGACATTTTACAACAGCAATATCGAAGGATATTGATCAGGAGAAGAATAGGGAGCTCTCGGCGCTACCAGTTTTCGAGGAAGTCCGGGCAGTTGTCTTCAATTTAGACGATGAAAGTGCAGCTAGAGTGGATGGCTTTCTGGGGAAGTTTTTTACAGCTTTTTGGGAGTTGATCAAACTATAAATGTTGCAGGTAGTCTAAGACTTCTGGTCAGGGGTGCGTATGCCACAACACTTCACATCGACCCAAATTGTTCTCATTCCAAGGTTAGACAAACCAGTGTCTCTTGCCTAATTTCAGGCCTATCAACCTTTGCAACTTTTCATCCAAAGTAATTGGGACGGTAATTTCTTTTCAACTTGCAAAGTTACTTCCCAATTTATTTTCTCCAAATCAAGGGGGTTTTGTGACGGGCCGAAACATATCTGATAACATTCTGTTAGCAGAGTTAAATCAGTCATTGAATAAGAAGTGTGTTGGGGGTAATATGATCTTGAAACTAGACTTCTTGAAAGCTTTTAATAGAGTGAAGTGGTCTTTTCTGTTGGAGGTGTTAGAGAAATTTGGATTTATTCATAACTTTTTGAATCTTATATACAGCTGCTTAGCTTTTAACAAGTTCTTTGTCACTATAAACGGGAAGTTACGCGAATTCTTTTCCTCAATTAGAGAAGTTCGTCAAGGGGATCCTCTATCTCCTACCTTGTTCATATTGGCTATGGAAGTGCTTTCACGAGGCTTGAACAGACTTTTGTATAACGGTGGGGGATTTTATCACTGATCACATAAGTCTTCCTGTTTCACAATTAAGTTTTGCAAATGATATTATTATATTTACAAGGGGGCTAAAACGAGGTCTAGAGAGGCTGATAGATTTTCTCGAATTCTATCAAGGTTGCTCGGGTCAGAAAGTTAATTTTCGCAAGAGTTCCATGTACCTACCATCAAATATTCCTTCACAAAGGAAAATCTTACTAATGGATATTACAGGATGTGTAATTCAACAATTGCCAATGACTTACTTAGGCTGCTCGATATTTCCAGAGGAAGTATTTATCTCCCTATGGAAGGTTGATATTGATCAAACATGTTCTCTCTGCAATGTCTATCTATTTATTGGCTGTCACAAACCCCCCACAGCAAGTCTTTCGAGAGTTAGAACAGCAGTTTGCCTACTTCTTCTGGGGTCATTCGGATTTTGGCAACAACAGGCACTGGTGCGCATGGAACACAATCGGCTTGGACATATGATAAGGGTGGGCTGGCAATTCGTTCACTCAGCAGGACAGTCATGGCTCATGGCTTCAAGCTTTGGTGGAAGTTTCGGTCTTCTAATGCTTTATGGGTTCGGTACTTGAAGATGAAGTATGGTTCAACTGGGAGAAGCTTTTGTTGAGGACGATTCCCAGTGGAAAAGAATGCAACAAGCCATGGTCTGGGTAGAACCGCTCATCTCGTTAAAAGATGATCAAGGGCAATTGTTTACATATGGAATTTGTCTTCAACTGGTCGGTTCAATATTTCATAATGCATCGCAGCTTTAGAAGAGGAAGAGTTGGGCGATTACACAATAGATGACTGCTTCCATACTCTCATTATCCATCTTCATGTGGAAGCTGAGCAATAATTTTTTGGCAATGGATGATATAAGATCTCGGCTAGGCTTCCAGCTGGCTTCTCAGTGTCACTATGAGGAATTCGGAGAAACAATAGCACATCACTTTGGAAGCTGTCCGATTGTTGTGGTTGTTTGGACACATTACATTCTGGTCTTTGGCATGGGTGACAGATCACTGGAGCTAGAGGATAGGCTTCGAAGCTGGAGTAATCAATCACGGAGATTAGGGTTATTGGCGAAACCTATTCCATTACTCATTTGTTATGAAATTTGGTTGGCTCGATGTGCTTCATTTTTTTCTGACGAAACCAGCAATAGCAGGAAGGTCATGAACAAAATTAATTGGCAATTATATCACATCAAAAAGGCATATAACTTACCCATTTTAAATAGTTTATTTCATAGGATTCTTCCTTAGATATGCTTTAATAGGTGATATTCACCATTCTTTTGCTTTGTAAGGCTTTAACGCCCCTTTTCTTTTCTTTTCTCTTAATAAACAGGTAAAGGTCTGCCTAAATCCCCGTCTTTAGACGGTTTTATTTAAAAAAAAAAAATTACACTTTAAAAGGGTTATATGTGCTTTGATAACTTCATAGCAAAAGTTAAATAAGAAAGGATTAGAATGTTGAAGAATTTCTTTTAGAAATTCACCCTTAAGAAAATTGGACAATTTAATCCTTGTCTTCTAAGATCAAGATCAATTTGAGTGATCAATTCTTATCCGATTGAGCCAAACATGATATCAAATGAATGCTCTTTCTTAGTAGAACAGTATAGATGAATTAGTTTTTATACAAGGGTTGACAAGTAGTAGAGGATCTCTCTGCAAACTTACTGCTAGAATGACCATAAGGCCCTTCAACATCTTCATAATTACTTCACCGAACCTCTACTCTACCTATATATAATAGCTTGGCTAATCGGCTGGTGCAACTTTGCACTTCTTTCATGCCACCTATCAAGATACCATACGTCCACCAATCAACACCCATGCATTACACCAAATCCTACCTTTTTTTTCCCCTTAAACTCAGCCAAACCAAGCTCCCAAAGCCCCATTTCCCTTGCTGAAAAATAGAGAAAATAAATTGGAGTATTGAGAGGGAGGCCAAGTGAGTGCAAGGGAAGAAGAAGGGTTCTTGAAGCCAAATTTCGATGGACAAGTTATCTATTTAAAGTGTTAAATCCCTTGCAGGGGTATTTTAATAAACAAAAACTATTCCTCTAAAATCAATAATAATCATTTATGTAAGTTATATAGTATGCAATAAATATTTAACAATTGATTATTAAGTCTATGATCACATACTACTTATTAGTCCAATAACACATTTAGGTCAAGAAGTACAGAATATACTTATTAATAATCTATCTACCTATCTATCTTTATATTAAAGAAGAGAGTCATAGCATGGGAAGCTGCCAAGTGACCCTATAAGAAATTGATATGTGGATTTAATGTTAAAAAATGATTATAATTTCTAAAAATTCAAAGAAAAAAGAAAGAAAGAAACATAATATAAAATATATAAAATTAGCATTAAAAATAGAGGATTTTTTTTTTATTGACTAAGCACTCAATATAATAATATTATTAAATATTCAATCTATATCTATGCTAAATTTTTTTATCTTCCATAATAATTAAAAACTATCTAATAATAAAAGATAAATCAAATAAATTATTTAGAAAGAAAACCCCGTCATATGTTTACCCTTTCTTATTTTTGGAAAGAGTTATTATACTATTCAGTATTCAAACTTTAGCTTTTCGGAAGTTTTGGTCATTAAAGTTTTTTTTATCCTTATCATCTTTAAACAATTTACGATTGATCATTGTGGTTTTTTTGATTGGATTCTTAAAAAATGTCATCGAATTTTGATGTCAATAGTGAATTGACCAAAATAGGAAGTAAAATTTAAATGAAAAAAAAAACACTACAAGCCATTTACACAATTAACCCCATCCTAGATTATTGAATGTTTACAATTCGTAGGGTCCTTACCATCAGCGATTGCATCAAGAAGAGATCGGCCGACCAAGAGAAAAGTTCGATGACATTGAGCCATACGCTGTCCGGTAAGAGTTTGCTCCCTCTCATCTTCATCATCATGACTCACTCCACCAAGACTAAGAGCTTCAAAATCTTCAGCCTTCACATTATACTCTTCTTTTTTCTTTACTTCAACAAACCCACCACCACCAGTAACTGAAGATGGCCTCGCTTCTTCCTTATTGCCAGCCTCCGTTTTCCGCGACCAATTTGATTCTCCTCAGAGTTCAAGACCTTAGAAGTAGCCTTGTTACACACAACAAAAGCATGAAACTCTAACACAAGTACAAACAACAGAGCTCAAAAATTGGACTTAAAACCAGTACAGTAGAGGTTTTGCAAATTGAATTTCAAACGAAAGTGGGGACATCGAGGAAAAGCAAACTATCTAATCACTTCGGAAATAGGCCCGTCAAGGTTTAGCAGAAGGAATAAAAAAGGGAAGCATCCATGATCCAGCTATGGCCATGCAAATGAGCAGCCCATTCACCCGACTTTCCTTTTTGCCGGTGCCTCCTCATCTTGATTCAATCGTTGATGGTAAAAATCCTAAGAATTGTAAAAAAATTCGTCAATTTGGATTGGGGTTAATTGTGTAAATCGTAAGAAATTTTTTTAAAAAAAAATTTACCTTAGGAACAGTATATGGATGGTAATACCTTTCCCATTTTAGTCAGTTCACCGTTGACTTTAAAATCTGGTGATATTTTTTAAGAATCCGGTCAAAAGAAACAATATGACCAACTGTAAATTGTTTAGGGTTGATAAAGGCCAAAAAAACTTTAAAGATCAAAATTTCCAAAGAATTAAAGTTTGATAACTAAATTGTACAATAACTCTTTTTGGAAAAATTGATTTTGAATAATTAATTAAAAAATAATATTTGCAAAAAGCATTCCTAAAAAAGAAAGAAAAAATAATAAATAAATATAGCAATAAAAATATGGTATTTTTTTTCTTTTTTTTTTTTGGAGAAGACACTCAACATTATAATATTACTAAATATTTAATCTAAATCTATGTTAAATCTTTTTATCTTCCATAATAATTAAAAATAAAATATAAACTAAATACCAAAAGATAAATCAAATAAATTATTCAAAAAGAAAACTCTTCATATTTTTACCCTTTCTTATTTTAGGAAAAATATTTTGAATAATTAATATATAATAAAAAAAATTAAATTCAAATGTAACACATAAAAAATATAATTGATAAACTATAACTTACAAACAGTTTTAAATATCTATAATAAATCATGATTTAAAATCTATACCATAGAATAACTTGAAATGCCACGTGAAAACACTTCAAACCTTCTCATTATATTAAATAAAAATATTAATAAATAAAATATAAAAAGTCATTATTAAATTGTTTACATTAATTCAAATACGTTACAACTATTTATTTTTATTAATTATAACTGTTTAATACTTATTTATAAATTGGCTGGAATTGCATGTTCACATTTTCATTTTGAGGTATCCGAAAATGAATGTCTCATTTCCTAATTAGGTAAAATTTTCTCAAGAAATTGATACAGTTAAGTGTAAAATGAATTCAGTTAACTAATTTTCTTAATATTTATACAAGTCAAAATAGGACATTCAATTCCAAACGAAAAAAATATTAAAAATTTCATGTATCAATTTTTTCCCAAATTTTGTAATTACATGTAATAAAATAAAAAATGATTTGAATATAAAATAATTAAGATAAATCAATAGAATATAAAGAGTTATTATTACATATTTTGTGTCTACAATTCAATGAAATAAACATCACAATAGTTTATTATTATTATTATTATTACTATTTAAATTTCACCGATAACATTTCTCAATCACTATATATAATAATTAATAGAAATTAAAGCCAAACGTGATCTAATGTCAATATTTTTTTTTTTTTTTGTAAGAGAATTGTGATTGTGATGACATTTGAATTGAAAAATTAGAAAGATTATTTTAAAAAATTATTTTGAAATTTGTATTGCATGTTTTTATGTTAATAAAATTTTGTGATTTTTTAGTTTTTTAATGTCTAATTTAAATAAATATTTAATAATATAATATTATTTAATATTTATATTTTATGATTTAAATGATTTTAAATCACATTTGATATAATGCACACCTGTCAACCATATCGTGGGTTTAACACAAGTATTATTTAGTGGTATTCAATGATATCACAATTCACTTAATTAAATTATATTGATTTTAAAATGAAATTATCTAATATAAATTTAATTAATTAAATTAAAACTATTATGATTATATCTTTAAAAAATAATGTAAACAAATACAAAAGATTTTGTGAAAATTTTAATTTTGGTTAAAAATACAAAAAATTTCCTTTAAAAGATTCTTTGTTTTCTTTAGATTCTTAAATAAAAATAATAAAGTATGACTTAAAATATTATTTAATAGTATTAACTTGATTTAAATTATGAGATAAAAACTTTAAATATTTAAAAAATTACACAAATATTAATTTGAATGTGTGATGAGTGAAACATGACTTCCACGCATTGCATAGATATTATGCTCGTAACGTCCCAGAATCTTGAGTGTCAGGTCGCGCATTAAACTAACCTAACATGCAAGGCTTCTAGAATCTATGAAAATTAAAAACTTAACTTACTCAAATATGAAAACACAGGAATCCAGTTCGAGTTATACAACTCACAAAAACTTCAGAGGAAGTTGACAATATTCACACTACCCAGAACCAGAGATCCCTCGGAAGAATACTCTCCTGCCTTAAGGCTAGCTAGCATCTTGAACTTCACCTAAAAGGACCTAGCAGAATAGAAAGAAAGAAAAATAAAGAAGAACAAGAATTAAAGGACACTGAAAGAAATAAACAAATACACTTAAACAAAGAATAAATGATTGACAATCATTAGAGGGTATCCAAGAGTTATAATTAAAGATCAAGGCCTCTAAAAGAGTTAGCAATTCACATAGAATCCCACTTCAAGATTCAAGCCTAAGGAATCTAAATATTAATCAAATACTTATGAGTAAACAAAATTAGCTAGGATTACAAGAGTTGAATATTTCCATAGAAAACATTTCATAAGTCTTCAAAGTCCTTAAATAAATATAAACATAGTCCTTAAATAAATATAAACATAACCCAAGTCCATATTTTAAAACTAGGATAGCTTGAATAGCAAGCATTCAAGAACACCACAAGGTTTCTCAAGAAATACAGTGTTTATGAAACAAGAAGGTTAAATAAACATCTTAGGGTGTATCAACACAAATGATACTTGTACTAAGCGTAATAGGGGTAATAAGAAAACTTTCAAAGTGCATTTTGCTTTAGAAACTAATTTAATAAGATAACATTTAAAAGGGGAGTAGATAATAAAATTAAATAGAATATATAATATAAAATTTAACACTTGTTCTAATTTTATTCCCATATCTTGAACTTAGAATCTCTATAATGATAACAAGAGCAATAATTGATGGGGCTCAAAAGTGAACTCCGGTCACCCCAAAACCATGATGGTGTCAACGACTGTAACTTGAGAAGAAAGTAGAGATGGTCACTGGAGGTGGGCTGTGCCCAAATAAGAGCTCCAATGCCCAAGTCAATATTCTAAGAGTCATTGAGTGTAATTAATTCTCAAAAAGACTATTCCTTTGTCCATAGACTGATTATGATTTGATTATATAGAAAGAAATCAATTACATCTTTGATTAGGGCTCCACTTTTACTCAACAGTAAGCAATTACGACAGTCATGAGATCACGTAGAATCCCACCAACTGCTCCTAGAATCGTGGAGTTTCCATTGGTTGGGATATCTTACTATTGAAGTCTCTGTCGAGAGCTAAGAGCTCACTAATTGACCTCTAGACCAATTTCAAGACCTGTCCGTAGACATTGAGGGTCTCGACTGTCGTTTCTGGGAGGTCATGCCTAGTGATCGCAAGCTCATGAGAGATGTTAGGAGTCACACACAATTAGTCAAGGAATGGAAGATGTATGAGATAAGTTGGGAGTTTTCAGGTCGTGGTCCGAGATCTGGTGGTACTTCTCTCGAGCTCATTTAGGAGGTCGGTGACCTTGGAGGTCGATGGTAGTAGATCACTACCCACCTATCCTTATTGACTTTGTGAATCTAACTTTCAGGTATTGAAGGTTGGGGCCTTTGGCTCACTTAGGTTGACTTTTGTTCGGGTCCTATCCGTTTATGTTGACTTATCCGGATCGTACCCGTTTCTCCCATCAATAATAATTAGATAGTTTCTAAAATCAAGGACTTATGCTTCTTTGCTTTGTTGCTTAAAATAAATAACTAAGAGCTAAATAACAGCTCTTGCTTGACTTGTTAAACCATAGTGATAGCATGATATAAATTTAAATTTTTTTAACAAAGCACACTCTTAAACTTGGTAAATATAACAGTACTTAATGTCGATTGCTAATTGCAGAAGTTTCTATAATCGAAGATAGAAAAGATTGAACATGTATACATGAAATGGAACTGTCAAAGTTTTCTGCAACATTTACACAAATCACTAATCAAGGGAAGACTTCCTGTAGCCTCAAATCTTACAGAATCCAGTGATACAAGGATATGCTCTAGCATAACAAAAACCTACAGAAACTTCAAGTAAACAGTCTCCACAATTAGATGCCAACAACCCAGATGATTGAAACCCACTCCAGCCTGATTTCTTGATGCTATGCAGCCAGATAGAATCCGGCTACAACTCCTCCTCTTCGCTTATTCCCTGCCTTCACCTTGAGAAAGCAGTCCCTGTTACTTTAACTAAAACATATACTCAATATAAGTATACCTACCAGGTACAGAGCAGAATTTGCATCATCATCCGACAACTCTAACATTTACCCTGGATAAACCATAAGCCTGAGATGCGAGATTTAGCGGTTAAGCCATCTGGGAATCTAAGTGTTCAGATCAATAACCCCGAGCACTCCCAAATCATGGCAGTTCTGCAAGGATCCACCTTCCACTATTACTAAACACTTCAATCACCTGGAAGACAAAACCCATTAATAGACTAAGGCAACAAAAGAAGTCTTCTATTTAAACTCCAAATTAGGTCTGCAATAGAACATTTGCAAGTTCAGAGATCTTGCTGAACCTCGAAAGGAATTCTAGAGGAAACAGAATCAACAATCAAGCACCTAAACAATGCCTTCATCAATTCCTTACATCCTCCTCTAAATCTGGTTTGAACCCACATCCCAAGCTACTGAAAATTCCTAGAATTAAACCCATTTCTTATAACCCACAACACCTTAGGAATCATATTGAACTTCATCCCTCCTGATCACCAATTCATACAAAACCAGAATAAAAAATTCACAACAATCAATTCACCCAACAGTAATTCCATTTAACGTAAAACCCAGAAAGGAAGGAACATCAAATCCATTAGGCCAAGGAAGGAGCTTGTCGCAGACAACTTCTCTGAATTCAAACCCAAATTTTCTGAAAAACATTATTCCACTCACCTTAAAGCTGTTGGCTGATGAAGCCAAATACTTTGTAAATTGTTCTTTTATCTTTTCACAACTTTGTTTTTAGACAAAAGCCCCTTTGTAGGCAGGCAGAAACTATCTGAGACAGATAGAGAGAAAGAGTGAAAACTGATCTTGAGAGGAGATCGTTTTTGTACTCCAATTTTGCAGAAAGTCTAGTGGATTTCGCAAAGTGCCTCTATACAGAGACGTAGCCCAAGTTTGGGTGAACTTCGATAACAAATTTTCTGGTATACTCTTTCGTTGTCTTTATTCCCGGAGTAATTCATTGGAGGTTCTGGATTTGCAGTACAATTTCTTAACAACTGGTATCAGAGCCTTAGGTTGGCTAATCGAAAACATCGAGGGTTTTTCGGTGAAGTTCGATTGAAAGCAAACGATGTGGCAGAAGATAAAATCAGAATTGATAGATTCGATGGACAGGATTTCAGATGGTGGAAACTTCAAATCGAGGATTATCGTTATCAGAAATATCTCTATTTACCACTTGAGGGTTGGAAACTTAAGATCACAGAAGCAGATCTGACAGCAGAATCTAGATGGAAAATCCTTGATCGAAAGGCATTAGGTGCGATTCGTTTAGGGTAAACGAAAAAAATGGGTTACCACATCGCAAAAGTAGCCATGGATATTCTTACGAATATTTATGAGAAGTCTTCTACATCAAATCAGGTATTTTTTTTGAAGAAGTTGGTTAATATGAAGCTATCTGACAAAGGTTCTGCGGCAGAGCAGATTAACAATTTTACACAAGTCACGGGTCAGTTGGAATCCCCAGGCATAAAACTAGACAGAAAGCTTCAAACATTACTATTTTCATGTTCTCTTCCAAAAAGTTACAACTTTGTAGTGCAGGGTATTTCAAGCACCATGAAGGATGATTTGACTTTGGATGATGCTGTGAGTCGCATCATGGATGAAGAGACGTGAAGGAAAGTCTCTGATGGAGATAATTTTTCAGCATCTACAACAACTTCTACGGCACTAGCAGTGGAGAACCATGGAAGAAGTAAAAGTAGAGGAAAATTCAACGGGCGGGAGAGATCACAATCAAGGGGAAAAAGGCCGAGTGCATGAGATGAGTGTTGGTTTTGTCACAAAATCGAACACCGAAGGTTTCAATATGAAGCCTACAAAAGGAAGCAACAGGATGAGAATCGAGGAGCTAATGTAGTCAGTGATGAACCCCTGCTAGAAAATTTGAGTTTATCTGCAGGGTTTGACTTGATGACAGACAAGCGGTTTATTGGCTCTGGTGCTTCTTTCCATTGCACCTCGCAAAGAGAATTATTTGTCGATTATGTTAGTGGAGACTTTGGTCAAGTGGTTGTGGGAAACAGATATGTGATTGTTGGAAAAGGAACTGTGACTGTGAACATCTCAAGTGGAGGACGTCTAGCTTTGCGTGAAACTAGGCACATATCAGAATGGAAGAAAACTCTTATCTCAACTAGTAAACTTGACCAAGAAGGTTTGGTAACAACCTTTGGGTGCGGAGAGTGGATGATAACCTCAGAAGCAAAAGTAGTAGCAAAGGGAAAGCGTACGGGTACACTTTACCTTCTTCAAGGAGACAATATCAGCAATATGGTTGCAACTACAGTGGCTACTGGAAATTTATATACTCTTTGGCATTATAGTTTTTGACATCTTGGTGAAAAGGATGTAAAGCAGCTACATTTAAGAAAGCTGCTTCCAAGTTTGCAAAAAGTTGAATTAGATTTTTGTGAGAGTTGCATTTATGGATAAAAAAAAAAAGAATTTGGTTTTAAATTGAATGGATCAAAAGCTGGAGTTGGTTCACACTGATGTATGGGGACCGGCACTGGAACTCTCTAAGAGATATTTTGTCACATTCATTGATGATGAGACAAGGAAGACTTGGGTTTATGCCCTCAAAGAAAAATCAAAAGTAATTGGGATGTTTAAAATGTGGAAGACCATGGTAGAAAAAGAAATAGGTTATCAAGTTAAATATCTGAAGTCTGATAATGGCGGTGAAGGAATTTGCAAAATCATTGAGCCAGGAAGGCATACATGGGTTGAAGATTGTTCCTAGAACTCCTCAAGAGAACAGTGTCATTGAGAGAATGAATAGGACCATTCTAGAACATGTGAGATGCATGAGACTACATGTGGGTCTCCCACTACACTTATGAGCTGCTGCAGTTGATCCAACTGTTTATCTTATCAACAGGAGTCCATCTAGTGAGTTGGATGGAGAAATATCACAAGAGAAATGGTCGGGTAAAAAGGTTAATTATTCCTATCTAAAAGTTTTTTTGTTGTATTGCATATGCTTTGATTGATAAGGAGGATAGGAAGAAGTTTGATGCCAAGTCCCAAAAGTGTGCCTTTATCGGATATGGTGGCTATGAGTATGGTTATAGGCTTTGAGATTACGAGTATAACGAAGTCTTTCGCAGTCGAAATGTGGTATTCCATGAAGAAAAGATGTACAAGGATCGTCAGACAGTGCATGAAAAAGCAAAAGAATTAGAATATGTTGAGTTAGATACAATGCTCGTGAAGATGATTCCAAAAAATCAGAGTGCATCTGAAAAAGAGGTTCAAGATGAACCTATTACCAGTGAGGGATCAATTCAAGAGGAACATAACGATTCAGAGCAGACTAACAACTCTAAAGTACCTGTCTTGAAGAGATCTATAATTGAGAGAGTCAAAGATAATTTTTGATCCATTATAAAATATTGTTCTGAGTCATGTCTCATATACAGATTCGAGAGAACCGAAGACTTGTGATGAGGCAAAGAAAGATACATCTCATGTGCAATGGGAGCATGCTATGAAAGACGAGATAAGCTTATTACTTCAAAACAAAACTTGGGAGTTGACCAAGTTGCCCACAGATAAAAAGGCTTTATTAAACAAATGGGTGTACATGATTAAGAATGAAGCTATGGAAGTATCAGATATAAGGCAAGACTTGTAGTTTAAGGCTTTTCTCAAAAAGAAATGATTGACTACTTTGAGATATTTTGACCAGTAGTGAAGATGACATTAATAAGAGTTTTGATAAGCATTGTTGCAGTGGAGGATCTCCATCTCGAGTGGTTAGACGTAAAAACGGCATTTCTACATGGTGACGATGAAAAATTATACATGGCACTAGAGGTATCAATTAGGGCTGGCCCACTCCCAACCCCAAAGGGTTAGAGCATCTAAAGGGTTGGGACGGGCCAGCCCCATTTTCTAAAGGGCCATGAAAACCCCAACCCAGCCCCAATCCCAACCTTATAGGGCCAAGGGCTGGTCGAGCCCTTTTTATTTTATTTTATTTTAATTTTTTTAAATTTTTTTTTAAGGAAATATGGCAGCCACTAGCCAACCCTCAATCCAAAGGGTTTCTTTTATAAAATTAAATTTAAGAAACCAAATGAAAACATTCTTTCTCCTTGATTTAGTTACCAAATGAAAAGTGAAAACCAAAGTTCAGTTTAAAGTTTAAACAAAGGGAACGAGAGTATATATATAATTGATTGACAAGAAATTTTTATCTTCTCAAATATTTAAAAGACATTCTGCAACCATAAATCATCAACCAATTGGAGAGATAATAGCTACCTTACTCACATGGTAATATTATAATAATTTAAGAAAACTCCAACACCAACAATTTAAGATCCATCTACACAATTCTCTACTGAATCTGTAAAACATTACTCATAATATTCATTACAGTCCAAAATAAAAACAAAATAACTAAACAAATAGTTTTAGACACTCGTAAATAGAATACAGATTAATCATATTCAATACAAAGAGGAGAAACTAATTCTTATGATTAATCTATACTCCCAAATGGAATAATTCCAACTTCAAGATTGTTTGAATCAGCTTTGGACATTGTTTTCTTAATCTCCTCATCTTCATCTAAATCTAAAGAATAAGGGGAAAAAAAGGAAAAAAAACATTCAATTAACATTAAGTTTGTAAGTACTAAAAAATCAATAACAATTTTCAATTCCTTAAGTTAGACAAACAACATACACCTGTATGAATTGGGGAAAAGCCATACAACCAATTTTGACCGAAAATTAGTGTTTGCACTTTCTCGGGAAGAAGAGAGGATTTATACTTAGTTAAAACTCGAGATCCTATACGAAATGCTGACTCTGAAGCAACTATAATTATTGGAATACTAAGAACATCACGAGCCATAATAGAGAATTGAGGATTGTTCTTTACCTTCCTTTCTAATAGTTAAGAGCATCCAAATCTTCATGTTGCTCATAATCAATTTTCCCCTCTTTGAAGAAAAGATCCAATTCTAACTTACCAGCACTTGAAATTGTCTCACACTCAAATTCTTTAAATTCCTATAGAAACACAATTAATAAGATAAATTAATTAGAGTAAGTAATTGAATTGTTAATAAATTTTATGAATAAACAAAGCTATAAGAAAAGGAAATAAAATGATCATAGACTGTAAACAAAATTTCAGCAACTAAAGAAGGAAAGATATCAAATTTAATAGTTACCATAAAATCAACAAGCAGAAATTAGAACTTACATTAAAGTTCTTTGAGCCTTTGCATTTACTCCTTTCACTTTTGAATGAACTAGAACCATGAATGCTTGTTGAAGATGGAGTGCTTTCATAGTGTTCAAAGAGTTTATATTACTTGCTTTTCACCTTTTCAACTTTCTCTTCAACAGTCAGAGAATCAATCTTTTTGTAACAAAACCTCAAAAATTGGAGTTTCATCCTTGGATCTAAAGCTGCTCCAAAAGCAAAAAGTACACTATACTCCTTCCAATACTTCTCAAATTTCCCCCTCATTCTCTTGGCCATTTCACTTATCACCTTGTCATCATTATTTATATTTTCATTCAATATAAGTTCAATCTTATACGCTTGCATGAAGTACAAATTAGAGGTGGGATAATTTGAACCAAAAATCAAGTTTGTGGTTTCATAAAATGGCTCCAAGAACTCACTTAATTTCTCTCCTTTCCTCCAGTCATCATGTGAGGGACAATACTTATAATTTATATCTTGTAATTGTAGACTATAAAATACCCTTTCATATTGATTTGCACTCAAGCATCAAATAAGTAGAATTCCACCTAGTTGATACATCCAATCTCAAACGAAGACTGACATCAATTCCTACCTGCTACACACATTCTTCAAATTTTTTCATTCTTGAATCAGAACCCCTCGCATATTTAACACTTTCTCTAATCTTAAACAATGATTCTCCACAAACTTTCAATCCTTCTTGAACAATTAAATTTAAAATATGGGCTGAGCATCGTACATGAAAAAATTCACCACCATACAACAAACTACTTTGCAAACATAAATGTCCCTTCAAAATCTCTTGCATGTTATTATTTGCTGATGCATTATCTAGAGTGAGTGAAAAAACTTTCTTCTCAATTGCCCATGGTTTTTAACAATCATAGATAATGACAGCCAACTCAACACCGGTATGAGGTGGAGGCATACAACAAAAGTTATGTATTTTACTACTTAACCTCCAATTGTCATCAACAAAATGAGCAGTAAGGCAAATATACCCCTCAGTTGTACATGTTGTCCACACATCAGAAGTTAAACATATTCTATTAGGAACCTTAAACATAATCTCTATGAGTTTTGCCTTTTCTCTTGTATGCACTTTAAGGACTTCAGCAACACATGTATTTCTAGATGGCATAACAACTTCTAGATTTATACAATTCACCCAAGCTCTAAATCTTTGATACTCAACAAATGAATAGGGCTTATCATGTTTTATCACACATTCAACTAGCATTTCACGTGATTTCATTTGATCTATTTTTCTAAGTTGTGCCTGTGCCTTTCCATCTTGAGCAATGAACATTTTCCCTATATCATGATGTGAAATCATATTACAAGATTTAATATGACAATGTAGTTGTGAAGTTCCATAACTTTTTTCATTCGGACCAAGTACTAAACCCACCTTGTATTCTGATTTACATCTAATACATACTGCTCTTTCAGTCCCATCCTCACCTCGACCATTTTTTCTAAAATAATTCCATACATTTGAAGCTAATTTCTTGGATTTTTTCTTTGAAGGACCATAAACATTATCACCTTCATCAAACTTTTCTTTAGATATATTTTCAAGTTCATCTACTTTATCTTCAATATTAATTCATCACAAGTTTTTTCACTATCCATGATTTTTTCTTCAACTGTATATTATAAAATATGGCACAAATTAATTTAAACAATACTAAGCTAATGATGGAGGAACTGAAAAAATTTAATTTAAAAAAAAAAGTTCACACGATTGTCTACAAATCAGGATACTCAATACTATAGGTATTCACAATTCACTGGATGCTAGATATAAAAAATTTTAAGTAGTTCAGTCCATCCCTTTTTTCTTTTTCACATTTTCCCCTTATGGGTGAGTCATATGGGGGCCAAAGATTTCAGAAACAAAAGCAACCCAATAGATAAGGAACCTTACTCGAGACAGTCGGCCACGACAGCAACGGAATTCACATAGGCGATGGGTATAGTGGTTGGCGGTGCCGCAAGAGTGGTGGGCCTATGGTGCAGGCGGTAGGTGGCGCTGGACTATGAATCTTCAGATCTGTGAAGAACATAGTTATAGAAGAACTTGTGTTGTCACTGTTGTGTCGAGAAGAATAAAATAATTGATTTACTAACTAACATTGAAATTGAGAGGGGGAGGGGGCTTAGCTCAGCCTAATTCATTCGCTTTAAAGTTCCTTACTGATGAGAAGTTGAGAATGTAGTCTTTGTTGCTTAAATCTCTCGATTCTCTACCCAATGAAGACCAAGGAATAGCATCAGAACTTCGGAAGTGGTTTGTGAGTGAGTAGTATAGGTACTGAGAGTTTGAGTCTGTGTGACTGTGTCCATGGACCGTGGTGACTTTTGTAGTTTTGTTAGATATTTTAACTTTTTTTTTTCAATACTTATGGCCCCAAGGGCCAGCTCAGCCCGGCCCTTCCTCAGCCCTCGTTGGCCCGCAGCCCTTAAGGGTCGAGCTAAAAAGCCCTTCATGTTATTAGGGTTGGGTTTTAAAATTATGGGGTAGGGCCAAACCAAGCTGGCACCAAGGGCACAGCCCTAATTGACAGCTCTACATGGCACAACCTAAAGGTTTTGAAGTCAAAGGTAAGGAACAATTGGTATGTTGCTTGAAGAAAAGCTTGTATGGTTTGAAACAAGCTCCATGGTAATGGTACCTAAAGTTTGATGTTTCATAGAAGAAAAAGGATTTGCTTAATGTGAGTCTAATCATAGTGTTTATTTTTGCATGTATAGTGATGGTGACATTGTGTATCTCTCTTTCTATGTGGATGACATGCTGGTGGCTAGTTCTAATATGAAGAGAACAACAGAAGTGAAGAAGATGTTAGAATCACAGTTTGCTATGAAAGACTTGGGAGAGGCCAAGAATATCTTAGGCATGAAAATCATCAGAGACAAAAAAAAAGAAATTGTGGTTGTCGCAACAAGAATATGTGAACAAGGTGTTAAAGAGATTCAACATGGATAAGGCAAAATCGGTTGTGACTCCTCTAGCGAGTCACTTCAAACTTTCGAGGGATATGTGTCCGAGTACTTAAGCTCTGAAAGATGAGATGGCAGTAGTTCCATACGCATCAGCAATGGAAAGTTTGATGTCTACCATGGTGAGTACGAGACCAGACATTGCACAAGCAGTGAGAGTAGTGAGTCTATATTTGTAGAACCCAGGCAAAGAGCATTGGAATGCAATAAAATGGATGTTGAGATATCTAGCAGGTACATCAAATTACTCTCTTTGTTACGGTAATATATCTCTAGAATTACAAGGCTATGTGGATATAGATCACTTTGGTGATCGAGATAGTGGTAAGAGCACCACTGGATATGCCTTTACAGTTGCAGGTATAGCTCTGAGTTGGGTATCTCAACTATAGGAATTGGTGGTTCTATCGACAATAGAAGCAAAGTATGTGGTGATCACAGAAGCCTCCAAGGAATTCATGTGGTTACAGGAGTACATGGAGGAGCTACATCAAAAGCAGCCAATAAGTACATTGTGGAGTGATAGTCAAAGTGTCGTGCACTTAGCTAAGAATGCAACTTGTCACTCAAGGACGAAACATATCAAGAAGCGTTACCACTTCATTAGGTCAATATTAAAGGATAATGAGTTGAAGCTACAAAAGATTGATGGCTCAAAGAATCTTGCTGACATGTTGACTAAGGTAGTAGACAGAGAAAAACATATTTTCTGTACTACCATGATTGGTGTTACTCCATGTTAATTGATGAGGAGTAACGTAAAGGCACAAGTAAAGATGATTGCTGCAAAGTTGCTTGGTGCATCGGGTATGTTTACCTTCAAGTGGGAGATTGTTGGCGGATGAAGCCAAATATTTTGTAAAAGGTTCTTTAGTCTTTTCATAGCTTTTTTTTTAGACAAAAGCCCCTCTGTAGGAGGCCAAAAACTATCTGAGACAGATAGAGAGAGAGAGAGAGAAAATCGATCTTGAGGGAAGATCATTTCTGTACTTCAATTTTTTAGAAAGTCTAGTGGATTTTGCAGAGTGCCTCTGCATGGAGATGTAGCCCAAGTTTGGGTGAACTCTGATAACAAATTCTCTAGTATACTCTTTTGTTATCTTTCTTCCCAGAGCAATTCATTGCAAGTTTTGGATTTGTAGTACAATTTCTTAACAAAAGCTTCACGACATCAACCCAAGCTTTCTCCTCTGCTACTAGCTCAGCCCCAATCGAACTCCTTCTCAGTTCTCTATCTTGTCACCCTCCGCTCTGCTTCTTCATATAACTCTATCTCAACTGTCTCTCCTTCTCTACCAAACTTGAAGAAATTAACTCCGCGTGCCCCTTTTCTATCTGATTCCTTCTCCTTCTCTTGGTTCTTCTTTTCCCCCTTTCTCTGATTCTGTCATTCTTTCTTCTTCTTCTATCCAAAAACCGTCTTCCTCTTCCTTATCTCTTTTCTATCTAGCCCCCAGATTACCTACTTCCTCAGTCAGGCATCCACCTAATTCCTCTTATTCTTTGTAGAATTAAAACTTAGTCCCTCACTGATCTTAATTCCATAAGAGTCCCCGATTAACTCCCAAATAATAATAATAGTAATAAATGAAATCAATAATGAAATAAGAATATTTTTGGTGATATTTAATCAAATAAATAAATAACCATTTAACCAACAATTTTAAACAATATTAAAATATATAAATAGATTCTTTAGGAACTCAAGGAAATCATTTCATTAGAAAAATTGACAATAAATAGACAAGTATAATTTTTAAATTTAAATATAAGAAAATAACAAATGAAGAATTAAACAAATTATTTATAATCCAAGATAGTTTAGAAATTGAGGTGTTACAATTGTTTGTAGATTATAATAGCTATGTATAGTTCATTAAATACCTTTTCGATTACGATCTCACTCTTTTATCCAACTCAAATTCTTTTGTTCTTTTTATTCAAATCACATTGAAAGTCATGCTCAAATATTTATTTTATACTCCCCCTATTCGAAATTGAATGTCTCTGTTTGACTTAC
The DNA here is from genome assembly GCA_028571225.1 of Parsonsia alboflavescens. Classification (NCBI taxonomy): domain Eukaryota; kingdom Viridiplantae; phylum Streptophyta; class Magnoliopsida; order Gentianales; family Apocynaceae; genus Parsonsia; species Parsonsia alboflavescens. Next base: position 14,980,933 of record JAOXNR010000022.1, read on the forward strand.
ATTTATTTTAATAAAAAAATTTGGCATACTTCATTAGCACATTACATTACCAATTTTCTTAATAAAATTTTAAATAATTTAGGAAATGGAACATTCAATTCCAAACAAACTCAAAATCGAAGATGCGACATTCATTTCATGATATAGGGAGTATTATATTTGTGTGTACATATCTTAATTTAAAATTTTGATTGCCATATACTTTGTAAGTAATTCCTTCTTCTCCTCTTCCCTCATCCTTTGTGATTTCAAGAAATGACCTTTTTGAATAAGTCACATAAAAATATTCATCTTTTTTAAACTTTATCAAAATAAATCTACTTAGCATGTTATTTTATAATTTTAATCGCTCTTATTCCTACCTAGTCCCATCATTCTTAAACAATCCATATCCTTAAAACTAAAAACTCATATGTTTATAACTAATCCATACATTCAAACAATTCGTGTATTTATAACTAACAAACCATATATACTTAAAACTAACAACTCATAAGTTTATAAATCTGTGAATTATTTTATATAAAGTGCATTTTTACAGATATAGTTGTCAAAAAGAAGTATTTTCTTGAATATTTTTTGAAAAACTTATAACATGATCAAAATTTGAAATGATTAACTAAATGTGACTTTTAGGAAATTGTCTCTAATTTTTTTATATTTATACTTTCTTTTCATAAATTTTTTTATATTGAAGTCACAGAAGTTTTATGTGGCATATCAGTATATATATATATATATATATATATATATATATATATATCCTTTGCTTCTAAAATGTTTCTTATTTCATTTTGGGAGGCTTAGAATTAAATATCCAAATCTTTAAAATAAGTTGTATTGAGATTTGCTTGAATGAGAAGAGATTATATAACTCAATGAAATATTTGATTTTGGATAGAAAGTATAACAAGTAATTTTTGTTTTTATAAACAAATATTTTTAATTGAAAATTAAATATTGTCCTCTTGATCTAGAATTGAATGTCTTTATTTCTATTTTGAGTTATATAGAAATAAATATCTTATTTTTTAAATAGGATAAAATTTTATTAAGAAATTAATATTATTAAGTTTAAAATAAATTAATCTAACTAATTTTTGTTAAAATTTATGGACGTTGAATTGGGACATTCGGACTAGTGATTCGTAATTTGATCTGCTTCTTGAAAGTGTAGTTACCAAAATAATCCCATATTCTCATTACACGGCTAAAGTGGGACCTTAAGGATGCCTGTCGAAGTGAAATCACTAAAGTATCCCGGGGATCCTTTTACCGCGTCCACTTCCAGCTCAGTAGCCTCCTTTTCATCTTCATCATCTTTAGCTCTAGTCTGCAAATTCTGTGGTTGTTCACTCCAATGCCAGTCATCTTCTGCCATTACCTTGTTTACTGAAACCTAACCTTCATCAATCTATGCAGAATCACGTCTACAAGTGAGCTCCCGGTATCGTGCAATATGGGCCAACACCACAATCATCATAGCCACCACCAGAACGCCGCAGCGGATGGCGTTACCCTGCGAGTTAGCAGCCCTCGATTTTCCGGTCCAATGACTCGTAGAGCCCATTCTTTTAAGAGGAATAACAACTCAAATAGCTCCCAAACCAATCAAACTAGTAGCACACACGGGAATAGTAGTGGTAGTAGTTCTTTAAGCAATCACAGTCACCATGAAATCAATGTGCTTAACTCCCCCAGATCTGCAATTAATGGTAACGCAGTTTCTAGTGAGGTGTTTGAATCTTTTGTGGAGAAGAAGCAGAGCCATTTGAGTAAATTGTCCCAGAGAGTGCATTTGAGGAAAAACATTGGATCTTTTAATGTGGACTTCGGATTGGGGCTGGAGTTGAAAGGAAAGAGGAAAGTGGGTCACTGGATGTTCTTGGTGTTTTGTGGGGCTTGTTTATTTTTAGGGATTCTGAGGTTTTGTGCCAATGGTTGGTTTGGATCTGCCATTGAAAAAGTAGAGTCGAATCAGGTTGGTTTCTTTTCATTTCTGTAAATCTCTGCCTCTGAAGTTCTTTCGTGCTTTATCTTTTCTATTCATAGTTATGTATATGAATTCTTCTTCATTTTGAGGCCACGTACGGAAATTTTGTTGAATTGGATGCAGTGGGATTCTCGTTGGTTCTCTCTGTCGCTTTGTTTTTTTGGAGGTCTGGGATTTGTGAGGAGGGTAGTTAAGCAGCATTTTGAACCATGTTAACAGTAACAGTATCTGATCAACTGCTACGCAATAGATTTCTTTATTCAGAAGACTTCTTATTCTCAATCCTTCATATATTTAGTTGATCGAGTTTCATTTTCCATTACGTTCTAATTCCTTTAGTGTTGGCATCCTTCCCTGAACCAACAGTTTTAGCATAGCAACTAGTGTCGAATTACATTTTGAGGGAAATTATCTAAATAATAACTTGATGTACTTTTCAACTGAATACTAAATAGATCATGTTGTTGATGGCATGGAGATGACCTTACTCAAAAGAGTATGGCTGAGGTTTGAGTGTTCTAGCATTTACATTATTCACGTCATGCATTATTGTATAGGCTATCTGTCCCCCCAGGAAATGTTAATGATTTAACATTTTTGTCACTTCACTTCTGTCATCTGCATATTTATTCTTGTGTTAACCTTCCTAAACTGCAAGTACTCTGTTGATAGAATTTGTACGACTCTCCAGTCACTTCCTTAAGCATGGGAGACCGAATCATAAGTGATTATCCACATAGGGTGAGTGAAAATGATGACAGAGACAGAGGTAATGACTTGGAGCGAACTCTGAAAATGGTAGCATCAGGTGTGGTTGGCAGCCAGCATACTACTTCTGATGTAAGTATAACAACTTTTCTGATGATTTTTTTTTGTTGTGTCATTTACTGAATGAGAACATTTCAGCATTCAGGTATATGGTCCAAACCTGACAGTGGGAATTATTCTCAATGCATTGATCAATCAAAAAGACACAAAAGTATGGGTTCTAAGGCCCTTCTTCTTGTTTTCTTGTTCTGTTTTCAACTTATTCTAGTGTTTTTAGCAACTTACCTCTTTCAAACTTTTGGACAGAGCTGGACGAGAAAACAAATGGTTACCTTTTGATAAATGCAAATGGTGGCTTAAATCAGATGAGATTTGGGGTCTGTTTCTCATTCAATTATTGGTCTTGGCAGATTGAAGTACATTATAAGTTAGTCTGATATACAAATTCTTCTAGAATGCAGATCTGTGATATGGTGGCTGTTGCTAAAATGATGAAGGCAACACTTGTCCTTCCATCCCTGGATCACACTTCCTATTGGGCTGATGACAGGTACATTTTTCTTTTGTGACTTGATTTTACATGTGGTTCTATTTTTCTACTTCACTTCTGTTGAGTTTTATGTATTAGCATGAACATCATATTTAACCTAAATAGGAATGTTTAAGCTTCTTGTTGTGTCACTCAGATACACAATTTCTGATGCTCAGTGGGAGAGGGAATACTATAATTATATATTTTTTGAAAATTACATAAATTATGCTACAATAATATACTCCCTTTACCCGGAATTAAATGTCTTGACTTGCACAAGGTTTTTTAAAAATAGTTGACTTAGTTTATTTTAAACTTGTCCACTTTAATTTCTTAAGAAAATTTTAATTAATTTAGAAAATAGGACATTCATTTCTGGACAAATCTAAATGGAAATAGGGACATTCAATTCCAGATGGGGAGAGTATTATTTACTTGAATATATAAAGGCGAATACAAAATCAAATTCTTGTATTAGAATAAAAATAATAAAACATAAACTATGAGTCCACTACATCAGATCAGGAATTCATTGGACAGCTATTGATGTCTTCAGTCTCAAAACTTTGCTTAAGCCTTGAGACCATAATGTTATGTGTTAAATGGGTTAGAGTCTGTTTTGTTTGCCAAAGTGGTTTTTCCCCCCTAAGATTGAAAGTGTGCTTTTAAAATTATTACAAGACTTTATTTTAACATTGAATTGTTAGTTATTTTGAATGGGTATTTGAATTCTTTTTAAAGGCATTTTTGGGTGACATTTTAACTCTAATTGAAACAACCCTATAATTTAAGACACTTTTTTTTTTCTCTTCTTAATAACTAATTACAAACTTTTTACCACCTGATTGTTTTTCTGTATCTTTTAGTTAGAGGGTTCAATTTATATAATTTTAGGGTCCTCCTAAAATAAAAATATATAATACAGGTGAGTGTTGGAAAGTCACCTCAAGAAAACTTGGATCTGACCCTGCTGCTGTTGTTATTATAACCATAACTTAGTGTGACCATGGTTATGTCTATTTGCTGTCTTTCCTTATGTGAAGTTAAAAATTTATAGGTAGCTTATAAGCCTGGATATAGACATTGGACCTTAGCCACTTTTCTCTGCTATCTTCTTGAGTTTTGAGAATTACACTACTTCTATATGATGCAAGGTACTGTATACGATCTTATATGCTCATGTGATTGACATGTAACATGTTAATAGCATTTAAATGCTCTTACTTCATGTCTCACTCTTTCGTATCAAGCTTTTCTTGATAATGGTGGTATTCTGCTTTATGCAGTGGCTTTAAAGATCTTTTTGACTGGCAACAGTTCATGGAGACACTGAAAGATGATATTCACATAGTTGAGGAAGTGCCACCTGAGTATGCTGCAATTGAACCATTTAACAAAACACCAATCTCTTGGTCTAAGGTAGTTGAGTCTCCTTACCATCCTCAGACATAAACTCATTGTAGTTAAGATACATGCCTGCCATAGTTTTCTGGAAATGCTTTAACACACTTGAATATAATTTTTTGTGTATGTGATTTTGCTGCTATATTGCTCTTGTGATTTCTTTGTAGTTTATGTACATTCCCTTTCTCCATTTTAATATTTTGTTCAGGTTAGCTATTACAAGACGGAGGTTCTCCCTCTTCTAAAGCAGCATAAAGTAATCTATTTCACTCATACGGATTCCCGTATTGCGAACAATGGTCTCTCGACATCCATACAGAAGCTAAGATGCAGGGTGAACTACAAAGCTTTGAAATATTCCGCTCAAATTGAAGAGCTTGGCAAGACTTTAGTATCAAGAATGAAACACAATGGAAGCCCTTATCTTGCTCTTCATTTGAGGTTTGTCCCATACTATGGAGTTGAGTTTGATTCTTCAGGATTTTATTTTTTGATGTCCAAGTTCATATCCATTTCAAAATACCTATATAACGTATCCTCGGTTCTATTAGTCTCTATCTTGGTATAATATATATGCCGTTTCTGGGAACGTAGGTCTGGTATGTTGTTGATGTTCCCTTAGACCTCTGGTTCAAATAACAGATGAAAGAATTTTGAATACCTTGATATGCTTTTCTCAAACATGAAGTGTGGTCAGGGTTTCTTGAATTTCATTGGGTTTTCGTGAATAGCAAAGTGTTTTCTTGAATAAAAGCAGTGAAGAGGTTTATGTTCTAAACATAACAAAAGTACATTAGGATGACTCATGATTCACTTGTTATGTTTTTTCTTCTTATTGTATGGTCAGGTATGAGAAGGATATGCTCGCATTTACAGGCTGCAGCCACAATTTGACAGCACAAGAAGATGATGAACTCCATAGGATGCGGTACGAAGTGAGTCATTGGAAGGAAAAAGAGATTGATGGCCAGGAGAAGAGAAAGCTTGGTGGGTGTCCTCTTACCCCTAGGGAGACTGCCCTGTTACTTAAAGGGCTTGGATTTCCTTCTAGCACTCGTATTTACTTGGTTGCTGGGGAAGCTTATGGAAATGGCAGCATGCAATATCTCAGCAAGAGCTTCCCAAACATATTTTCCCATTCAATGTTATCGTCTGAGGATGAACTTCTTCCCTTTGTGAATCACCAAAACATGCTCGCTGGTCTGGATTATGTAGTTGCTCTTATGAGCGATGTTTTTGTTTACACCTATGATGGAAATATGGCCAAGGCAGTACAAGGTCATAGGCGTTTTGAGGACTTCAGGAAGACTATCAGTCCAGACAGGTACATTTCTAGCTCAATAGGACTCTGTGCCCACTAAGTGGCAAAACTAGTTGAGTACATTCTTAAGTATTTGTCATTTAATATTTTTTGAGTGAATACTAAGTGAACTGAGATGCATATAAACAACTTTAAACTGCAGGATGAACTTTGTAAAATTAGTTGATGCTTTTGATGAAGGAAAAATCTCTTGGGAGAAATTCCGATCTAAGGTCAAGAAGCTTCATAAAGACCGTACAGGAGGTCCATATATGAGGGAGCCTGGTGAATTCCCAAAGCTAGAAGAGAGCTTTTATGCCAATCCACTTCCTGGCTGCATTTGCGAGACAACCCCCGACGAATAGATGGTTAAACACAGAAGGGTTTTTCCTATGTTTCTCGATTGAAGAAATTAAACAAGATGGGAGACTTTGAAGGATTCTCTTTCCACAAATTGACTGCAGGCCTGCAGAGGAGACATGATCATAAGAACACTGTTTCTTCAGTGCCTTTTGTGGTAAGGTATTCTAAGACCTGCTAACTGCGATTGTCTGTCTGACTCCAGATTGTTGAAGCATCATCCACAGTTACACTATATTCTTTGATATGATTACCATAACCTTTACACATTTTAGAAAGTTATGCTAAGCTGAGATATACCCCAAATACATACAGTTGTTGCTGGAAACACATGGATGTCTTCAAAATGCAAATAGTAATGTGAACCTCTGCTATTTTTTTCTTTTCTAGAGTTGGTCGTTCTTCTTACATATTGTATTTGTATTCCACTTTATTTTGTATCCCTTTGGCTTTGGGTATTTGAACTCCAAAATGAATGAAACTGAAATGAAGTTGACTACGTAATTCCTAGTTCAAGAAAAGTTGGGATATTAAAAAGAGAAATGAAATTCTATGAAACCAATCAACTTGCTCTAATTTGGTCCTTAGCTTTGCAAACAATCTGAATCTATCTCATCCTTTGGGACTGCCCCACTGACCAATCATACATGTTAGATTACACAAACGTATGAAAGAACAAATTAACATTAAAATGAATTGAAGCAAAACAGCCTAAAACTGCAAGATGGACTCAATAAGGTCATAAAGAGGTGCAAGCTCTCCCTTGTTAATCAATAGAAATTCCTGCCAGGTATAGGGGAAACAAACAGATACAAATTGTTAGTTAAATGACAAAATTCTCCTTACCTTCTTAAATATGTAAAAAAAAAAAAATGCTTTTCATGCTCCTCCGACAAGATAGCAAAGGGGACAAGTTAATAATCTTACCCAGGTAAACAGAACAAAGTGCTTAAAGCAAGTATTCAGATGAGCCTCCTCCTTGAGATTTATAATCTTCTGGAAATGTGAATGATAGATATGAGCGTAAACCCGAAACAGTCTCTTGAATATAGTCTTCACTACTTCCTGAAAGTTGAGTGGAAACGGAACCCCTGCACCAGCACCAACCATGAAAATCAGACAGCAAGACTTTTTAAATCTTTTCATCAGTAATATCTTCTTGACAGGCAAAAGAAAAATGAATTACCCAACTTCTGAGGAAAAAGTGTCTCATCATCCAGCTGAACTTCAATCCAGTCCATCAAATACTCAACATATTTTGGAGCAGAAACCTCTATAGGCTTCTTTATGTTCACTCCATCGGCCCATCTATATTCATACCTGCACCAACACACACATATTTAACCTCACCAATTCAGAATGCATTCTTCATTTCAACCATGCAGATAAACGTCTCAGTTATTTCCAATTCAGAAAGCCATATACATGATGAAGCAGGAAATGTCATTAAAAGAAGCTCTCTTTGTGATTGAATATTATCAGGGAAAACTTGAAACCTACTTTGGTCCTGCTGTCATTGTAGGACAGCTTGATTCTGTACAGAACTCTGTGAGAGTCCCGTATAGAATGTTCACTTGATTGAAGAAATCAACAGCTGCAATAGGCAAGAAGATTAAGGTCAGGAGACTGACACATGCGATGATAAATTTTAAATTGCTCTAAAAGCTTAAATGATAGAGAAGAGTTGAATTTATATACTCATTTTCTATCATAAGTGATGAACAAAATAAACATGTTTATTTGTGATATTCTGTTATCTAGGAAAGATCAGCTAAAATGTCCCTCACACATTGCACCATGATTATTTGGATAGTATCTTCTATCTTCAAAAAAAAAAAAAAAAAAGAAAAAGGGTAAGGTCCAAAAGTATCTTACTTACAGCTATCTGTCTCCATTGCATAGATTATGTGAAAGTTTCCAGAAAAGTGAAGATTTGTGGCTTTTAATCCTTATTTTCAGCAACACTTCCCAAGGGACATAAAACTTCATGTGGGTAAAGATTTTGATCAATTTTGTCTCTTCTACCTTTGGTGAACTGCTAAATTTTAGTATGTACTACAAATAGGTTGAAGTCTATCATGGATCTGGTCTATTTGTCTTCAAGCATGGACTTTAGGGTGCATTTACCTTGCAAGACTTTTGTATGGTCCACAATCCCCGCAATCCCACTTATGGAGATGAACTAGGTCAATAAAAGAATTTTTCTTTAAGTATATTATGCTTATATCCTCTTTGATCGTTAGTAAACATCAATAAAGGGAAAATTTATAATTCTAGAAAATGAACATATGGCATAGTTAATTAAATAAATTCCAAACGGAAAAAGTATCATGATTTGGAGTTGAAAGATGAAGTTGTTACTGTTTACAGCCAGCCATTCATTAAGATCTTCTCCAGGGGGTAAACGCACGGCTTCCCTCAAGTTACCACTGCCCAAGGTAGCATCGATGTGTCTTTGAAGTTGGGCACCCTGCACTTAAAATATTGATGTCAAGACTAGAACTATGATGCTGTTTTTGCTTAGTTGAATGGCAGAGTAATAGATTAGAGAGTCAGTCATAAGGAGAAAATATTGGATATATATGTAAATAAAACAAATAAATTAGATCAAAATTGAAACAGTGATGATCTGACCTTACTTCCGGATGGAGCATTCTTTGTGGGACGAAAAGTCTTCTGGTTTCTGGAAGACCACCACCATAACCAAGAAAATATTAATTTAGTGTATATGAAAAATGTAAGGATGACAAATTAAAATCAGAAGACAATGTATGTAAGAAAACTAAGCAGATGAGATGATATAAAGAGATAAAATAAAACATTATCAGAGACCCGTCCTCAGCAGAGGACATCATGGCCCTTCTCAGTGCAAATTGCAAAAAGATGAACTTAATTTATCCCAAACTGCAGAATGATTGAACATTCTGAACCCAGAATTCAATTCCCTGTGCTAAAAACGGGGAAGGACACAACTCAAGTTTCAATCAAGATTATAATTTGGGCACTTCAGCAACTCTGATGAACTCATCATGTATGGAGAAACTAATATTATGATGATGAAACTTTTAAACACATGCTTGCCACATTGACATGTTGTACATTTTATGTTAAGAATGAAAAAAGATAGCAGCAATTAAGTGGTAGTTGCAGTACCTGGTTCCAAGGCCAAAAAGACTCATGATTCTGATCAGATAAGAGAATCAGAAACTGAATTGCAATTAGTCTAATTCCCTGGGCATATAAGATGGTTCAAATTTCATAGACAAATATGTATGAATGCGGTTTGGTGGAATAAAGAGAAAGAAACTGTTTGAAGAAGGTGGAGAAGGGCGAGAGAGAGAGTGCAGGGTTTTACGTGTGTGTTGTTTTTATATGCGTATTTGGCGGCCAGGTGTGACTGAAAGGGGAATGGAGTAAGCATGACAGACTGGCAAAGAAGGGGTCAAGCTCACGCAACGACTTGGCAAACCCCTTCTTCTTCTCTCCTCTAATTTATGTGATACACTCTCAAAACAAATATTTTATGTCGACACAGTTAAAGCCATTCCTTTATTTTATTAGATCTTACTTCTTTTGTCTTAAAATTTAATTAATTGTTTGTTATTTTATGTAATTTTTAAATTTAACGACAAAATTATCTTTGGATATCAATCTTACCAGACAAGATAAATTCCGAATCTTCTACAAAAACTTATGCATTACAGTTAATTAACTATTAAATAGTATTCAAGAGCCTGGTCGAGTCCCACATGTAAATATTGTGATTCACCTTGAATCATATTATAATAATTGCCCAATAGATATATGAACCTACTGATAGGATTCATACATAGTACAATCTTAATTTTTTTTCTTCCATTTACTTGGATTGACATAGATTTCAAGAGTCTTTTTAGCTTGAGAATTATTTGACGTAATATTTTCTCTATTTAAAATAGAAAAGTTTTTTTGGAAAATTTTAGACTAGGATAACGTTTTTCAAAAAAGTCTAATAATTTATAAATAGAGTTATAAAATGGCGTATATTTTAGGAACCACAACATGAAATTTGAAACTTAAATTTTTTTTTTCCCCCCCACCCCCGGCAAAAGAAGGTATTATGGGACACCCACCCTAGTCATTACGTGAAGTAAGTTACAAATGTCTCGAAGCCATGAATGAATCACTTATAAGTTTAAGATCATATATTGATATTTGTTCTGTTTCGAATCTCTTGTTATACATTTGTGTTTCTTTCCTTATTACTCCAACAAAAATTTAAAACAATTTCTGAAAAAAATCAAGCATTCTGAAAGTTTAGTTTATCTTTTTAGGTTTTAGTATATAAAATATATTAAAAAAAAATAACAATTAAAGGCTATCGGTAAAATTTTTATTAATGTAACAAACAATGACATACAAATATGTAATATAAAATTCAGAACCTATATATTCATAAATAATATCAACTTAAATATAAAATTTTATAGTTATTCATTAATTATTTTTCTCTCGATCATAATTGAAGCTAATTTACCACTTCAAGCAAGTCCTATTTGTCAATTATCTATTACTCCCGTCATTTTAAAATAATTGACGTCTAAGGTTATGAAATAATATGCAAGGTAATGATAGTTTTAGTAAATAATGTTCTTTTTATTCGAAATTGAATATCTCATTTTGAATTTATTAAAAATTAAGGAGTGTATTTGACTTTGATATAGTTTAACACTATATTCTCCATATTATTATAATAGTAGTATGACATTTGAGTTAAAAGTTGTAAATCATCAAATTAAAGAGGTGATCAAAAAAAAATTTATATTAAAAAATGACTTGTCCTTTCGGGGACATCCTCAATGGGTGAAGTGGTTAGCATGTAGACCATAGGTCTCAAGTTTGAATCCTACCAACATCCTCTTGGATAAGCAGAAGGTCGAGGTGCATGCAAATTGGTTCGGATACCGTTAAAAAAAAAAAACTTATATTTAGAAATGAGACATTCAATTTCGGATGAAAAATTTTTTTTTAATTAAAATATTCCTTAGTCCCTTATACTTAATAAAATTCATATTAATTCAATTAGAATATTTACTTTGATTACAACTAGAAAATTTTAATTTTGGTGAGAAATAGAAAGTGACAAAAAAGTGTTCCTTGCAACATATAAAAGGAGACTTCTACTTCAAAACAATATTTTTTAACTAGAATGACATCTAAAAAGAAATGGAGGAAGTAATTTGATAAAATCTTTTAATATTTAAAAAAGAATAACCCACAACAAAAATATGGCAATGTAAATTAGAAAGGTGTGTGGAATATTGCAGCCATATCCCATATTAAATCTTGAATTTTATGATGATCTAAGCAAAAAATATAGGACTCCTATATAATTGTGTGTATGCATATATATATATATATATATTTATATATTCCCTTTTTTTTTTTTAACAGTTTTCAATTATTATCAAATTAAATTTGAAACATCTTTTAATTAGAGTGAAGTGTTTAGACGAATCTAACAATGAAATGTGGACTGGGGCACTCTCTCTGTCTTTGTGTGTGCTTCTGATTTTGAAGAAACGGCTGAAGTGACAAAACTCTTAAGAATTAGCTGTACGTACCTGGAATTAATTATATATAATATATATTATCTATATGCCGTTTCCACTCTCAGATATGTACAATCGATTTGCCAGTTATGCTTCTCATCTCTCCAACATTTTCTTCATCAATTCTTTTCTTTTTCTTCTTTTGTAACTCAAAGCATAAAACAATATTATTACTAATAGATACCTGTTTTTGTCCAGTATTTACAGTCAAGACCTTGGATTAATAAACAAGATCAAAATTTCAATGGAGACCTGGAATTTGCACATTTGGAGGGTATGTCGGTAGATTTTTTATATGTTGGATATGCAAATGGATTTAACAGAAATTCAAGAGAGTGTTTGAAGAATGGGAGTACTAAAATTAAGTGGAATTTGGTTCAGAAGGAATGGAATCGGTAGGAAACGTAATGCATAATGAATAGAATTGAGAGGCTGATGATTCATTCTTTTGCTTTGTTGAATGGAATAGGAATGAAGGGATTGTGGGAATACAGAAAATAGATATATTGAGAAAATTAAATATCATAAAAACTAATTTCAATGTTTTTATATATAAAATAAGTGAAAAAGAAAAAGAAAACTGAAATTCTAGAGAATTTTAAAAACAAATAATAACCTAAATATTGAAAAAAAAAAAAAAGACACATATTATTATAAAAAATATTTATCAAATATCTCAATAATAATAAAATATAGTTACAAGTATTTTTAAATATGTTTTCTTATTATTTGGATTTTGGAATAGAAATTCCAAACTTTTAGAAAGGAATCATTATTCCTTACAAATCAGGAATAAGTATTCCATAGGAATTCCCATTCTTAATACAACCCAAACAACTGAATGCTAATTCTATGAAACTGAAATCAAAAACATCCTAAGGGTTAATCATGAGGTGATGATAGTCCGTATGCTTATTGCTGAGCCGGGCCTATTCGTCAGCCCTTTCAAATGAGCCCGGCTCCAGCTTGTAACTCTGACAACCACATGGTTATATGGTCTTTTGGGCCCTCTGAATATGGGGCCTGCCATTGTTCAGCCTTCTTTAAGAAACCTACGTTTCTTTAGAAAAAAGGTGCAAACAAAAAAATATATATCCACCTTGACCCTTAACTTTTCAAAAGTTCACATTTTGCCTATGAACTTTAAAATTCATCTATCATAATCTTGAACTTTTATAACATCCAAACGGTACCCTTCCATCCATCCTTTTCATCATCCACTAACGACACCCACTCACATGATCCTTATATGACTTTTCATGAGATCAATTTTGTTCAAAACAAAATTCTAAAAAAGAACATTGGTTTAGGACATTCACTTTTCATTTTCTTCCTTGACTCTTCAACTTCAATCCATCACCACAGCTCACTTCTTCAGCTTAAGGGAAATGCTCTCGATTGGTACATTGATCTCGAGTAAAATTCCATCAATAGTTGTGAGGATCTCTCGAGTTAATTTCTCAATCGATGTTACAACATAAGGCAGGCTGTTAGTATGGTGGACTTGACCAGCCAATGGAAAAATAAGCCTATGGTGGATTTAACTATTGCAAATACCATCACATAGTTAGTCATCCAATTAAAAAGTGCTTTGTATTTAAGGACAAAGTAATGCAACTGGCTTGCGAAGGAAAGATACTCCTTGAGGAGGACAAGGCAATGCATAAACCAAAAGTTTGTTTCTTTTGAAGACACAATGTTCACAATCAAGTTTGAAAGTTTTGAATTAATAGTGGTTGGTTCCTATAGAAATATTTCTTTCTTAAAAAAGATAGTGGACTCTCCATCAAGCAACATAGTCCATTCAAAGATTGAAGATGATATCGAAGGCTAGACAGTCTTAACCTGGCAAAGAAGATTAAGAAAAAGGACTCCACCAACGAAGTAAGAGCTGATTTAAAAAAAAATGTTGTCAAGAAAAGAGAAATTTCTTGAAGCTAAGATCACCCACCACACTTGGGGACTTTCTACCCAAACACTTTGTTGAAGAAGAGGTCTCATGCTTTGCATTCCATGAAGAAGAAGAAGATAATAAGAGGTTGGGATAGAAGCCAAAGAAAATCCATTTCCAAGTTCTTCTACGTATGCTATTGAAATAGCATATAGTGACCATGACCTACTTCTTGGCTCCAATCCTCATAATAGACTAGTGTTTGTGACTAGATATGCAATGGAGCAAAGGTGGTGGTTTAGCTATCAAATTCCTTCCCCTTCAAATGCCGAAAGAACTTGGATCCCTGTTGAGGAATTATCTCAAAGTTGCCATATATGATTCAAGGATTTAATCAAGGAGCGCAAATGAGAGGGATCAAGGAGCTACATTAACTGTAAAGAACGCATAGAATCTACCAAGTGGAGATATTGGAAGATTCTAGTCACATGGCATGAAGTATGGAGTTCTACTCTTCAAGTTCAAGCTTAAAGATGGAGATTCAAGAAGGAAATTAAAGAATGAATTGAAGAGTTACAAAATGAAGAAGTTGATTCATGCATATAAAGACTTACACTTCAAGTGTAAGAATGATACTTTGAAGATTAAGAAGACAATGATGACATTGATGCAAATTAAGGAAGATCAACTTGAAGATGATTCCATGTTCCATGAAGTTAAGTTTGTAGATGAAGATCAAATTGAAGGGCCTTGGATTGTAATCAAAGTGGGAGACTCATTTGAAGAGTTTGGAGGCTTGGAAATGAGATTTAAAGATCCTAGTCCAAGTCTACAAAGAGTGCAAATTGAAGGCAAGACAAAACATGAAACAAAGGGCGAAAGAAGAACAAGTAAGGTTGGAGCAAAGGCAATCCGGCGCCGAATCAATAGAGGATCCATTTTGCTGGTGTTCCAGTGGCCATCCTGTGTGGGACAGTGATGAGGACATCATCCAAGATGAACAGGACGGTTTGGATGATCAGGCTACATGGGTCAGGCTCATTCTAGGGAGTCCACGCAGGTCTAAGCGACTACGGGGAAAACGGGCCAGATCTAGACAGATGCAGACCTTTCTACCTTGGGATGTCTGCCAGACTTGCTGTCTTGGAATGGGCTGAAACTTGATTGGACAATTGGAAACAGCCCAAAGGGCAAAATCCATTGCTTTGCTATGGCCTAAGACAGTTTTGGGTCATTTGGAATCTTTTTTATGGAGTTTTGGGCTCTTTTCGATTTTTTTTCGTTAGGGTTTCTTTTGGCAATTACTTTTATTATTGTTTTTGGGTTTTATTTACGTAGTTTTTCTGATGTATTATTTTTTCATCAGTTTTAGACGATCATTATTCCAGGAACGAATTCCTTTTCCTTTTTTGAGTTTTTTTTTTTTTTTTTGGTTTTGAATTACAATTCAAATTAGGCCAAAATTGTGAGTGATCATGCAAAACATCCTTTCTTATTTTCTTATTTGGATTTGTTGTTCGGGAAATTGTGGACGATTCAAATTGTCCTGCATCAGACAGGCACCGGGTAAGCCAACCCAATTGTTGTTTTCTTTGAATTTTAATGCTTTTTTCTTGTTATTTTTGATATGTTTTAAGGGTAATCATGTCTAATTACCCTATCCATGAATTATTAGGTTAATTTATGACTTTGGGACTACAGATAGTTCCTTATCTTTGTAAGACAAATAACAACAACACTATTACAAACAACATGACAATGTGATTTATATTAAACATCCTTTCTTCTTGACTGTTCTTCTAAGACTCTTCTAAGGTTCTTAGTCTAGCTCTTGAGTTCTTCAATGATTGACTAGGGTAATTGAATTGAATTGATGAAATTCAAACTAATTGGATATATTGGACGACAATCATGGTCAATTGGTATGTAGCTTGAACTTCTTAATGAAATCTTGGGTTGATCTCAATTGGGTGTGTCTTTGATTGACTTGCATGAAGAATTTCTTTCAATTGTTGAGATCACATCATCTTTATGGTATCAGAGCTTAGGTTTTTCATCAAGAGGTTTGCCTATCTTTAATTGCTTTCTTTGTTTAGTATATAGAGCTTATTTGTTTATTTGAAAATCTAAGATCTATGAATGTTTTTGTGTTTGTTCTTTTACATTAATCCTATGTCTTCTCTTGTGATCCATTGTGATTGCGTAAATTGTGCCTAAGACCAAAATCAAGGGTTAGTTCAATTTGTTTGGTGATTCCATTTCTTCTACCAACTCTACAAAAGCAAAAATACAAAAAAAAAAAAAAAAAAAGGAGTTCAAAGATCTTCAAATCTGAAAATTCAAAAATTCTATCAAAGAAAAATTGATAAAAAAAATTCAAAATTGAGGTTGATTTACCATTTGCGAAGTTGAATTCTATTGATATGTTGATCAAATTGATGGGTAAAGCTTGAATTGTGATCCATTGTATTGAATCACCTATTTGCCTATTGAAAACCTTTTATTTGGGCACTTGATCATATTGAAATTGATTGAAAATTTGGATCACAACTCTTTGAACTCAAGGTGTTTGATTAAAATGCCAATTCTCTATTCTCATTGAATTCCTAGTGTTTAATCAATTGTCTTGTGTCCATTGACCATTATCTTTGAAACTCTTATTTCTTTGAATCTTATATGTTGGAAGGTATGAACTACTTGTGTTGAGTCTTTGATATTTGATTTGATCACTTTTTTGAGCTAATTGTCTACTCTTGGAGTTGCATTAAGAACTTGAAGAAGAGTTAGGAGTGGAAAAAGGCGAAAAGGGATGAGCACATTAGATCGAGTAAAAGCCTATTCAAAGTGTGATACACTAGTGAACTTGTGAGTATAAATATCCCCTATTTTTTTGTTTCTTCTTTGTAGGTACAACATAACAAGAGGAGCATCTTCTTCATCATATGCTGGTGGTAGTGATAAGAACAATGTTATTATGGCTTCTTTTAAAGAGGAGATGGTTCAAATGACTAAGAATTAGGTGGAACAAATGCCTAGAAACTTGGTGGACATGAGAAGGGATTTGGGCTCAAAGTTTGAAAGATTGGAAAGAACTATCGATAAGCATACACTTAATCCTCCTAGAAATAATGTGCAACAAGGAGGAAGAGGATGTGAAAATCAAACTAGTTCATCAAACAAGTATGTACCACTAAGAGGAGTTGATAGAGAAGATCTAAAAAGGAGTCTACCATGAAGAAGAAATGAGTATAAGGAGTACAATGATGAAGACTACTATGACTATGATGTTGAGAGAAACTTATGGAGACAAAGAAGGGGTGAGAATTCTTATTCGTATCAAAATGCATATGACGAACCATTCAGGCATGAAAGATATGTGGGGGTTGAAAGACCATCACAAAGGGAGAGTGAAAGAAAAATGCCCAATAGAAAAAGTTCATATAGGAGGTCTCATGAAAGATCAAATCATGGTAATTCCTCAACAAAAAAAAGCAAGGGAAAGCACAAAAAAGACTCAAGAATGTGTTGTTGGAAAAGAACAAATCCAAGAAGATCCTACTGAAGTGAAGATGATTCATGATCTTGTCAAACTTCATGAAGGGGATAAACAAAGGAAAATCTATCTCTTGGGAGATGCATCATTTTTGAGAGGAATGAGGAAAACGAGGAGTTGACAAGTGAGGACAATGAGAAAGAACATGAGGTGAAAAATGAGAGAGATCTTAAGAGAGAAAAAGAGCATGAGAGAAAAGAAAAAGAAGAGAGTGAAAATAAGAGAAGAATAATGAGAGAAGAAAAGGAGAGCTTTCATGAAAAAAGAAAGAGAGATTGAGAATGAATTGGTTCTCATGAGAACAATGAGATTTTTATACCCATTTTTAAGATAAACCATTCTTTTTCTAGTGTTTTCTTGTCTAGGTTACAAGAATTTGAAGGATCAATCGAGATGAAAGAAGGAAAGGACCATAAGAAAATGAGTAAAATGTTAACATGGTACACTCTTATGTCTACACTTGTAATAGATTGTTGAAATTTGAGCATGAAAGTTTGTTTTCCATGGCTAAGTGTTTGTTTAGTGATGCTTATTGATGTGATCTCAAATTTGAATTGAAATATTCATTCATCAATCAATGCAATAAACACCCAAATTGAGATCTACCTAAGATTTCATACAAGTGCTTCAAGCTAGAACCATTGACCATAATGATCTAATGGATTGAATCAATTCAATTCAACTCAATTGCTCTAACCAAGCATAGATGATCTCAAGAGTTTCACTAAGAACCCTAGATGAGCTATTAGAGGAACACTCAAGAAAAGAGGTGTTTAATCCAAAAGGATTCTCTCAATTGTTTGAAAAGTGTTTGTAGAATAAGTTTTCTTGCAAATTACAAATAGAGAACTGTTTATAGCCTCAACACTAAGAAGCCCTAAGAATGATTAGAGAGTTGTCTAACCATCTAATCTAGCTTAAAACACAAAGAAAAGTAATTAAAATCAAGTGGAGTCATCTGAAGAGAAAATCTATCTCTTGGGAGATGCATCATTTTTGAGAGGAATGAGGAAAACGAGGAGTTGACAAGTGAGGACAATGAGAAAGAACATGAGGTGAAAAATGAGAGAGATCCTAAAAGAGAAAAGGAGCATGAGAAATAAGAAAAAGAAGAGAGTGAAAATAAGAGAAGAAAAGGAGAGCTTTCATGAAAAAAGAAAGAGAGCTTGAGAATAAATTGGTTCTCATGAAGAACAATGAGATTTTTATACCCATTTTTAACATTAACCATTCTTTTTCTAGTGTTTTCTTTTCTACGTTACAAGAATTTGACCGATCAATCAAGATGAAAGAAGGAAAGGTCCACAAGAAAATGTGTAAAATGTTAACATGGTACACTCTTATGTCTATACTTGGCGATAGATTGTTGAAATTTGAGCATGAAAGTTTGTTTTCTATGGCTAAGTGTTTGTTTAGTGATGCTTGTTGATGTGATCTCAAATTTGAATGGAAATCTTCATTCATCAATCCATGCAATAAACACCCAAATTGAGATCTATCCAAGACTTCATACAAGTGGTTCAAATTAGAACCATTGACCATAATGTCTTTCAATATGATCTATTGGATTGAATCAATTCAATTCAATTCAACTTAATTACTCTAGCCAAAAATTGATGATCTCAAGAGTTTTACTAAGAACCCTAGATGAGCTATTAGATGAACACGCAAGAAAAAAGGTGTTTAATCCAAAAGAATTCTCTCAATTGTTTGAAACGTGTTTGTAGAATAAGTTTTCTTGCAAATTACAAATAGAGAACTATTTATAGCCTCAACACTAAGAAGCCCTAGGAATGATTAGAGAGTTGTCTAACCATCTAAACTAGCTTAAAACACAAAGAAAAGTAATTAAAATCAAGTGGA
This sequence comes from Parsonsia alboflavescens, assembly GCA_028571225.1. NCBI lineage: Eukaryota > Viridiplantae > Streptophyta > Magnoliopsida > Gentianales > Apocynaceae > Parsonsia > Parsonsia alboflavescens. The sequence goes on from JAOXNR010000022.1 coordinate 15,000,188, forward strand.
ATCATTTGAAGAGAAAATCTATCTCTTGGGAGATGCATCATTTTTAAGAGGAATGAGGAAAACGAGGAGTTGACAAGTGAAGACATTGAGAAAGAACATGAGGTGAAAAATGAGAGAGAACTTAAAAGAGAAAAAGAGCATGAGAGATAAGAAAAAGAAGAGAGTGAAAATAAGAGAAGAACAATGAGAGAAGAAAAGGAGAGCTTTCATGAAAAAAGAAAGAGAGCTTGAGAATGAATTGGTTCTCATGAAGAACAATGAGGTTTTTACACCCATTTTTAACATTAACATTCTTTTTCTAGTGTTTTCTTGTCTAGGTTACAAGAATTTGAAGGATCAATCGAGATGAAAGAAGGAAAGGACCACAAGAAAATGAGTAAAATGTTAAAATGGTACACTCAAATGTCTATACTTGGTGATAGATTGTTGAAGTTTGAGCATGAGAGTTTGTTTCTATGATTAAGTGTTTGTTTAGTGATGCTTGTTGATGTGATCTCAAATTTGAAACGAAATCTTCATTCATCAATCAATGTAACCCAAATTGAGATCTACCCGAGACTTTATGCAAGAGTTTCAAGCTAGAACCATTGACTATAATGTCTTCCAATATGATTTAATGGATTGAATCAATTCAATTCAACATAATTACTCTAGCCAAGCATTGATGATCTCAAGAGTTTCACTAAGAACCCTAGTTAAGCTATTAGATGAACACTCAAGAAAAGAGGTGTTTAATCCAAAAGGATTCTCTAAATTGTTTGAAAAGTGTTTGTAGAATAAGTTTTCTTGCAAATTACAAATAGAGAACTATTTATAACCTCAACACTAAGAAGCCCTAAGAATGATTAGAGACTTGTCTAACCATCTAAAATAGCTTAAAACACAAAGAAAAGTAATTAAAATCTAGTGGAAGAGTCAAGATTGCATTGAGATAAAACAGGGGGAAACCTGTCGGGCGCTTGATCATAAAGTGACCAGCATTGGATGCAAAAGCTGAATAGCTATTGAAATTTTCCTATGACCATTCGGTGCTGCTGTCCAGCACCAGCTTGGTTACTTTAGAGCATCGGATGGTGCTCTTTTGTGCCATCCGGTGCTTGCTTATGCCATCTCCGCGTCACACTCGCTATGCACCATGCCAACTTCTTCCGACGCCTTCCAATTCTCTTTAACTTGATTTCCAAAGCTTCCAAAGGCTTGTTCCTTGATTTTACACTCCTCATTGATGTCTTCTATCATCCATAAGTTGAATTCCTTCCTTGGTTGCTCTTCATCCACTAGTGGTTGTTCTTCAAAGATTGTTGGGAAATCAAGAAACTCTTCCCTCCATTGTACAAATGTGATCAATGCTTCTTTCATCTTCAAAGTATCATTCTTATACTTAAAGTCTTGATCTTTGTACAAGAACTTCCAATCATTGTTAAAATCATCTTCAATGGAGATCATAAGTTCTTCAAGTTCTTGAACAATCTCCAACAAGTCTATCTTCATTCTTGATCTTCCAGCCTTGTATTTGAAATACAAACTGTTGTACAAAATCTCCTTCTTTTCATAAGCATCTTCATGATCTATATAGATCTCATATTTAGTATGGTTGCCCTTGAATTGTAAACCTCCACATTTGAAGCCAAATAGATTGATTCTCCTAAGTTCTTGATATGAGATCTTCCATGAATTCTCCCATGCCATGTATGCTATTTGATCTCCATCATTCCCCCTAACCTTCAAAGGATTTGTCCTCGAATTGGCTTCATCTACATCGAAAAGAGAATGATCACTAACATGGATTGAAGATTCAAAAGAATACCTACCAAGTAACTTCAAGTCATCCTTCATGGAAGATAGAACTTGATAAAGCCTTACCATACCCTTCTTTAGGGGTGGTGGTCTCTCCTTGATAGATATGTATTCCTTCTTTCCTTCAATAAGCTCATAGGAAGAAACATCATAGACAAGGAATACAAGCGACTTAAAGCAACAAAGAAACAAGGTTCTATCATTTAAAGCATAGGACATACTTCCCATTAGTCTATGACCCCATAAAGCATGAAATAAGTGTTCTCTAAGTCTTGCATTCAAACATAATAAAATCAATACATAATCCCTTAACATAGCATGTACATGTCCTCCATCAAAAGCATTAAATCTCATCAAATTATCAAGATGGACATCTTTATGCATTTCTAAAAACAGGGGATATGTCAAAGATTTCCAACATCTCATCATATCTCTCTATTCATGGCACAAAACATAATCCAAATCATCAAGTAGTTCACCAAACATGCCAAACAAAGACTAAACACATAGATAGCCCATAGATTTCATCAATATGAAATCTATCACCTTCACTAAAGATCAATTTTTCTTCATGATATTGATTTACCCTATCACAAGAATTCAACAAATATACTCCTACAATCATAGATTTCTTTTTCATGTATAGTCCTACAACATACTTTATGAAATAGATATCTAAGGACTTAGGACTATCGTAGGTGCTCTCAAAAGTAATTTCATGACTCTTAAGATTCAACAAACCAAAGAATTCATCATGCTTAGAGTAGTCAAGAACATGTAAAGTACCTTTGTAGCCATATTATCATGAAATTCATAAGCTTCTTCACAAATTTCCAACAAACAATGATTTTCAATAAGCTTGGACTTTCTTTTCACATCAACAATGAAATAGATTTCACACAAGATAATCAATGACTTAGAGACAACAAGGAATAAGTAAATAATACCACAAAGATAGAAGTTTGAATTAAGGATGGTAACATCAAATATCCATAATAATCGATCATCCAAGACAAACTTTGAAATTTCATTCATGTATATCCCAAAGCCATGCTTGAACAAGACATTCAAGTATCCCAATTCGAAAGAATGTGACTCCAAGTAGTTGTCATGAATATCAAGTATCAACAATTCACAAATAGAATCCATAGGCATGAATATATCATTTCCACCAAACAAAGAATAATCATGCTTATAAACTTCATCATGTATGATTTGTCTTGACACATCAAACACATAGTCACAAGTATATTCTTTCACAAGTGATTCCTTCATAAATTGAAAATCCAGAAAAGCTATCACTAAACTCAAGAAGAATAAGACATGCTTTCTCTAATTAAGAAATCATCATGATCAAGAAATTTCACTAGAACACCTTGCTTACGAACATCATAAGCATTTCTAAACACACACTTAGTCATAGAAAGCAATCTTTCATGTTCAAATTTCAACCATCACCAAGTGTAGAGATAAGAGTGTACCACTTTAACATAGCTTTCATCTTCCTTTTGTCATTTTCCTCCTTCATCTTGTTTATTCTTTTAGAAACCTAAAAATTAGGAACAAGACTACTAGATAATGAATGGTCAATGTTAGAAATGGGGATAAAATCCTCTTTGCTCGTTTTGAGAACCAAGGCACTCTCATTCCTTCTTTCTTTTTCATGAAAGTTCTCTTTTTGTTCACTCAAATCTTGTCTCTCAAAGACACACATCTCTTTTCTCTCTATGACACTCTCATTTGTCATCTCTTTCTCTTATTCTTTTCTCTCACACTCTTTTCCTCTCTCAAGCTCTCTCTCATTTTTCACCTCATGTTCTTTCCTTCTAATATAGTCCTCCATTTTTTCATTATTACATCAATCTTTTGCTTTAGCTTCTTGATGGTCCCCATATGCTCATCCTTTTCATGAAGACTCTCGATTTCAATATCTTGCTTCCCTTGATTATGAGTCTCTTGATTTTGCACTCTGTCACCTAGCTTGGTCTTCATTTCTTGCCCCTTGGGAATAGATTTCTCTTCCTTTGAAGAAGCTCCTTGCACCTTAGATGTTGAAGAAGCGCCATAAGTTGAGTTTTCATAAGACTTCTCATGTGTTGTCTTCCTCTTCTTCAAGTGTCTTTCAACTTGAATGGCCATGTGAACCATATCTTCAAGATAGTCATAGTAGTATGGCTCAACTAATTCCTAAATATCTGATTCAAGCCATTGAGAAATCTAGTCATTTTGTCTTCTTCATACTCCACCATGTTAGCTCTCTTCAATGCATTTTTCAACTCTTCATGGTACTTTTTCACACTATTGGAACCTTGAGTAACAACCATGCAATAGAGCTTTGGTGCATATCTTTCTCTCATATATTTCCTCAATCCTTCCCATGTAGTAATATATCCTCCAGGTATTCTTTGATGTCTCAAATTTGCTTCCCACCAAGCTAAGGCTTTTCTCTCAAAGCTATCAACAACTAGCTTCATCTTTTGTCCTTCCGAATAGTCATGTTTTGCAAACACAAGTTCTACCTCTCTTTCCCTAGCAAGGTAAACTTCTAGTTCAGTTGTACATAGAAATATGGAATGATCATATGATAGATCCCAAGATGTCTACAATGGCCTCCTTTTCTTCCATCTCTCCTTGGCCTCCCTTCATTGTCATGGCAATATCCATCATCATACTCCATCTAATTATATCTCTTCCTAGATGGATGCATTTGTTGGCATTTCCTTCCAACCCCTTCATTTGGCACATACTTTTTAGAAGAACTAGGATGTGATGTCTCCCTTCTTTCCTCATGATAAGATGATTCAGATGAAAACTTATCCATGATGTACCTACAAAATGAACTAACAAAAACAGGGGAATTTGTATATACTCACAATCCACTCATGTATCACTCCTAGAAATGGATTTTTCTCACTCTAATGTGCTTACCCCTTTAAGCCTTTTACCTCTCTTTGCTCTTCTTCAATTTCTTAATGCAACTTCAAGAATAGTCAATTACTCAACAAGGCAATCAAATCAAACATCAAAAACTCAAAGCAAATAGTTCATATCTTCCAACATATAAGATTCAAAGAGACAAGAGTTCCAAAGAGAATGGTTAATGAATACAAGACAAATGATCAAACGCTTAGAATTCAAAGAGAATAGAGAATTGGCATTTTATCAAACACGTTGAGGTCAAAGAGTTGTGATCTAAATTTTCAGCAATTTGAATGTGATTAAGTGCCCCAATAACAAATTTCCAATAGGCAATTCAATATAATATACCACAATTCAAGCTCTATCCATCAATTTGATCAACATATCAATGGAATTCAACTTCAAAATTTGCAGCTCAACCTCAATAACGAATTTTTTCCTTTTTTTTTCAAAAAAATTATTTGATAGCATTTTTTTTTTTTGGGGAATTTTTTAGGTTTGCAAATCTTTGATCCCTTTTTTTTTTGTTTTTTTGTTTTTGTAGAGATGGTAGAAGAAGTAGAATCACCAAACAAATTGAATTGGCCTTGATTTTTGGTCTTGGACACAATTCCACAAATCACAATGGATCACAAAAGAAGAAGTAGGATTAATGTAAAAGAACAAACACAAAAACACATAAGATCATAGGATTTCAAAGAAACAACAAGATCTTACACTTAAACAAGAAAGCAATTAAAGATAGGCAAACCTCATGATGAAAAACCTAAGCTCTGATACCAAAAAGATGACGTGGTCTCAAATTTGAAAGGAAATCTTAATTTATCAATCAATTCAATACACACCCAAATTGAGATCTACCGAAGACTTCATACAAGAGGTTCAATGATGCAAGAACAATGTCGAAAAAGAATGACTAAAATGACCAAAGTCGAAAATTATCAATTAATCAAAAGTTGCCAAAAACAATGAGAAATGAAATATTTAAAGCCCTAAACAAAACCTAAACCTAACCAGAACTTATTAGTAATGGAGTTACAAAAATACCCCCAAAAACAATAAATTACGACAACGCCACTAAAAACTAATAAACTATGACAATGCCACTAAAAACATAAAATTGCTCTAGACTCCCTTAAAGTGACTCTGGATGGCCGAAAAAGGCCCTACATCACAACATAGTGGTGACTATTGTTCGTTGGGCCATTTCGGGTCACCCAGTCAAATTTGAGGCCAATCCGAGCTCGAACCAGTGCCTCGAAAATCATGCTCGGCCTCATCCTCTCTGGCTAGGAAAAGATTCACCCTCGAATTTGACTCATCCTCGCCGGCTGCATGTTTTGTGAAACATTCCTCATCCTTGGACTGGTAAGGTAACAAGTCAGCTACATTGAAAGTCAATCTTGAAGGCATTGTCATTAATCCCCTCCAGCACCTTGAAGGGCCCATCAGCGCGCGGCTACAACTTGCCAAATTTACTTGCCGGAAACATCTCCTTCCTCAGTCGAATCCAAACCAGATCGCCCTCCTTGAACACTATCTTCTTCCGATGCTTGTCAAACCTTCGCTTGTGTTGTAAGTTTTGCTGATTAATCCGATCATGGACTTGGAAATGTTACTCCTTGATCTGCTTAGAATGCTCCTCCGTATCCGAACTGAACTGGTGGTGGACTAGCAATGGATTAAGGTCTAATGGAGTAGCTGGATTGCGTCCGTAATCAATCTCGAATGGACTCTTCCCTGTCGTCCGATTTACCCAAATTCGACCTACGGCAGCACCATGTCTCATTGCCGTGGACTGTCTCCAAGTAAACTACGCAGTAGATTTCCCAAACTTCTATTCGCCACTTCCATTTTTCCGTCTGTCTGTGGATGATGAGAAGAACTAAACTGCAATTTGGTGCCCAAATGCCGCCAAAGAGTTCGCAAAAAATGACTGACAAATTTCACATCTCTGTCGGAAGTGATGGACTTTGGAACTCCATGTAATTTGACAATCTCCTACAAGAACAACGAGCTACCCATGAAGTATCAAACATCTCATTGCAGGGAACAAGGAACAAAACGTGCCATCTTTGAAAATATATCTACCAGTACCATAATCGAATCCTTGTTCCTTTGAGTCCTTGGCAGCCCCAAAACAAAATCCACATTGATATCTTCCCAAGATGCTAATGGAACAGGTAATGGCAAATACAATCCAGCATTGCTACTCTTAGTCTTAGCAATATGGCTTATTTTACATCGTTGCACACAACTAATCATGTCCCGCTCCATCCTGGGCAAATAGCAATGCTCCCACACCAATACTAATGTCTTGCCAATCCCAAAATGTTTGACCAATCCTCCGGCATGATGCTTATCTACAATTGCTGCCTTTAGCGAATAATCAGGAACACACAATCAATTCCGTCGAAAAAGAAACCTATCTTGAATTATGAACAATTGATGTGGTCCCGTTTGACATTTCTCCCAAACACCCCTAAACTTTGGATCATCCCTATATAAATCAGAAAGTGAATCGAATCCTATTACCTGGACCTGCATTGTGTTTAACAAAGTATGCCTCTTGCTTAATGCATTTGCCACCCGATTTAGTACACCAACCTTGTGTTGAATGGAGAAACTGAAAGCTTGCAGAAACTCCACCCACTTTGAGTATCTTGCATTCAACTTGTGCTGTCCATTTATAAACTTCAATGCCTCATGATCCGAAAACAAAACAAACTCCTTGGACACAAGATAATGCCTTCAATGTTCTAAACTTCGCACAATTGCATAAAACTCATCATATGTTGAATATCGCTGCTTGGCCTCCTTAAGCTTCTCACTGAAGAAAGCTACTAGCCTGCCCGCTGACTCAACACTCCTTCAATTCCCACTTTGGAAGCATCCCAATGTACTTTGAAAATTTCAGAAAAGTCAGGTAATACTAAAACAGGAGCTTCGGTTATCTTTTGTTTCAGTAATCAGAAAGCCAAATCTACCTCGACAGTTCAAACGAATCGACTTCCCTTCAAACAATCTGTCAATGACACAATGATGGAACTGAAACCTCAGATAAACCACCGGTAGAAGGACGTCAGTCCATGGAAACTTCGAATATCAAACATCATCTTCGGTGTCTCCCAATTCAGAATTGCCTCCACCTTTGCGGGATACATCCGAATACCTCACTCGACACAACGTACCCCAAAAAAGTCACTTGATCCGTCAAGAAGTGACACTTCTTCAAATTTGCAAACAAATTCTGCTTCTTTTAATGCCTCAAATACCTCTCTCAAATGCTATAAATGTTGCCCAACCGAACTACTGAAAATTTGAATGTCGTCGAAATACACCACCATAAATAGGTCAATAAACGGATGAAACACCGGATTCATCAGCCGCATGAAAGTGCTAGGGGCATTCGACAATCCAAACGGCATGACGATTGACTCATACTGCTGATCTAGCCTTTTAGACAAGGTTTTCCACTCATCTCTTGGCCGAACTCGAATATGATGATACCCACTCCTTAAATCTATCTTCGAAAAGAGAGATGCCCCATGCAACTAATCAATCAAGTCATCAAATCGGGGAATTGGGAATCTATAAATGATGGTAATCTTGTTTGTTAGATATTTGTTGGCTATTATTTTGGTGTTTATCCGGGCAGCTATTATTTTAGTTTTTAATAATTATAGGTGTTTGAGTCTTATTAA